>CP049711.1:8212312-8319812 GCA_004148225.2 Heterodera glycines | reverse complement strand
AAGGGAAGGAAGGGAAGGAAGGGAAGGAAGGGAAGGAAGGGAAGGAAGGAAGGAAGGAAGGAAGGGAAGGAAGAAGGAAGAAGGAAGGGAAGGAAGGAAGGAAGGGAAGGAAGGGAAGGAGGGAAGGAAGGGAAGGTGTTGTTGCATTGTGTTGTGTTGTGCTTTTGCGCTTCAATTGAGTTAGTGAAGTGCTTCAATTATTTAGCCTAATAATATATTGGCCTCCTCCTTTATCCAATTAATAATCACTTTGTCCTCCGATTTTGTTTTAATTTCCCTTTAATTGCCTCTTTTGTTCCTTTGCTTTTGCTCATTTGTTTTTTTTTGTTTTTTTTTAAATTAATCCCTTAAAACTTTGGACAATGAAAAAGCATTTCATTACAAATATTAAGCCAAAAATATCAATGAAACATAATAAATGGTGAAGAAAATGGGAGATCAGCAGAGAAATCAGGGCTCTTTTCAACTCCTAACTTTTTTTGTGCCGTAAATTTCCAAGATAAATTTTCAAAAATGTTTAAATCCGTCCGATCGGTCGGTCTTTCCCTGATCCGCAATATATTTTTTAACATTACAAATGCCCTTTTTGGACTCAAAATTGAAATGGAACTGAAAATTCGATGGACTGAGAAGGGTTTTCGGTCGGTGCCGGCGTTAGCATTTGGCAGTGGGCAGAAAGAGTTGGGCGTCGTCCGTCGGTCGGCCTTCTCACACGTAATCCGCCTTCTGCCAAACCATCGCTTCTGCTGAGGGCGACGCGTTTATGCCACCACCGGCGCCGTTTTTATCACTACGCACCGCGGAAGAGAAAATTGCCGGAAGTGGTGAAGCCGTTGAAGCGGGCGTGCCGTTTGCGCCCGAAGGGAATGCGGACCGATTCTAAGCAAGGAAAGGGCGGGACGATCAGAACAACTGATTAGTGCTATTACCCTCGAGAAGCCCTCCGAGTCGAAGACGCCCTTCCGGTCGGCGGTTGAAGCACTGATCACCGCACTTTTGGTGCCGTACACGGGCTCATGCTGAAATGCCGTGTTCTTCTACCCCAAACAACCTCTCTCTTTACCCTGATCAAGGTGCTGTGGACGGCATAAGTACTGCAAGTCTCCTGCTCCAGGGGCGGCTCCTCCGGGGGTTCGACTTCGCCACAGTAGGGAATGTCACTGGGGGCAACGAGGCCAACCGCCTAAAAGAAAGCAAAACATTGACCAAACTGATCAGTGTGAACTGATCAGTCCTTCTTTCGTTACACCCACCAAAGCTGCGCTGCTCAGCCTTCCGCTGCTGCTTACGCCCGTTACGCTGCCGGTGGGCGTGCCCACGGGGCTGTCCCTGTGCAGAATTGTGCCCGCAGCGACAGCATTGGCTGCGGCGGCCGCGCCCAGCGATTTGCGCCTGCTCTCCGCGTCCTTTGAAACGGCGCCAGACCGCCCCGCTCCCATGCCGCTTCCGCCTGACTTGCGGTAGCGCAACTGTGAAACACCGCCGCTGCTGCCAGACGGACCCGCCGCGGAGTCGCCTACGCTCGCACCGACGGCACCGCCTGTGACCGCGTCCGTCTGTTGCTGTTCGATTCCGCCGCGCGACTTGGCAATGGTTGGCTTACGGCCAAATTTGAAGAATTCCTAGGGAAAGGAGGAAATCACAATCAAAAACTGATCAGAATTTGTATGAGTGATCATAAAAATGCGAAACGAACCCGTGGGTTGGAGCTGTACGAGCGGGTGGCGGTGTGTTTGAGCAGTGCGCTGCCCAATTTACTGGTGCCTTCGACCTCCAATGGCAACTCGCAAAAGCCGACGTCGCCATGTTGGTGGAAGGGCGGCAGATGCGAGTCGGGGCCGGGCGACGATTGGCCACTGGCCGCGCTGGTCGAAGAGGACGCCGCAGCTGTTGTCGTCGTGCTAGTGGAAATCATCCATGAGGGAACCATAGTACTGTAAGAGAAGCAAAAAGAATACGGTAAAGAACGAGGAAAACGGTAATGAACTAACGGGTAATTTTGAAGAAAGACTGAAATATACGATTTAATGAATGGTGGGGAATGAGTTACGGTAATGCGTAATGGAATGATGGAGAAAATAAGTACGGTAAAAAAGATGGCCGGCAATAAAAGTCCCCCCCCCCTCCCGATGCCAATGGGTGATCACTGATCAGTGTTTGATACGGTGCTAGGTCGAAGGACAAAAAGTGCAAAATTTGCTAAGTTTTTGACTAAATCCACTCATAACTTTTCTCAAACGCAACCAAATTGTACATCTTGGTATCATACGATAGCCCTAAGAGTTCTCTATTAGCCTGCCAAATTTCAAAAAATTTAATTAAGTTTTTCAAAAGTTATGACAATTTTTTCATTTTTTTGGCTAGAACTTTTGAAAAACTTAATAAAATTTTTTGAAATTTGGCAGGCTAATAGAGAACTCTTAGGGCTATCGTATGATACCAAGATGTACAATTTGGTTGTGTCTGAGAAAAGTTATGAGTGGATTTAGTCAAAAACTTAGCAAATTTTGCACTTTTTGTCCTTCGACCCAACACGGTTTGGACAAATTCCCCCCCCCCCCCCGACCACTCACAGTTCCTTCTGATATTCCCTCTTCGGCATCACTTTTCTCTCCGCAAATTGCTGCTGACTCATCACCGCCAAAGTCTTCAGATAAACTGCGTTGACCGGCGTTTGCAGCTTCAAAACCTTAAGCAAAGTATCGCTTTCATGCCAATTTAGTTCTGTTTTGCCATTCTCACTTCGCATGTGCCCGCAATGCAAACCACCGCTTGTTCAGAGTCGACGTTGTATTTGGCCATGATCGGACGCAACACTTTGCCAACAGTCAGTGCGGGACGGCACCGCAAAATGGCAACCCTTCGGATGGGGGGGGGGTAATTAGAGAAACAATCGAATCGAATTGCTCACTTTGCCGCCATCGGCGACGATGGCTTTGCGCCAACGCACGGCGACGAGGGAGCCAAGAAAAGGACGGGCATTTTGACCACGGGGATAATGCGCACCACGCGGTTGTTCAACGCATCGACTGCCTGCCGCACGGGGTCAATGGTGGAGCCGGTCTAAAAAGGGGAAATGGGAAAAGACAGGAACAATTAACGGTTGCTAATTGCCATTGCCATTACCTGCGCGTCCACCACTTCACTCGCGTGTTTGTCCAGGCCACAGCCTTCGGCCATTGCATTTGTCCATTGTTTGACCGATTGGAACGGATCGGAGAGGGCAATCTCTGCAAAAAGAAACATTCCTTTTGAAAATTGAAAAGTAAAACACCGGTGGAAGTTGCACTGTCCGCGCAAAGCAAAGTGCAGAAGCGAATTGGAAAGTCGGGCTTAGGTTCAGCAAACTAAAAAAGAAATTAGAAATTCAAAAAGAGAAAAGAAGGAAGAGGAAAAGAAAGCGACGACAAAAACACAACGCCAAACACAGCCGAAGGATACGGTAGTAAAGGGGAAAATGCCATACTGTAATTGTGCCGACAGAATTCGCTGATCTGCGTCTCTTACGCCCTCTTTTCTGCTTCCCTCTCTATCTCTCTCCTCTCCGAGTTTACCTGTTCTTCGTCCGATTTTCTGCATCTTCGGCATCGGCACGAGCATTTCCGCCGATGTAACCGCTGAAGTTCTTGCGCCGCCTCTGCACATTCGTCCGCGTCGTCGCCTTCCGCCACCGGGGAAGTCGAGATGGACGCGCTCAGCATCAGTGCGGCCGCGTGTGCCGCAGCGGCACTCGCCGCAGCGACGGTCGTCCTTTCCGCGCAGCTACGCCGCGCACGGCGCCGCAAGCCGACGCGTCTGTTTGGTGAACGCGAGTGCGCACGTCGTCGCAGCAATACATGCACAGTGTCGCCGTTGAGCGCGTCCGAGGGGTGTTGTGGTTGGTATTCCGCAACGGAACATGTACAGCACGCGTCCTCCGCGTTGTTTTCGTTTCCCCCGTTGTACGACGCGTTGCCCGAGCCGCCTGTTTTTGCCGCTTTCATCAGAAAGCGGAAGAGCGACTTGCGGCGCGGCTGCGAATGTTTGCCTTTGCCGGCACCAACCACCAAACATTGCTGAAGCGACAGTTTGGAAACGAACAAAACGCCAACAAAAATTAGGGCCATTTTAATGTGAAAAAGCCAAAACGTCATTTTAAACAGAATGCCAATAAAAGTGAATTAAAATTTAAAAAAAAAGAAAAAGGTATTAATTAATTTAAAAATAATTACAAATAAATAGGCGCAGAGAGAAACGGCACGAAACAAAACGAAACAAAATCAAAACGAAATCACCTGAGAAGTGCTGGCACCAGAATCTGAAAGGGAAAAAGCTTTGAATTTTACATTTATTTATCATTTTCTCTTTTTAATTAATTATTTTTCGGATTTTATTTCATTTTTCCTATTTTAATTTTTCTTTTTTTCCGTTATTTTCCTTTTTTCACCGTGCGATTTGGCATCTCCGCCCAATTCCTCCGCCAATTGTCCCCCGGCGCGCAAATAACGCGGCCAACAATCGTATTTGAGCAAGTGGAAAATTTGGTACTGAACCACGTCGTAAACGTCGCTGGTAAACCGATTGTTTTTGTACGCCTCGCGAATCTGAGAAAATTAAAATGAAAAGGGAAAACGAACGAACGAATGGTAATTAATTAATTAGTTAATTAACTAATTAATTGGTATAATTAAAAGCATTCTTTCTCACTTGATTGGATGTTGAGTTGTCAATATTCACCGGTTCAATACAATTGGCCGCAAAATGGCGGTCATAAATTTGCCTCCCAAAGTCCGTTCGTCGGCCAAATTCATTCTCGGGAATTTTTTTGTACTCCTCCACCGCCAAATAAAAGTTGATGTTCTCGGCACAAAATTGTTGTTGGAGGAATTGCTTAAAATTCAAATATTCCGTTTTTCCTTTTTTGGCATTTTGCCCCCCCCCCCAATTTACTCACATGGAACGGCGCTCGCGCCGCTTCCGACTTGAGCACCTGCTCCAAGTCCACGCTGCTGTCCGGCTGCTGCTGCTTCGGCGAGCCCGGCGCGGGAGGCATTGACGCCTCCGGCGACTGGCGCTGCGCGTGGCCAATGGGCAGCGCCTGCGGCGATGCGTCCGTCTGTCGCTTCGGTTGTTTTTGCTGCTGTCCGTGCTAATTTGACGACCGATTCGCCGCTTCGGACTCTCTCGCGCTGCTTCCGCCTGCGTTTGTTCCTTTGTTTTTTCCGATATAACGGCGCTGGGCGACGGGCGGCGGTTTTCTTTGTTTTCACTGTTCCGAGAAAGGGCAAACGAAGCGACGGAGGACGCCGCCACGGCCGGCACTTTGCTACAGTCGTCGGGGTTGTGTTGCGGGTACTGCTCGGAGATGTGCTCGTCGCTCGCCGCCACTTCTTCTGCCTCCTCCGTCGTCGTCTTCAAATGCGTTGGCAAATAATGCTGTTGCGCTCCTGTTAATAATTAATGTTCCGATTTCAAATGGCCATCGAATCGCCTCGGGGCCCTTTTATGCGTTCGCGCAGCGATGGACCCACGCCATCCGGGCCAAAAGCACACAAACATACACAAGACCACACATTCTAATCCGACCCGGTGATGGCATGGCCAACCCAATGCCGGGGGACGGCACGGCACTTCAAAGCCATGCCATCATCCGTTGCTCATCGCATCATTCGGTCGGTCGGGGGCGTTTAATGAGTCTTCCCGGGAGAGATTAGCGTCGGAATGAGCAACAGCTCAAATATTTCTCAAGTTCACGTGATAGAGTTAGAAATATCGGAACAATTTCGCGAGTCTTTCTTCCGTTTTTTTTATCCTTTGGAATTTCTTTGTTAATTTTAATTTTCTCCGTTTTATTTTCTTTTTTTTCTCTGATTCAAAGGAATAACTATTAAACCCAAATCAGCTTAAAACTGTAATCACTCACCTTCCTTTTGCTGATCTGAGCCAACAAATTCATTGGGCGCAGCAACGGAAGACGAAGCCGAAGAAAAAGCGGACAAAGGGACGAAAGAGGACAAAAGAGAAATGGAAGACGAAAGGGAGGGGGCCTTCTGCTGCTAAATGGAAATCAATTAATAAGAGGTAAATTAGGAAGAAAGGGGAAATCAAAATGAACTTTGAAAAGATTTGGCAATTAATTATAATCAAATTTAAAAAATGGGGAAATTAAACCATTAAAACTAAAGTGAGTGAATTGTAAATTCACCCAATTTATTGGAGAAAAGCAAATTACCACCAAAAATATATTTATTTAGTTCAAAAATTCATTGGTCTAAAATTCGACTCAAAAAGCCTTTTTTTTTGGCTGAGCAAAGATTGAATGCGCACTTTCAATGCTTTCGCCTCAAATAATCCCCCGAGGGTCGACCCATTGGCATTCATTTGCCATTTGGCATTTTGACAAACGATGCTCAGCAAATGGCTTCTTAATTATTATGTGTAACATTAATTAGCCTCCTTTGTCACTAATGTTTTTTATTTCCCTTTTTGTTTTCTCTTTTCCTTCATTATTCCCCCCCCCCCTTCTCTCATGGCCAATTTTTGACTTCGATGCGATGAGTGGGCACACCGAAAATGGGACAAATAATTGCTAATTAACGATTGGGGGGGGTAATTAATTTCTTTTAACCGTAAAAGCGATTCTTTCAATTTTGATTAACTTTTTAAAAGGATTTAATCATTTAATTTTTTTTCTTACAAACATTTTTGAATTTTATATCCAAATTAAAAAAGAAAAAGGAATTTTATGGCAAAGTTTGAAAAGTTTTTCCGAATTCGCTTTTTCTTTTGTCCCAATTTAAAAATGGACCGAAGAAGGCGAAGAAGCCTTTGCTAATTACGTCAATTGTCTATTGGAAAAGAACTTTTTGGGAACAAAATTGGACGAGGGATAATCTTTAACCATTGGGGGAATTTAAACAAAAAAATTACAAAAATATTTAAATAAAAAGAAATAAAAGACCAAAGAAAAGCATAAATTTTCTATAATATTCTGCAGAAAATATGCGAACTGAGCGCTAATACAAATTGGCACTGAAATTGATACTGCGGCGGGGATTGCCAAGTCCAATCCAATTTAGGGCCATAATCCTTTCACTGGGCAAGAGATTAATGAGAAACCAAAGAATGGCATCAGAATTAATCATTTAGGCGCAAAAATGGCCAAAATTGGTCGAACCGTGGAGAAAGGATGACGGAAGAAGCGAAGAAGATGAAGGAGGAAATGTGAGGACGAAATGGGAGTAACTGAGGAAGAGAGGGACAAAAGGGGGGGGTAGAGAGAGAGAGAGGGAAAGATGGACAAAGTTAATAGGATAATTGATGATGATATGATGAAGGGGATGACGACGATAAATGCCGCTGATGTACTTGACACTTGGCCACGATGATGTATGGGGTCAAGCTTAAGAAGGAAGCGGGAGAGAGAGATAGGCTTTTTCAAGGGGGGGGGGGCTGACACACAACAAGTGCTCCTCTTCTCCTTTCCTTCGCTCGTTAAAAGGAAGTTCGGCCAAAGACGGCACTGTCGGCGGCGCCTTGGCCAAGAAAAAGTGCCCGAGGGAATGAGCACTCCCTCCGGCGACGGCTCTTAGTAGCCCTTTGGAGTTGAGAATTTATTGACGTGTTATTAGCTGAAGCGCCCCCCCCCCCACTCCACCGCAGGAAAATGCGGAGCAGCAGAAAGGGAGGGGATGAGAGAGCGAGGCCAAATGAGAGGGTGACAGACACAGCGAGAGTCAAGAAAAGCGGGAAAAGACACTGAAGAGAGAAGGGAGTGAGACTACGCAAGAGAGCGGTCAGACAAACGGACGGAGCGCGAGCAGACGGATTCGCGCGAGGACTTGGTAATGTGCATGGGCCTTTTATCAGTTAACTTCAATGGGTTATATAGTGGCGGAGTATTTAGAGAGGACTCTGAAGATGAATAGAGAATGTCGGGCAGACGGTGAGAGAGAGAGGGATATAGAGGGAGAGGGAAAAGAAAAAAGAGTAGAAAGAGAGAGGGAGAGAGAGAGGAAGAGGAAAGAGGGATAAACAAAGAGAGAGAGAGAGGAGAAAAAGAGAGAGGGGAGACCGAGCGATGGATGAGAGAGAAAGGAGGAAAAGAGAGAAGAAAAGAATGGAATGTGAGAAGGAACGGGGAAAAGAGAGGAATTTCCATTATTAGTCGAGACTCTCGAAAAAGCCGTTTGAGTGCGTCTGCCTCACGTCGGCGGAGGGCAGAGAGTGTGTGAATGGTGGGCATTTTTCATTCTTTCCCTCCTTCCTCATCAGTTTGTCTGCTATTCCATCTTTCTCTGTTTCTCTGATGGTTTTGAGATAAGCACTATTCCTCCCCCCCCCCCCCTCTCTTTCGACTTTTTGTCCACATTTCTTCTCTGACTCTCTCTCTCACCTCTCTCTGCTTCTTCTGCCCCTCCTCCTCCTCCGTGTGGCCAAATGGGTTTTAGCTGCGAATGGCACCCCCCCCACCCCCCGAAGCGACGGGAGAAAAGCGCGAAGAGGAAGCGAATGATTTTTTGTGAGGGGGGGGGAGAAAATGTAAAGGGAAATTGGGACAGAAAAATGGGAAGGAAAAAAGGAAGTGAAATGCGAGGGGTTTTTTTAATAAACCCATGGGTTTTGCCATTGCATTTTAATGCGCAAGTGCAATTGATAAAAGTCATTTTGGCATTTTCCATGGCATTTCAGAGATCAAAGGAGCCGAGCAATGAATGAATCAGTGGCCTTTTTCCCCAGTTTTTCCTATTTATTGTAAGAAATGTTTGATTTCCAAGTTTCGGAATTTTTGTCCTATTTAATAACTTTTTGAGTTTTTTTATTTGCCTATTTTTCTACCGATTTCGTTATTTTTTCTTACCTAAAAACTCCCAGCCCTATTAATCAATTTAAAATTAAATGCTTTTTCAATTTATTTGGCGTAAAATGTTTTCCATCTATCAAAATAAATGACCATATTTTATTGGAAATTCAAGCTCAACAAACAACTGCCGGTGCTTCATCTTTTTTTCATTTTAAATTGAAAAATATAACGCCAAGAGAAAGCATTAAACGCGGAGAGTTGCAGAGAAAAGCGACAGATTGTGGAGAAAGGTAAAGAAATAAAGATGAGAAGAGAGTGCACTAAACAGAGAGAGAGAGAGAGAGAGAGAGACAATGAGAGAAATTAAATGTGGATTAAGCAAAGTATCGTTTCCGCCTTTGTGTCATGCCATTTCTCAAATTGAGAGATGGCCTTTTAACTCCCATCGACTGACTTACAAATACATAAAGCACCCGCAGGCGCAGCAAAGGCAAATCGATCGGGCAAAGAGAAAAAACGCACGCGCGCGAGCGGTTTCACAGCCGCGCGCACGCTTTGCGAAAATGTGCCCGAAGCGTGAAATTCTCGCTTGTGCCCTTTGTGGCCAATTTTGCCACCCTCGGCCCAGGAGAGGGGGGGCGGGGGGGCAATTCCCCGGCACTGTCATCGAGACGTCCATTTGACAATAAATGCCATAATTGGAGAGACTTTCAGAGTTAATAAATCGGGAAAAGTGCATTTGAAACGACTTTTGGGGAGATTTTTTTCCTTATGGTTTCGTTTTCTTTTTTTGCGCTGAAAATGCCAACCAAAATATTCATTTGTTTTTGTATTTGGCAAAAATGAACGAAAGTGTCCAATTAGGAGCGACCAACGCGTAAACAGAAGACAGAACGAGTCGGCCCCGGCACAGCTGTGCCAACGATGGCCAAACAAACGACGCGTGAATGACGTGGTGTTGCATGCACCGCCCCGGGGGTTATTTTCGGCACAGAAATTGGGGGACCAATGGGGGACAAAAGGACACAAATTTAAGCAATGTATAAAAATTAAAATATGGCACAAAAATGGAAACGGAACTCAAATGGTCAAACGAAAAAACATTGGGACAAATTTGCCACTGGGCATAGAATCTGTGCGGATTTTTGCATAGAGAATTGATTTTGCCACAGACACTTGGCCCGCGGGAAAATGCCACGAGAGGGCCGAGGGAAGCGGGGCACAATTTGTGGCTCAAGCGAGTGTCGGCACATTAAAGTGGACCACGGCATATTGAGGACGCAAAAAACGTGCCCGTCTAACGGGCGGCGTCCCTCGGGGGTTTTGAGACGGACAGTTTGACGGAAAATGTGTCGGCTAAGAGAGTTCGTTAGTATGTTGGGCAGTTCAAATTCAAAATAATACCTTTTGAGGGATTGACCTTCGTTTGGTGTCTTTTTGGCATAATGCCAATTGGCACTTTTCCCTTTTTTGGTTTGCCTTTCCCTTTATATTCTGCTCCAGGCCAATTATTTCTAATTATTTTTTACTACTCACCGTGAGAAAACGCGGCTTGGGTGGCAAAGGCGGCGGCATCGGACGCGGTTGGCACTTCGCCGGAGAGAGCGCCCGGACAGAGGAGGAGGAAGAAGACGGAGGAAGAGGAACAAATGACTGGGGGAGGGAGGGGAAGCAATTAGCAAAATTAATTGATTAACAAATTAAGCAAAAGGGATTATTAGCAAAATAATTAATTAACAAATTAAGCAAAAGGCATTTGATGTTTTTGTTTGCGCTTCTTTTCATTCCGCTTCCCTATTTGTTCTCTTCACTTTGTTTGGACCTTCTCAATTCGACAAATTCTCTTTGAAATTCGCCGCCTTGCCCCGGGCGATTTTTCCATTGCCTCCGGCAATTTAAATTTCGCTTCAATTTCCAAATGTCGTCCATCGTCGCTCGCGTGCGTTTTGATTATTCGTGCGCGTCTCTTCCGCGCCGTTCCCCCGCCGCCTTTCCGCGCCCATTCTCCGGCCTCGTCGTCCAATTTCGCACTTTTCCGCTTCATCAGTCTCTCCGCGTTGCAACGGCGCGAGTCGCGGATGCGCTGTCGCGTGTTGAAGCGATGCGACACGACGGCTGTTTCCCACGGCGGGCCGTGGCACTTTTCGCCGGCACAAAATGCCTTTGGTTGTTCACCGGAGGAAATTGCGGCGATTAATGAGGCGGAGGGGAGCATAATAAAGAGTTAATTGACCACTAAATGAACAACGCAAATTGAGAGAGAACACACGTGAAGAAGTAATTCCGAAAAGGAGCAAAGAAAAGAGAGAAACCGACGCAACAAAAAGCGACGCGCCTCCCCCGGGGCGATGAATTGGACAGCCGACCGATCACTCCCCGCCCCCCGCTTCAAAATGAAGAGAGAGAAGAGACAGACGATGCGATGCAATGGTCACCCCCCCCCCCCCAATTCGGCTGAGTGAGTGCCCTCCTCCTCTCTCTTCCTCCTCCCCTCCTCCCCTTCCTCCTCTTCCTCCCTCCTCTCCCCTCTTTCTCCTCATCTTCCTCCCTTCCCTCTTCCCCACTCCTCCTCTTCCTCTTCTCTCTCTCTTCGGTTTGTCCTTCGTCCGTCCGTCTCAAATTTCCATTTTTTTCGTCCGCCGAAGAAAAGACGACGTTTTTATGGCTTCACAACATTTTCCGTTTGCGCATTGTGTGAATTGATTTGCGCAAATGCGTTGGACCATCAAATTTAACAAATATTTTTCCGAAGGCGTTGAATTTTTTCATATTTTTAAATTGAAGGTCACCATTTAAAGCGTTTCCATGACTCAACGACAAAAGCATAAAAATCGGTTATTTCTATCTTATACAGTAACCATTAGCGTGTTCCTCCACACCGTACCTTTTTCCGGTGTCTCTACCGTATATTATTTATTCACTGCTCACCTTTCGTCTCTCCATCGTTTCGCTTTGCCATTGATTTTGCCCATTTTCCGATGGTTCGCAAATGCCAAATTCAACAATTGTGTTCATCGAATCCGTCGTTGACGTGTTGTCCGCTTCGTCGTCTTCTTCTTCTTCTTCATCTTTAATTATTTAAAATTACAAAATGTCAATTCAAATTTAAATATTTAAATTTTTCCCACCTTTCCCTCCCTCATAATCCGTCCGTCCCCACTCTCTGCTGAACTGCTCGCCAATTTCCAATCCCTCGGCCAATTTGGCCATAAATTTCTCTACCGTATTACCGGTGTTGTTCCTATTTTTTACGGTAGTAAACGGAGGAATGCCAAAACGAAGGGAGGCCAACACTTCGGCACATTCAAAAGGAAATTGAACGCACGAAGCAGTGGAAGCGGAAAAGACAGAAAGTTCGAGCAGTGCCAACTGTTTCCTTCTAAAACGAAGAGACAAATGAAGCAAAATGAGGTGATTAGTGTTAAGCAAATGCTAATTAAATGACCGGCAACGGACACCCATCGAACGCGCAAAGTGCGCGTGCGCCGCGTGGTGCTGCGCGTACGCGCGGGGGACGCAACGAAACGAAAGAACGGCGAACGACGCGTGGGGACGAAAAGTGGCATCATCTAATTAATTCATTATTGCCTTTTAATGACTGTACTAATGACCATCACTCATCCCCCTCCTTCCCCCCGCCCGTTACCCGTCGCAATTATCACGCCGAACCCTCGCGAGTCGACGCGACTACGTCCCACCGCACGGACGCAGCCGTAGGGAACCGACACGACAAACGGAGCGGTGCCGCGGTGGACGGTTAACTGACGAAAAAATAAAAAATAAAACGAAAAATTTAAAAACGGGAAATAATCTTTTAAAAGTAAAACGAAATGGCAAACCTCATCCTCAAAAACATTGAGCAGACAAAGCTCAGACTGTTCATCTTTTTCTGCTGACGAACGACCGAAGAAAAGCAGAGCCTGGAAAAGCAAAAGAAAGAAAAAACAAATAAATAAATAATGGTAACTAAATTTGCATTTGCTTTCGTTCAATTGAAACTCGATCCGCCGATTTTCGCGGCATTTCCCCCCCCCCCCTTCGCCCCCTCCCCTTTTCCCCTTTTCCCCTCTCTCCCCCTTCGCCCTTCGGCTGTTTACTTTGTCCACCCATTGCGCTGTTTCTTCCTCCTCCATCCAATAATTTCCTTGTTTTTGTTGCTGATGTTCGCCTTCAAAACGGCCCAAATATTGGAGGATCCATTGAGTGACCAGCAAATGCGGGGACGGGGGCGAAAGCGGGGACAGAACGGGGGAAGTGCCGCTGACATTGGAAATTGGCGAAAGCGGCGAGGGAATGTCGGCGTTGGTCGGCGCAGAGTTCAAAGAGCGCCGAGGGCGAAATTTGGGCGAATTCCGACCATCCCAAATTGGCCCTGAGGGCATTGAGTCGCCGCACTTTTGGAGAAAAACGGACGGAGGGGGCGAAAAAAGGCGGCATTTCTTGGAAAGGGGAAAAAACTCGACATGGCAAAGGAAATGGCATTGGAAAAGTGTTCAGTCAGTGCCTTGTAACGATCCGAGCGACGGAAAGGCAAAGGCAAACGATGGAAGGGCAACCGCCGCCGGGGAGAGCCCGCGGGGGACGACGAGGGACGGCCCGGGGACGAAGACGGACACCGCTGAAAGGGCAGAGGGACGACTTGGCCATTTGGCAAATTCGTACCCTGACAGTGAGCCACGCTTCACAACGCCGTCGCATCACTTTGCGCATTTTGGCCACCACCTCCAAATGGCCCAATTCGGCGACACTTTCCCGGTCAATGGCCAAAAGTTGGTCGTTCGACTGAATTCGTAAGTTTTTTCCCTTCAATTTTGGTCATCCTTATCAAAATGGCGATTTGTTCACCTTGAGTCCGTTTCTGTGTGCAATTCCTCCGTCGATCACTTTGAGTTTGGCCGGCCCGGCCCCTTCCAAAGTGAGGCCAAAGCCAAAAGAGGACGAACAATTGGAGGAGGAGCAGCGGAGGAAGACGGTGATCAGTTTTGGGGGACGAGGTAAAGGGAGGGGGCCAAATCGGGCGGAGGAGGAGGGGGAAGAAGAAGAGGAGGAAAGCATCGGCAAATTTAAAAAATAAATAAAAAAGAGGAGGAGTAGGAGGAAGAAAAGAGGAAGAGGAGGAGTAGGAGGAAGAAAAGAGGAGGAGGAGGAGTAGAAGGAAGAAAAGAGGAAGAGGAGGAGTAGGAGGAAGAAAAGAGAGGAGGAGGAGTAGAAGGAAGAAAAGAGGAAGAGGAGGAGTAGAAGGAAGAAAAGAGGAAGAGGAGGAGTAGGAGGAAGAAAAGAGGAAGAGGAGGAGTAGGAGGAAGAAAAGAGGAGGAGGAGGAGTAGAAGGAAGAAAAGAGGAAGAGGAGGAGTAGGAGGAAGAAAAGAGGAGGAGGAGGAGTAGAAGGAAGAAAAGAGGAAGAGGAGGAGTAGAAGGAAGAAAAGAGGAAGAGGAGGAGTAGGAGGAAGAAAAGAGGAAGAGGAGGAGTAGGAGGAAGAAAAGAGGAAGAGGAGGAGTAGAAGGAAGAAAAGAGGAAGAGGAGGAGTAGGAGGAAGAAAAGAGGAAGAGGAGGAGTAGGAGGAAGAAAAGAGGAAGAGGAGGAGTAGGAGGAAGAAAGAGGAAGAGGAGGAGTAGGAGGAAGAAAAGAGGAAGAGGAGGAGTAGAAGGAAGAAAAGAGGAAGAGGAGGAGTAGAAAAGAAAAGAGGAAGAGGAGGAGTAGAAGGAAGAAAAGAGGAGGAGTAGGAGGAAGAAAAGAGGAGGAGTAGGAGGAAGAAAAGAGGAAGAGGAGGAGTAGGAGGAAGAAAAGAGGAAGAGGAGGAGTAGGAGGAAGAAAAGAGGAAGAGGAGGAGTAGGAGGAAGAAAAGAGGAAGAGGAGGAGTAGAAGGAAGAAAAGAGGAAGAGGAGGAGTAGAAGGAAGAAAAGAGGAGGAGTAGGAGGAAGAAAAGAGGAGGAGTAGGAGGAAGAAAAGAGGAAGAGGAGGAGTAGGAGGAAGAAAAGAGGAAGAGGAGGAGTAGGAGGAAGAAAAGAGGAAGAGGAGGAGTAGGAGGAAGAAAAGAGGAAGAGGAGGAGTAGAAGGAAGAAAAGAGGAAGAGGAGGAGTAGAAGGAAGAAAAGAGGAAGAGGAGGAGTAGAAGGAAGAAAAGAGGAGGAGTAGGAGGAAGAAAAGAGGAGGAGTAGGAGGAAGAAAAGAGGAAGAGGAGGAGTAGGAGGAAGAAAAGAGGAAGAGGAGGAGTAGGAGGAAGAAAAGAGGAGGAGGAGGAGTAGAAGGAAGAAAAGAGAAGAGGAGGAGTAGAAGGAAGAAAAGAGGAAGAGGAGGAGTAGAAGGAAGAAAAGAGGAAGAGGAGGAGTAGAAGGAAGAAAAGAGGAGGAGTAGGAGAAGAAAAGAGGAGGAGTAGGAGGAAGAAAAGAGGAAGAGGAGGAGTAGGAGGAAGAAAAGAGGAAGAGGAGGAGTAGGAGGAAGAAAAGAGGAAGAGGAGGAGTAGGAGGAAGAAAAGAGGAAGAGGAGGAGTAGGAGGAAGAAAAGAGGAAGAGGAGGAGTAGGAGGAAGAAAAGAGGAAGAGGAGGAGTAGGAGGAAGAAAAGAGGAAGAGGAGGAGTAGGAGGAAGAAAAGAGGAGGAGTAGGAGGAAGAAAAGAGGAAGAGGAGGAGTAGGAGGAAGAAAAGAGGAAGAGGAGGAGTAGGAGGAAGAAAAGAGGAAGAGGAGGAGTAGGAGGAAGAAAAGAGGAGGAGGGGGATGAAGGGAAAGGAGGAGAAAAGAATCAAAATTTAAAAAATGAGGGAAAATGGAAAGAAAAAAAAGTTTTTTTCTGCTGAATGCCCAACAGATGGAAAAGGGTGGGAAATGACCTCTCCACAGAAGGAACAGAAAAGGGACGGCACTGATTTATTATTATTTTTTGCATTTGTAAGGGCAAACAAACGAAAAAAGAGAAATAAATAAAAAAGGCAAAGATCGGCCGATGGGTGGGCAAACATTGCGCAAATTAAACACCAAACGGACAAAAACAGAACAGCAGCAGACAAACAGCGAAAAGTAATTATTTAATCACTAATTATGGTAATTAGGTTTTTGGTTTTGTTTTCCCCAAAGTCGGCCCATTTGTGGCGAATTTTGAGAAAATAAATAATTTTATAAAATAATAATGCAGTAAAGTAAACTCTCTTCTACCTGAGAGTTTTTGGTGCCATTGCACCCGGACGATTCAACGAATTTTTGTTTCTGAGAAAGAGCCAAAGAGAACTTTAAAATTTAGGAGAGAATGAAATTAAATTAAATTTTAATTTCATTAATTGGAAATGTTCAAAATTGGACATTTAATGAATGGGCAGATGGGTAACGGGATAAACATGGGAGAAATTTGGAAAAAAATGAAAATTGCAAAAAATGCGAGTGAAATAAATGATTTTGAAAATAAAATTAATTTTAAAATTTAAAATTTAAATTTACATTTCATCGCACCGTTCGTCTTCACAATGGAAATGCATTTGGCTTCTCTTTTCCTCTCTTTTTATACTCTTTCTTCCATCTTCGTTTTGTGCCGTGTTTTATCATTTGTCATTTCTGTCATTTTTACAATAATCTGTGACATTTCCAAGTGAAAAAAGGCAAATGGACAAACGAATGAGTGATGGACAACAGAAAAAGGGTGACTAAGGGCAGAGATTAACAATCGGACGACACAAGCCAATCTGAGAAAGTTAAACAAACATTTTTGCGGGTTTTAGGCAATTAGTGGCATTTTCCTGTGCCATTGGCACGCCAACAGCGCGAAAATGCGAAATATTTGTCGCTATTTGGCGTTTGGAATATTAAAAAATCTAATTCTGCTTCTTCTGTGTATAATAATTTTATAAAGCAATCGAAATTGTTTGCTTGTGCTTCTCACACACTTCCATTAAAATTAATTACCGTTAATTATTCAAATAATAATGCCTAATTATGCTCCCGACTGTGCAGCTGATTCATCGCATTTTAAGATCCCATTTATTGTCAATCACAAAAAATTTAAAAACAAATAGATTCATAGAATATTCTATAATAAATTCAACAAATAGTTGGAATTTGCGCCAATTGTTGTCAAAGCATAAGGACCAAAAATGTAAAAAATAAAATTTTCATTAATAATTAATCATTAATTAATCTCAGTGCTCCAATTTTTTTCGTTTGGCATTTTCTTCATTTATTTTGTTGCGTTTGCTTTGTTTTAGCATTTTCGTTTCGTTTTTGCGTTTTGCCATTTTCCGCGTGATTTTCATTTTCTTAATTTGGCATTTCTTTTCTGGCACTTTTTCTTTTTTCCAAATTGGTTAATACCAAAAAGAAATTACGTAATTTTTCAAAAAAAAAATTTTTTTTTGTCAATTTATCATTTCTAATGAAATAATTAAATTTTTGCATTTTGAATATTGTCGCAATGAGAGAAAAGAGAGAGAGGGGAAAGCAGAGAAGCAAAGACTCGAGAGAGAGGGACAATCGAGAGAGGAGAGAGTTCGAGACTGACGAGAGTGAGTGAGTCACTCTTCCGGATACAAAGTGCCGCGTCACGTGCTGCGCTTTCCTTCGCTTGGCCATTCGTTGCCTTTGCGTTTATTTGCACTGCGGGGGCGGATAATTTACAAAAGGGCAACACATTGTGCGCTTACAAATTAATGTGGCGTTTAAGCGACACTTTTGCCCTTTGTCCCCCCAATTAAAATTCGCCATTCGTTTGGCCTTTGATTAATTAATGCGTTTGGCACTGCGCAAATGTTAATTAATTTTGTCCATGGCAAATAACCTTTTCAAATGTTTGGCTTTTCTTTTTTATTTAATTATTTCTTTGTATTTTTCATTTTAAAAAATGTTTTAATAATTTTTCCCATTTTCGCATAATTAATTAAACATTAAATTTATTTTGTTTTGGTAATTGCCCCCCCCTCAATTTGCTTTAAATTCCCCGATTTTTGTTTTCAAATTTTGGTTTTGTTTTACACCCTCTCAATTATAAATGGCCCCTCGAAAACATTGACGACACTCTCCCCCCCCCCCCCCGCCGTTTCTCCTTCTAATTGGCCTAATTTGGCCGTGACGTAATTATGCGATCGCGCGACGTCTCCCAAAGGTTTCCCAAAAACAAAAAATTTGCCCGGCGAGGACAAAGTTTCTCAGGCCGAACCAATTATTTTATTTGACAGTTTCTGCGAATTCATTTAAATTCCAATTTAAGTTTTTATATTTTTTAAATTATTTAATAAAATTAATTCCTAAATTAATTCAAAATCATTTTCCGTTTCAATTCTCCCCCCCCCCCCGTTTATTTTCTGTTCTCTGATTGGCCCCTTTTTCTCCTTTTTTGGCGTGACCCGAATTTAAATGAGTTTTTCTCCCTTTTTTTCCTTTTTGAGGGGGTCAAAAATTATCTCTCCTTTATAAAAATTGCATAATTTGACTTGAAAATGACGTGACTTTTTTGCGCTAGAATAAAAAGGTGACAAATATAAGTTGAAAGCTCACAAAAAACCATTCATTACAAAAGCAAAGGTAAATTTAAAATTTATATTTTTTAATTTTAAAAATTAAAAAGAATTAATTTTCAAAATTTATGGGTTTAATTCAATTAGATTCTAAGTGTTTGTTGATGTTTTTTTTCAATTTCCATTGGTCTGTTGGATAATCCTCGGCAGAAAGACGGTCAATCCATTCACTTCACTTACTCTTTTTGTCACTTTGCCCCCCCCCCCGCGGCATTCATTGCTTTTGTCGCCAAATTCATTAAAATGCGGCGCCGTTCGCCATTTTCGTTTTTTGGCACAGTTTTTCGTTTTTTTAATTGTGAGCCGAAAGAAAAAAAACTATCAATTTGAAGGGATTTTAAAAATATAAAGTAAAATTACAAGTTGCGTTGGTTTTGCTTTTTTCTCCATTTTGCTTTTGCTTTTCTTTCCCTCGCCTCCAATGAATGGCAAATAAATGCTGAGAATGGCATTTGCTCATTCAAATGCCAATTTGCGGGAGCAAACGCAAATTGCAAATTATAAATTGGAACCAATTTTAGTTATTCATTAATGAGCAATGATTAGATTTTTCCCGAAAACAATCCTTCGCCCCAGTTAAGCTTTATGAATGGAAACGCCAACTTTCTGCCCGAGTCCGTCCCCAAGTCCGTCCCCATCGGTCGATCTGATGGCGAAATTCCCGGAGATGATCAGCAGATTGGAGTTGAATCAGCAACAGCAGCAAATTGGCCAATTCGACCAAATGAAAGGAGAAAAGCAAAGGTAAGGCGAAAAAGGAAAGCGAAGGCATTGAAATGAATGCCCACGGGGAGGGCACAATTTCAATTTGGCATTTGTTTTGATGCCATCTTTAAGCAGTTCGGCTTGTATTCCGTTCGATTTGGCCGATCACCGCTCCTCACAGCCTTCCGATTGCTTTGATCACTTCCGTCTCTCCAAATCATCCCAATTTGCGACAATTTGCCCTTCGTCACTGAGTGACGCTCGCGCAGCAGTGGCAACGCCCGCGGCGGCAGTGCCAAGTCCGAAGAGACGGCGAAAATCGATGCCGAAAATGAGCGGAGGCACAGCCCATCAGCAAGAGGATGGCACAGAACAGGTGATCAGTGCAGATTAAAATCCGTATCATTAATGCTACTTTCAGTGGATGCCCACCACCTTTTGTCGCCATTCTGTCGACCGTTTGCCGTGCCCTCCGGCACTTTTCCGATCGCCCGAAGTTTTACCAACGAACACTCACTGCTGGGGGCAGCAGCATCACATCAGCACAACGAGGACGGCATTTTCAGTCGGAACTTGCGCCGTTGGTCAGCAACAACTCGCATCCGTCTCGACTTTGACCGTGTCTTCAGATTCGGGCATGTTTCCTTTTGCCATTGCCCCCCGTCCATTTCCAAATTCGTCCCCCCCCCCCCCTTTTAGGGTTCAGCAAGTCACCCTCTTTGCTCTCTTTGGTCTGTTCGTCTCCTTCCGCCCCTTCGGACGGCGGTGGGCCGAACAAACGCAAGTCGGCTTCATTGGACTGCACACACAATTTTGGACATTGGCAACCCCCGCGGGGATTGGCCGGGTACAAACGGAGGGGCACCGAGCCGAGCAAAGCGTACGAACAAAGGATGAAAGTGTTTCAGGTGGGGGAAAAGGGGGGAAAAGCAGAGAATTTGGAAGAAATTGAAGGAAATCGAAACGTACCGGAGAAAGGTGGCGAAAGAGGAGGAGCAGCAGAAAAAGGGGGACGACGAAAAAGCGGACGGAGGAGGGAAAGGTGGGCAAAAAGAGGGAAAGGGGGAGAGAAAAGAGGGGAAAGAGGCAATTAAGGGTAATTAATTAATTAGCCAATTAACTAAGAAGCCAATTTGGATTCCAATTCTGTGTTTAGAGAGTGTGAATGAATAATTCCCTAAATGAATGCCTAATTCAAACATTTTTTAATTCCATCGATTTGTTTTTTCCCTCCCAAAATTGGTGAGTCATTTGCTTCCAAATGCATTAAATATTTGCACAAATTATAATAATTATAAGCAATGATATTACGAATTTTTCCTTCCATTTTCATTCATTTCCATTCTTTTTCCTTTTTGCCGTTTAATTTACACTTAAATTTTGACTAATCAGAGAATAGCCTCAGATCAAATGGTTTAAGTTGTTTCTTTCAAAAGCTTCACTCATATTTTAAGGAGCAGAAAAAGTGGTCAAACAAAATCAAAAACCTAAAAAATAATAATTTCGAATTTCGAAATGCCCTTCCATTCTTCCTCCTCCTCCTCCTCCTCCTCCTCCTCCTCCTCTTTTCTTCCTCCTCCTCCTCCTCTTCCTCTTTTCTTCCTCCTACTCCTCCTCTTCCTCTTTTCTTCCTTCCTCCTCCTCCTCTCCGCAGCCTCCCTCCTCATCCTCCTCTTTCCCGCTTTCCCCTCCTTCTTCCTCCCTTTATTTCTTCCCCTGCTCCTTCTCCGCTTCTTTTCCTTTCTCTTCCTTTACTCCTCTTTTCCCTACTTCTCCTCACTTCTCTCTCTTCCTTCTCCTCACTTTGTGCTCCTTTTGTTTCTTCCCCTGCTTCTGCTCCGCTTCTTCTTCTGTTGACCCGCGCTTTTCCCATTTTGCGGCGCTTTTTCTCTGCCGCCCACGCAAAAAACGCGGCGTTCGTACGCTTCGCAAACGCGCACGCAAAATAGCATTTTAAAATGAGAGAACAAAAGAGGGAAACAATTTTCATGAACACAGTCAAAGGGAATGGCAAAGAAAGAGAGGAAAAGGAGAGACAGCAAAAAAGTGATTAACCAGAGAAAGAGAGAGGGTGAGACAGCGCCAAAAACGAATTAGCCAGAGAAAAAGAGAGGAAGGCATCAAAAACAAATTAACCAGAGAAAAGAGAGGGGAAAGACAGCGCCAAAACCGAATTAGCCTTCTCTCGAACATTACTCTCTGGCTCGAACACACTGAGAAACAAATAATGAGAGGTCCAATAAATAAATGAATTAGCGCCGCTCCGAGTGTTTGCCGCTCGCTTTTGCCCCACCCTGCTTTTTCTATTTCTCTCCCTTTTTTTCTCTCCCCCTCCACCCCCTCTCTCGCTTCTCTCTCTCACTCTCTCTCGCTCTCTCTCTCTATTCTCTCTTTCTCTCATCTATCTCCTCTCCTTCTCTCCATTTATTGTAATCTTTTCTTTCTCTTTTTCTCGAGCCGTTTTTCCTTCTCGACGGATCGGCTCTGTCCTTTCATCTCCTTTTTGTTGACAATCGCTTTGCTCGTTTTTTGCTGTCAGCCTTCCTTCGTCCGTCTTGGCCAATAAGCCCTCCCCCCGGGGGGAATTCATTTGCTCCGTCCGCCGTTGCCCCCCTCCCCCCCCCATTCCCCGTGCCCTATCGATTCCCCCGTCCGTCCCTTTGGCCAAATTCCCTCCCCCCGTCCCTCGCCCCCTTCGCTTTTTGTGTGCCGTGCCGTCTTTTTGTCGTCATGTTAAAATTGTGCCGCCGTTTTTTCCTAAGGATTCTTAAACCAAGTGGTGACTGATGAGGGAAAAGCAGCAGTGCTTTAGCAAAGAGAAGGCATCGCTTAATCGATTGTCAGTTTTATCACGGCACAATTTGTCAAACGCCGCGGGCATTTTCCGAATTTGGCGTCTCTAAACAATAAATTTTGAACAGATTATCTCGAGCATACACACCTTGATGGCTTGTTAATTCTTCTTTTTAAACACTCTCCGAATATGTTAAATCTGTTGACTTTTGGCTTAATTTTTCCCATTTTTATTGCCTTTTTTAATTTTATTTTTTGCAATTTTATGCCAGTCCAATTAATGATTTAATCAAAATCTCTTTTGTCTGCTAAACTTTCTGTTGACAAATCCCCGCCAAATCCCCCCCCCCCACTAATCACTCATTCCCATCACCCCCACTTCCTCCCCCCCCCCTAATTGCACCAAATTGGCCAAATGCGTATCAAAGACCAATCTTCCCTTAGAATTGGACTTGTCATATTTTCCTAATCCCTCAAATGTTCCATAATTTGGCCACCCCTTTTTATTTTCCAAACAAAAAATGCTTCCCCCGGGCGAAGGAATGAATTTGGCTGTCCGTCCGTCCGTCTGCGGTGCGTCCCCTTCCCCAAGGCGTGGGCGTGACCTCCAAAAGCGTTCGTTTTCCTCGGCTTTTTCTTTTGTCGTGGTTTCTCTCCCCCCCGCCGTCGTCCAAATTTCTTGTCTAAACATTTTATGTCCGCGAGGGGAGCAAAAATTATTTGTTTGCCCACCTCCGCACTTTTTGAGCCTTAAAGCAAATGAACTCATTGAACCAAAGCAAAGCAATTTATGAAGAAGCGAACGGACGGACGGAAAATACAAAAATAAAAGAGAAATTTATTTAAATAATTTTTTCAATTGGCTTTATAATAAAATTCGTTAATTAAGAAATGTGCTTACAATTAGTCCGTCCTCCGATGCCTTTGCTTTATTTCGTTGGCCATTTACAAAACTGACCAATACCATATCGCCATTCGACCATTCGAATTGCCGCTTCTACCGTTTTTTCTCTTCCATTCAAATGGCCACCATCACAGCGGTGCCGCCGCGCCCCATTTCGTCTCCGTCGGATTCGCCGTGTGCCTCCCCTCGGGACATTGGCCAAGGGACTGACGGAGCATCGCCGGTGGAGCCGTTAGAGACAATTACGACGCTAACAGCAGAACAACAACAACCACAGCCTGAACCTGGTCAGCTGCGGTGCGCTTCCTCGCACCGAACCGCCGAAGACAAAAGCGCACACGCGGGAACAGGCGGCGGAAGCGGAAACCCAACGCGGAGGACACCCAATGTTCCTGAGCTGAAGATCGACTCGTACAACAGCGCGTGCGTATTGCACGCGAACTCCGCTGGAATACGCGGCAATCGGCAGCAGAGAATGACGCCGAACGTTGCCGCCGGCGCATTGCTTTCAAACGGACTTTTGGCACACGCTTTGGAAACGCCGACGCCGAAGATTCCGGACCTTTTACGCACGCCGACCGCACTGCTCACATCGCCAACAAACACTTGCGCAGGCGGCGGCAGCGGCCCAAAATCGTCGGTACGCGTCTTGACGCGACGGCACGCATCGTTTCGCAATGCGACACGAATTTAAAATGGCAAAAACGGCTTAAGAGCCCAAAAGGACCTTTCTCTCCCCACCTCTCGTCACCCCATAAATAAACGCTGTCATTGATCAGTCAATCCATTAAAAATAATATGAAAAAACGCATCGCAATCAGTTGGTTGATTCATTCGTGTCGCATGTGATCAGAGATCAGCTGAGGGGCGTGTCTTTCTAAGCACCGCCCCCCCCCCCGTAGCAATTGGTTCACATCGACGAACTGAACACACCGTTGTGCCTGAACTCGGCGACACCAAAAAGTCAACATTCACAGGCATTTTTCGGGGACCACGAGCCATTGCTAACAGGTGGAGAAATGGAAAAGAATGAATAATTAGGAAAAGGGAAGCCCATTATTATTCATTCACATACTCTGAGGAGGACAAAACTTTTTGATTTTTAAATTAAAAATTTAATTAAATTTAAATGTATTTATTATTTTCTTTCTCTTTTTACGATTTCAAACAATTTAAAAAAGTGTCATTTTGATGGGTTTTTTAACTTTTCTGTAAATGATCAATGCCAATCGATGGCATTTGCCATTGCCAATGCTTTTGCTTTGCTGGCCATGCCCTCCCCCTTTTTTTGTCTAATTCCCCCCCCCCCCCCATTTAGCCAACATCGAAATCACCTCCACCGTTGTGTCAGCATCTTCTCACCACCACTCACCGCCTCAGTCCGACCATCACCAGCCAAGTAAAATTCCAATTTTGATTTTATTTTGCTAAATAAATGAATTAATTTCCTCCATAATTGCCCCCCCCCCCTCAAAAGGCGCTTCTTCTTCTTCTTCTTCCGCTGAGTGTGCGCATCGTTCCGCCGCTTCGCTTCTCCACGCGTCCACCGGAAGTTTTGGCACAACGCCAACAGCAAAAAATAACGCCGGAGGAACTGATCAGAAGCTCAGTTTCCAAATCAAAGGGTCCATCTCCACAAATTTGCCACTGAATGCACAAAATTTGAACTCACCAGGTGAGAGGAAGTCGGAAGCGAAGAAAGAAGGGAATTCCCACTGATTATTAATATTTGAAATCCGCTTAATTAATTACCCAAAATGCCGATGGCATTTGCCAATTTCGACACTTTTCACTATTTTCCTCTCTCTGCACCTCCCCCCCCCCCCTCTGAAGAACGAATAGGCATTCCATTCCGAGATTCACCAAAACAGTTGCGAATTAACTTTTACCAATACAATAATTTGTTCGCCGAATTGTCCGATAGGAAAAAAGGGAAAGGGGGGGGGGGAGAAGAAGACACCCCCGGGGGAGAAACATGTGACAAATTAATTAACAGAGGAGGGGGGGGAAGGCACAGAAGCGCAAATTGTGAAAGTGACGAACGAACGGAGATGATTTTGCAGAAAGAATTCGGACAAAAAGCAAAAAACAAAAACAAACGGAATTTTAAAATGTAATTTAAATGATTTTCCAAATCCTTAGGACTGAGTACGCCCTTCTTCACCTTCTCGCCCCTCGTGGAGCACTTCCTCCAGTCGTGCTGGCGTAATCAGGGCCTTCCCGTCCTTTCGGTGGACACCAACAGCAAAACGTCCATCTCCGATGAGGTAAAAACTTTTGCCCAAAAATTGAATGCCCAAAAATGCCGCGCCCTTTTGCCCGTCGCAGGCAATGAGAGAAAGCGATGACGGCGGTGCCTTTCCCCTCGCGTGCGGCAAACAGACGCCCGAGGCGGTCCCATCGGCCGCGAGCAGTGCGACGACGTCCGGGGGCGAACAAAAGCATTTGCTGCATTCGTTGGAGGGCAACGGCAACAACAACAATAATAACAGCAACAACAACAACAGTTTTGCAACAGCGCAAAGAGTCATCGGCGGAACAGAGCCAATGGAAATTGTGCAACAGCAGAGCCATCAACAGCACCAGCAGCCGCAGCACAACCACAGCATACAACAGCAACACTTCCAACAGTACGGCAGCAGAGGGGGCGGAGGAGGAGCAACGCATGGACAAACGGTGAGAGAGTGATCAGACCGAACCCAGGGAAAGATTGATCGGGTCCAAATAAGTAATAAGTCTGAACTGCGATATGTTGACCAAGGGAATGCCTGACTGATCTTTTCGATTCCTTCAGCAGCAGCACCAATTCAGCGCCTATGGGCTTCAGCAGGGACAAGCGGGTGGTGGATCAGCGGCACTTCACCAACACCACCAAATGTGCTCGCCGGCCGGACGATTTCAGGTGGAGTGGTGGGGGTAATCAGATTGATCTGATAGGAAAAGCATTTGATCAGTTGGGGTTGAAATCGGATATTTCTCTGAAGTTGCAGATTCATCAAAGCATCAGCTGCAGCATTATGCCAGCCCCTTCGTGCAGTTGTGAGCTGAGTCACAACACCCACAGCAGCAGCCGCACAGTCTCCGCCGCGTCTTCAGCCAACGACGGAAACGCCCCGGGCACTGTCGGCACGACCCTTTCCGGCGGAACGGTCGCATTGACACCGCAGCAGCAGCAGTCGCGGCCTAACTCCTCCACCTCGACGACGAGTTCGGCCGGTGCTCATTCACTGGAAGCAATGCACCACTCTCCGCTCCAACAGCACTTTGGCACTTCGCAAATGGCATTTTTCGGGCTTTTCCATCATTGCCTAAGGCATTGACCTGTTTAAGAATTTCAAGCTGGAACCGCCGTTGTTCGATGAATGGCCAACTTATCAACCGGCGCCGATGTTTCCGTCCAATGCCGCCCATCCGCAACATTCCGCTAATGGCATCGCGTCCGTTTCGGCCGTTGAGTTCGTTCCGCAACGGTCGCGCGAACGGCGCTCCACTTTTTCGGGCGCTGCCACCGCCAGCACTGTGCCTGACATTGTGGCCAATGCAACGACGCCAGAGGCCTCAACTTCGCCATTCCAACGAAACGCGAGGACGCCGGTGCATGAAAGACCACACCAATGTCCGGTGGACAATTGCGACAAGCGTTTCTCGCGCTCGGACGAACTGACGCGGCACATTCGAATTCACACGGGGCACAAGCCATTCCAAGTGAGCAAATCAGCGAAGCAGAAGCATTTGAAAGTGCCAAATGCTTTTCCTTTTTCAATTTCAGTGCAAATTTTGCATGCGCGCCTTCTCCCGCTCCGACCATTTGACGACGCACATGCGCACGCACACGGGCGAAAAGCCCTTCTGTTGCGATGTGTGCGGACGAAAATTCGCACGGTCGGACGAACGGAAACGGCACACGAAAGTGCACGCGAAGCAAAAGGGCGGGGGACGACGGATGTCCGTCTCTTCGGGCGGAAGCCAAGAGGGCATTATTGGCAGCGGACGCACTTTGCATGCCGAACTTTGAGCGGACAAACGGCCGACGCGCGTCGCCCCGGGGGATGGCCGGCAAAGGGCGCTTAGGCACTTTTTGTTTTATTGTTGTTGTTTTCTCCACTATTTTATGTTAAACTCTGCTGCTATTGTTTCTCTCTCTCTCTCTCTTTCCTTCACTCTATGTCTCTCCCGTTCTCTCTCCCGTTCTCTCTCTCTCTCTCTTC
Source organism: Heterodera glycines (assembly GCA_004148225.2). Lineage (NCBI taxonomy): Eukaryota > Metazoa > Nematoda > Chromadorea > Rhabditida > Heteroderidae > Heterodera > Heterodera glycines. The sequence continues at coordinate 8,292,929 of CP049711.1, read as the reverse complement.
CTTCACTCTATATCTCTCCCGTTCTCTCTCTCTTTCTCGCTCTCTCTCTCTCTTTCCTTCACTCTCTGTCTCTCCCGTTCTCTCTCCCGTTCTCTCTCTCTCTCTCTTCCTTCACTCTATATCTCTCCCGTTCTCTCTCTCTTTCTCTCTCTCTCTCTCCCCCTCTCCCAATCTCTTTCTTCGGTCCCATTCTGTATGCCATTCCTTTCCTTTTCTACCGTATCTTTTACAGTATACCGTCCTTCAGTAAGTGTTATTGGCTATGTTCTTCCTTCAGGTGGTATTAATTTCCATTTATGCATTTTAGACTATTTTAGTCTATTTTTTATTGATTGATCTCTGTCTTTTGGCAATTTGCATTAATTGCTATCCGCTAATTAATGTTAATTAATTAATAAGCATTTAATTAATAATATTTCGAGTATTAGCAAACATTGGCCAGTGACTACTGATCAGAGATAAATTAGTGAAATTAATTGCCAAAGCAAAATATTAATGAGAGGCGAATTATCGTCACTTATTCATTAATTACCTTCTTCTCTTTCTTTCTCTTTCTCTCTCTCTCTCCTCTCTCTATCCTCATCTCTTCCCCATTTCCTTTCTCTCTCTCGCCCTCCCCCTTTCCCATATTCTCTTTCAATACCAAATGACAGACTACCGTATGTTTGTCTGTTTGTTTGTTCCTACCGTACATCCATATAATAATAATTACTCTGTCAGAGTGTTCGTTCATTCAAAATTCCAATAAATTACGGTGATTCTTTCTTTTTCTTTATTTTTTTATTCAAATTTTGCATTTATTTATTGTGTCTTTGTTTGACATAAAATATTTATAAAATTGGACTTCATCATTTGCTAACAACAACAAAAATACAAATTTTTAAATAAATATTTTTCCGGGTAACTTTTCAATGCCACGGCATTTTTTATATATTTTCTGCGAAATTCGAAAAAATACCCAAAATCAAATTTAAGAAGAAAAGTCAGTGGAAGGCAAAAACAACGAATTAAAGCTAAAAATGGTCAGAGAGAGAAAGAAACGAAAAATGGGACCAAAGGCAAAGGGAAAAGAAAAGAAAAGGCCAAAAAAAGGGAACAATCGGAGGGAAAGGGAGAAAAAAAAGTGAAAATTGGAACTAATGAGGGGGGGGGGGGGGTAATTAAAGGCAATCAATTCCCAAATGATTGATTGTTTTCACTTTTTGTGCCATTTCTCCCCCCCCCCAATTTTTGTGCCCTTTTTGTCCAATTGCATTCAAAAATTGAGACTATTTTTCTTTCTGTACAAATCACATTGTTTTTCTTTGTAACATTTTGGGCGGCTTCGCTTCACCCCAACGTTTTCGGCACGTTTATTTGTGGCGCCTGCGCCGCCTCCACACAATGCACTTTGTTACGCGAGGCGCTGCGCGAAAATTCGTCGGTTGCCCATTCGGCCGCTTCGGCGGAGCAAAGGAAGCAAAAAGCGACGTTTGTCAGTGCCAAAGTGGCAGCAGTGATCAGAAAGACGGAGCTGAAATGGAAAACGAAACAATGGACAAAACCAACGAAAAGCGAAAATTATATTTAATAATTAAAATAAGTAAAATTAAATTAAAATAATTAAAAAGTATTAAAATGAATTTGGAAAGCGCACCGCCACTCCTCCGCTGTGTTATGCGGCGCAAAAGTGTTTTGCATAATTGGCACCAGCAAAAGTGTTACGGTAATCGCTAAAACATTATGCCAATAAATAATTGTTTTTATTTGATTGAATCCATGGCATTCCATCCCAAAATTGTTCCCTTTTCAGCTTCTCCCCCCCCCCCCTAATTGTAAGCTCACCGAGTGAAATTTGGCCCATTACGACCAATGCGAAATGTTTGGCCACAAGTGGGCCCGCTTTGAAGAATCCGCCGGTGGTAAAGCCTAATTAGTAAAATGTTGAAAATCCCAAAATTCAGAAAAATTCAGAATTTTTTACCCAAAAGCCCGGCCGAAATGCCCAAAAGTCCGAGACAAATTGAGGGATATTCAGTGGGGAAAAATGCCAACATTGCGAGGAAAAGAGCGGAGCCGAAGAAAGCGATGGAATTGTAAAGACGGAGTTTGTTGGTCTCGGAAATGGCACGGATCTTAATGGAAAAGAGAGAGGGCAATTGGCAATGGGAAAAGGAAAATCGGACAAATGAGGCGAAAAGTGCGATCAGAGACCAAACAAAACACAACTGATCAGACGACAAAAAATGATCAGAGAATGTCAGATCAGATAGTAAGTATTTTAGCGGCTCATTTAAAATTAGAAAAAAGGATAAAAATGTTTTATTGTTGCCTTATCGCTGGTGAATCCGGCAAAGAGTTTAATGCCGAACTGCGCCAGCGGAGCCAACGATGCCGAAACGCCAGTGTGAGCGACGGGGAAGTGCAGCACGGAGTTCAAATAGCTGAAAAATCAGCCGAATTTTGGAATTTTTTACGAATTGCGCACCTCGGCGAATAGAGAAACATCATATTGACACACACCTTAAGAGAAGGAACGAATGGAGAAAGGGAAAAGCATTTAAAAGACAAAACAAAAAAGTGATAAATGAATTAAAACGCACGAAATTGCCAATGGCGGCGATCCAAACAGCCCAAACGGAGCCTAATGATGGATTAATTAATTAATGAGTGAGTGATTTCGAAGAGTGTCCCCCCGCATTAGCCAATTTCAAAATTATGCCATTCCCTTTTGTCTTTGGCATTTCGTCCCCCCCCTCCCCCACTCGCCTGTCATTAGGATTTGCTTCAGCGGGATCTTCTTCAAATTCTCTTTGCTCAGCTCCGATTTGCCCACCGCAATTTTACGTAGCTCAACTTCGCCCACAAAAGGATGCTTATCTGATAGTGATCAGAGGAATTTGGCACAATTATAAATATAATTTTTTAACTTTTTTTTAATTACCCTTTTCCTCATTTCCCATTTTCGTTTTTTTAATTTTTGTTAATTACCCCCCCCCCCTCTTTTTTGCTCATTTTGGCTCACTTGGACTGTTACGGAAGAAAATTGCGAAAACGGTGAACAGAACGCAAGAAGCAGAGCCATGCGCAAAAAAGACAGAAGGCCAACCGAAAAGTTCACATAATGCCCCGCTGATAGGCAACTTTAAAAGTGATTTTGAGAATTTAAAAATAATTATTTATTCTTTTTTTATAAATACCGTAATTTTACAGGGAATAAACCAATTTCTACCGTAACCGCCGGCGCAAATTGCACATAAGCGACCAACACGGAGACGAACAGTCCATTCTGCTTGTAATATGTCCATTTGGAAGTGAACGCGCCGATGACGGGAAAAGTGCAGGAAAAAGTGACCCCTGTGGACAAATTAGGGTAATTAAAAGGAAAATGGAACTAATTAGTGAAGGAAGAATAATACCCTGGAGCATTCGGCAAGCCAAAACATAGAAAAAGCCGAGTTCAATGGCCGTTGGCAGCAAGCAAGTGGCCACGGCGGAGAGAAAGCCGAGCAAAACGAACACTGTGCGAATGCCGTAATTGTTCACCTGGCAAAGCAAAAGTAATTAAAAACAAAGGAAAACGGATACGGTAGAATTATGGTAGCCAATTAGATAAAATACAAATGCCGAAACTCACCAAAGTGACAACCGCAAAATTGGCGACTAAGGCGGCCGCAGCGACCGCCGAGGTGAGGTACAGTTTTTGTCGCGGCGTAAAACTTTTCGAAGTTTTTGCGGGGACGGCGGAGCCATTTGAATTTACATTGGCATTGGCAAAAGCGGAGAAAGTGCCGTTTCTGGAAATTTAGAAAAAAAATAACGATATTTCGAATACCTCCACAAAATTACCCATTTTGATCTGTGCCGTTTTCATTCAATAAATTTGCCAATTCGTCCGTTTGTTTTCTTTCATTGGCACTTTTTTCGTTGTGATCAATGCAAATGATGGCAAAGTTAAAACCTAATTTATTTCATTTGTTAATATATTTTATTAATTTGTTCTTACATAAAATGTTGGCCCAAACGCTGGCCAAACACAAAAGGCAAAGGACAATCAGAAGAAAACGGGTCCTCGTGTGGAACACTTTGGTGAACCCTTTAATAAGGGAATGGGAAGAATAAACAATCAATTAGCTTATCATTTTATCAGTCTAATTGGTTGAAATTTTAAATGTTTGTCCTAACCCTCGACGGAATTATTTTCCAAAAAAGACGGCACATTTTCAGGGGGAAAAAGCGGCGCGAAGCAATCGCCAAGTGGGGAAAATGGCATTTCAAGCTGAGCAAATGGGAAAAATTAAAGCAAAATTGGAAAAAAATATAATTAAAAATGGGGGAAAGAAACGTTAAGCGAAACCAATTAATTAATTAACCGGCAATTAATTGCACATTTTTTGCTATTAAAAGGCCCAAATGATTTTGTGACTCCGCCTTTGTCCAAGATTCGTTGTTTTGGTGTTTTTTATTTATTGTTTTTTATTATCCGATCATTGGTTTTGCCATTGTTTATTTTGGTTTTCGTTATATTTTTCATTGCGTCCCTCTTGCCCAAGTATTCATCAATTTGGGCCTTCGGTTGAGTTTTAATAATGTTTTTGTTCTCCAAAAATATTTCTAGAGCGCGGATCATTTGTCAAAGTTGGGGTTAACCCGAGAAAAGTGTCGGCCTTTTGGTCTCGGGAAATGATCATTTGTCAGTTTTGTCAGTTGTCTTTGGCAGTGCCAAATCAAATCATTGAAAGTGTCTCCCCTTTCCCTTATCATTTTTCACTTTTTACTCATTCTTAGTGAATTAGTAAAAAATGTAAAGAATTTCCAATGCGAAAATCTTTGGAATTTATTACTAAAACAATCAAAAAATCACTTTTTAATTATTTTTTAAAAAGCATTTATTGTGTTTTTAATTAATTAATTCATTCATTCATTTATTTGTTTTTGTTTTTCCTCCCTTTGCCCACCCAATGTGAAATTTCCCTCTTCGCGGACTGGCAATGATGCCAATTTGGAGCGCAACATCTCCGAAAGCGAACGACTGCTGGTCGACGAAGCCAACTTCAACAGAGGGGGGGTGGGAGGGAGGGTACTGTGTTACATACAGTAATGGTCAGTAAAAATAGGAAAACTGTATTCTAGCAGCATTTTTCGGATTGGCTTGGAACCATAATTAGAGGGGGTGGAAGTGCCAATTGTTGGCATGGCGCACCTGCTGTTGGTCGCGACGATTGCCCGTCGCTTGGCACATTGCCATCGTCGACACGTCCGTACTGCTTCCAAAGGTTGTGGATTTGTCGCAACTGCTTCAGAAAAAAAACGGTTTCGTCATTTTAGCCCAATCTCTTCACAGCCCGTCACATTCTGTTAAGGGTTCAGTGTCCCACTCCATCGGCCTCTCCCACTCACAAATCAGTTATTTTGAAACATTGCTTCCATCCTTTTCAAATCTCCTTTCACCCCCACCACACCACCTCCACCCCTCGTCTGTCTCCCCCCCCCCCCGCTTCCTCGTCTCCCCTCCCTCCCTCCCTCTTATCTCCTTCCTCCCTCTCTCCCTCCTTCCCTCTCCCCTCGTCTCCCCTCTCTCTCCCCTCCCTCTCACCCTCTCCCCCTCGTCCCTCTCTCCTCTCGTCTCCCCTCTCTCCCCTCCCTCTCACCCTCTCCCCTCGTCTCCCCTCTCCCCCTCGTCTCCCCTCTCTCTCCTCCCTCTCCCCTCGTCTCCCCTCTCCCTCTCGTCTCCCCTCCCTCCCTCCCTCTTCTCCCCTCTCCCCCTCGTCTCCCCTCTCCCTCTCGTCTCCCCTCCCTCCCTCCCTCTTATCTCCTTCCTCCCTCTCTCCCTCCTTCCCTCTCCCCCTCGTCTCCCCTCTCTCTCCCCTCCCTCTCACCCTCTCCCCCTCGTCTCCCCTCTCCCTCTCGTCTCCCTCCCTCCCTCCCTCTTCTCTCACCCTCTTCCGTTTGCTTTTGCCCCGTTTCCTTGCTGTTTCTTCTGTTTTTCTGTGCCAATTTGTCCCCCTCTCGCCACCACTTCTTCCAGCTCCAATTCGGTGTCCTCCGTTTCATCAGGTGACTGCACATAAAATTTATGCTTCTTCTTCGGCTTTTCCTCCTCCGCCTCCCTTTCCTCCTTTTCCTCTTTTTTCTCCTTTTCCGCTTTTTCTTCGTCCTCCTCTTTTTTCTCAATTTCCACGTCCACCGGCACTTCCCTCGCGCCTTTTGGCGGTTCTTTTGGCGAAGTGTCGTCCATTGGAATTTATAAAGGATAATTAATTTACTATTTTATAGAAATTGTCCAAATTTAACACAGTGAATGAATGAATGCCAAAATATTTAATATAAATTTGGGAGAACGACGATCAAATCATCTTATGAAAGTGATCAGAGAGACGAATTGATTTGCGGGTGAGTGATTAATGAATGTCGCTTTTTGTGAGACGATCTCCATTTTTGGCTGTTTTATCGGCGCAGGAAATGGATGAATAATAATGATTGATTGGAACCAATGATGAATATTATAGGAAAAGGGTTAAACTTAGCGCGACCGACAAATATTATTATTTAATTGACCAATTAATTAACTAATTGACTGGCCAAAAGGGAAATTAATTCATTCATTCATTCAATGAATTGATGACCAAAACACAAAGTGAATTCATTCTTCGATTTGTAACAAAAATTCAAAAACTGTGACGGTTTTAAAAGCGAAAATAAAAATAAATTTTACATTTTTATAATATTTGCTTTGATAAATTGCGCCTTTTAGCACTTTAAAAGAAGTGTTGGTGAGGCGCGAATTTGCGACGATTTTGGCGTTTTGATGCGATTTTCGGGGACGCGCGGCAAAAATTGCGAGGGATTTGAGGGGGGGGGGGGGGAAATGGGAGAAAAGGGAAAAAAAGGGGGGGGGGAAAAGGTCGCTGAAAAAATGGACGGACAATGCAAAATGGGAAAGGGAAGGGAGGAATTGGCGTGTAATCCAACAAATTGATGTGCCAAACAATTGACGATTCGGAGAATCCGGAAAGTTCCGATAAAATATTTCAATGGTCCCCAAATCCCTCCCCACTTTTATATCGGCTTAAATGACCAAAAAAAAAACGAAAATGGTTTTAAAAGAAAATTAATATTGTTTGAATTTGACAATTATTCTTTGTTTGCCCAAACAAAATTTGTTCTTTTTTCTTTGTAAATGAATTGCTGTTGTCCCCGCCATTAATTAGCACTTTAATTGCTAATTAACAAATGAGTGAGTGCCGATGTTTAAGCTGTTTGTCACAAGAATTTATGTACACTTGACTTCAAAAGAAACTAAAAACAAAACATTCTTTAGAATTTAAAATGTGAATTTTCTCACTTTTTTTTAAATTTTTCGATGTTTTTCCTTTTTTCATCGTTCGATTTCGAATGATTCCCCCAAATAAAACCATCAAAACGCGAGAAAAGTGTCAACGGATGGGTTTGAGGAGGCCAAAATTAATTGGCCATCGTTCATCGACAAAAGACAAACATTTTTATCGCAATTTATTGAAAAAAGACAGAAGAGGAAAAGGGAGAAGCAAAAAAATAAAAAGTTAAAATTAAGTAATTAGTGAAAATGAAAAAGAATTGCCAAATTAAAATTAAAAATCTTTGCATTGCGCCAAAATTTTTTCTTTTTTTTTTGTCTGAAAGTCAACGTGTCAACAGAAACATATTCAACTCATTCATTTCATTTGCCTAATGACGCACAAAAAAAGCAGCAATTAATAAGATTTGTTTTGGGATTTTTGGGGGGAATTTGATCAAACGATGCGCAACCTTTGATCTGAGGACGGCCGACCGATCAGTGATCAAATTGAGGGACGATCAGAGTTTGATCAGGTGGCTAAGGAAAGAATGCCAATTTTGGCCACGGAAAGGATTGATTCCGTCCCACGCCCTTCCATCCATTGGCCAAATGTTTTGGGCATTATTTGCCAATTTCTGTCCTCCCCCCCTTTTCCATTTGTTTGCTTTTCGTCCCGCGTCCTTTTCAAATCTTTTAACGACTTACTTATGATCAGCGGTGGCACTGATCAGTCAGTCGGCCAATGCAATGTCAAAATAAATAAAAGAAATAAATAAATAAATAAAAGAAAGAAATAAAAGAAAGAAAGAGTCGGCTGGTCGGCCGGGCCTTTTCCCGTGGCCAAAGTGTGGCAAAGGCCCCCCCCGCCCCTCCGCCCATTCCCCCGGGGGGAAATGAACGAACCGCCGACGAAATTTGAGAGAAGTCAAAGCAAAGAAAGCTTCGTTCGGTCAATCAGCAGTAAATGCACACGAAAAATAGTGTTAAATTTCAAATTTAAACAAAATAAACTTGGCGTAGAAGTGAAAAGCTTAATTTTGGAAATTGGACAAAAGGGACAAAATTAATGGGAAACCAATCGATCACAAATTGTGTTTCATTTCCCTCCCCCGGGGGGTCAATCGGTCCATTGGCCGCCGTCGCGCACGCAAATTGTGCTACTGATGGAAATGATAACATTGATAAAATATTGAAAAGGCAGAATCATTAACAGAATTAGGTATGTGATAAAAATTACTAAGGAAATTGACGGAGGAAAGAGTCAAAAAAGTCAATTCGTCGTCAGTTTTTTCTTCATTTTCTACCAACTGAATTCATTGAAAAGGTATTTATTTATGTGCAGCAAAAGATGGGAAGAGAAGGAACACAACTCATTAAAGCACATAAATATTCAACGGATGTTTTTTGAGCAGACAAAATGCCGACAGACAAAAAGAGAAAACGAAACAGACAAAAGACCGACAGACAAAAAGTCGAAAAAGAAAAAAGGGAAAATCATTTCGGCGCCATTCTGCCAACCCTTTCCAAGATGTTGTGAATTCGAAAGTGAAGCCGTGTCTCAAGGGCATAACCTGAGACAATTATACATTTGATAAGAAATTGGAAATCGGGATTTAAATCAATTAGCCAATTCATCGCTTTTCCGTTATTTGCCTTTGAATGCGAGTGCCCGTGTCAGCAGTGCCTCCGTCTCGCACAGATTGGGCTCGGCTTCGCCGAGTTGGAGCAGTGCCAACTCGCAAAATGCGTTGGGCAGCAAATGGACGAAAGCGCCGGAGGCGAGCAGAACGGACTCACTAAAAGAAGAAAGCATAGAGCGGGAGCAATTAGAGGGCAATTAGCAACTCGAGAGTACTTTTACAAGTTTAGCCGTGAGAATTCTCCGCGTGACTAAAAAAAAGTCGAGATCGCTTCTTTACCCTAAATGAGAAGTCTTTCGAATTGCCAAAACCCAATGATCAGCCAATCCGATCACTTTTCAATGGTCGCCATGAAACAGTGCCGTGCCTTCTCGTGCTCGCCCAACGCGCGCATGCACAGCCCCCGGACAAATGCGTACATCGCACGCGTCTCCACCAGCGCGTCGCTGTCGAGGCGCGGCGTGCGCTCGTCGCCTCGCCACAGCGACCATTCCGCGTCGACATGGGCCAGCAAAGGACGCACAAAGTGAGGGGCACGGTCGAGCACGGTGAAGCCGTTGCAAAAATAAAGAAATTCCTGGAACGAAAACTTTGTTTTGCCATTTGTTTGGATGCCTGGCAAAACAATTCGCTTAAAAAATGTGCCAAAATGGCAAAAAATAAGTGCCAAAAATCGCACAAATTGTGGAAGAAACATTTCGCCGTCGTCCCTTAAGCATTTGTTGGCCCTTTGCTCACAAAACCTGCAAAATTGAATTTTGGGATTAAATAACTAAAGTTAATTTGCTCAATTAGCACACTTTTCCATTGGAATTGATCGGCCCGCAATGCGTCGACGAAGTGAGGCCACTTTTCTGAACAAAATTGCGAAATTGATATGTTTATTTTGACTTACTGCATTAATTGACGAACAGCTTGCTGCTGAAAGATTTATCTTTTCACAATTTAATAATGTTTAAAATTATCGGTTAATTAATAATTGACAATTAATTAATTAACAATTCGCTAATTGTCCGTTCATTTCCCACCCTTTTCTGCGCTGTTCTGTCCGCATTAACAAGAATGGCCAACAAATACGTGTAAACGCCTGAGGGTGAGGGTGTTAACCAAATTTAAAATAAATATTCAAATGAGTGCCTTTCTTCTTACATTTTGACCACCGATTTTCCTCTAAAAGTGTTTTCGCGTGCCATGCCGCACGATTCCAATGCATTAGCACCATATGGACGGTACTAAACAAAAGCGAATTAATCGGAAGTTGTTTTGCCCAACTCGAGACTGATTGGGTAAACTTGGGATCGGCCATTGACAATCCAAAAGTGAATTAATTATAGATTTACAAATGCTAATCCGATTAACCTCGAGATTGGCCTATCCCCGAGAGCAATGGACCAAAAAAAAAAGATATTCTATTTGCTGACACCAATTCCCAATGGCAAATGTGCTGGAACTGTTTGTAGACGTTCTGCGATTGAATGGATCTGTTGTTCAACTGAATGGCTCTGTTCAATTCGCCGTTGACCAAATGGAAACGGGCACGAAGGAAAAGCACAACGGCACCCTGACAAATGAGAAAAGGACAATGGACAAACGAATTTGGAAATGGAGACGGACATTGGGGAATTGGCGGACCAAAGGTGCCAAAAGTTGGGAACACAACGCCAAATCGGGCGGACATCCGTCCAGCAGATGGGCCAGGAAGAGTTGGTAACTGATCAGGAACAGAATAAGTAAGGATGGGCAACCCGGGCACTCGCCTGATCAAAACCATTGCCGCGAGGGGCGCGCGGAGAGTGTCGCCATTGAGGCACTCTGTGGGAGAAAGGGGCATTCGAAAGGAAGAAAGAAAGGACAGACCGAAACGAGTTCGGACATCCCAAAGTCCTGTAAAGGGAAATTGGAACTCTTGGGAATTGGTGGACTTTGCCCGATCGCCGGAGAAGCCGACAAGTTGGAGCAGTGCGGACACACGGGTGGGCATTGCGGACAGCATCACGTTGAACAACCCGAAGCCGGCACGGATGCCGGCCTCGAACTGACGTCGCAGCGACGGATTTGAAGAGGGACAAGCGGAAAGATGGCACGGAGGAATTGAACGGAGCACCCGATGGCATTCTCTGGAGGAAATGGGGGAGAAAGGCCAATTATTCATCACAATTATTATTCAATGATTAAATTGCGGCAATGGCACTGCCGGAGGGGCTGACTTGAATGATTGGTAACACATTCGAATGCGAAAGGCGCCTTTGATGAAGCCGCCAAGAGTTTCGTCGATGAAAAAAGTCAAAAGTGCACGAATGACAAGCAATTCGGCGTAGCAAAGTTCGGCGTGCATTTCCTCTTCAAATTGAAAAAATATTTAAAATAAAAAATAATTAATTTAAAAATATTTTAAAATAAAAAATAATAAGTATTTAAAATTAAATTAATTTAAACGAAAAATTTCTCTTTTCATCATTTGACCATCAGTTATTTCTCTCTGAGCACGGGACGGATTGATAAAGGAGAGAAAGGACCTGCGAAAGGGACAAACATTGCAAAGGAATGCCAAAATAGGCCAATGCCAAAATAGGCCAATGCCAAAATAGGCCAAATGACTCACTCGGCCAGCGAATTCTTTGGCCGAAATTGCTCGACGAGTGCGCAGCCGCGGCGTACCGCGTCCATCGCCTTTTCCATGTCAGTCTTTAAATTGGTTCTCAATTGTTTAAGTTTTCAAATTTTCTGATCGAACTTTTTCTCAATTGGACTGAGAAAAACAAATTATTTTATTATTTTGACCATAAAACACGGCCAAACAGAACACACAACAAATGGAAAGTGTCGTCCTCCCCCACCTTCTCGAAGCTCGTCATCGCTTTGATGAACAAAACCGTCGCATGGCCAAGCGAATGATAAAACGATTCGTCGGCGTGTGCCGCCATTCGGCGTTCGGCCGCCAAAAAATGGTTGCCAAGAAAAAGACGGACCGCCGCATCCGTCTCCCGGACAGACATTGACAAATTCATTATACGGAGGCGCGAAAATCAGTCACTGATCAGAAGTGATCAGAGCGGTGGGGGAGAAGAAATCGTATTGAGAAAAGCAAATTAAAAAGTAATTAATTTGTAATTTAAGGGCATTTTGTAGCTTTCTTTCTTTGTGTTTTGCCTTCCCTTCTCTGTTAAAATGATAAATAATATTCCGATTAAAAACACACAAAGCCTAATTAATTCATGTAATGATTGATAGCGAAAGCAAAGTGACCACCGAATGGGTGACAGATGAATTTCGATTTCAAATCAGTGAATGGTGGGCGGATGGGGGGGATTAAAGTGCAAATGCTGTCATTCCATAAAAGTATTGCTGATCAGCAGAACTATATCTAAAAACATAGTGATTCATCCGATCCGCCAGACAAAAAATTGCTTTGGCATTTGTGAAAGGCACCCGCAAAATGCCATTGGCACTGCTGCGGTTGGCATAGCAGCCAAAGGCAAAAAGGAAGCGGCGGAAAGCGAACGACAAAAGGGAAAGGGTCAATTAATACGTAATTGATATGCCAACGAAACACCAAAATTAATTAAGGTTAATTTGCCAATTCGATGGAATTTTCTATTTTTATGAATAAAATAAAAATTGAAATCAATGAAAGCATCGTAATTCGAATAGAAAGCATTAATCATACGGAAAAAAATTATACAATAAATGATTTTTTTTAATTTCGGTCATAAATTATTTGCCAATAAAATCAAATTTATTATTTTAATGGAGACCGGTAAAGATTTATATTTAATTTCCAAAGAATAACTTTACTCCCGCATTTGTTAGAGAATTTGCGGGACAAAATCCCGTGGGGAATCCCTTCTTATAGTATCCTTATTTAAAGAAAGCAAATAACATTAAAAATCATTTAATTCATCGCCTATAATGTAAAATATGACAAAAGTGTTCAAACTGCTAAAACATTGAGTGATCGGAAACATTGGATAAGAGAAACGATCGGTTTGCTATGGAAAAAGAAGATGGAAGGGATGGCCTAAGAAAAGAAAATTCTAAGATAAATTAAAATTAATACAATAATTGGCCCTACATAAGTTTAAAGGGTTAGAAGAACAATGAAATGAATAGGCACAACATCATTTTGAAAAGGGTGGGGGAAACAAACTCTAAGAAATTGAAAGAAAATACGTTGAGACGACGGCTTAATGAATAACAATTTAATTTATTGTAAGTACAGTATGCTCTATACGAGTATACGGTAATACAATAACGGACAGTAAGAAAAACGAGTGATGAAAGCTAAGCCGGAGTTTTCGCGCCAACAAATTTCAGAAAACTAAAGTCCACACAGTGCCAACCAAAGGACTTTCGTCTCCCGAAATGTCTAACGCCAAGACTCTCGAAACTTGGCAAAGTGCCGAATATTTCTGACAATTTAATCATTGGGTGGGGCGGGCGATTGATTGAGGTTCGGAGATTCGAACGGAACGAAAAGGCCGAGGAAAAGGGGACAGACAGACACTGCTCTAAATGGCGAGAAAGGCACCACAAAGCAACGAGAAATGAGGAGGAAACGACCAAGCTAAGAAAAAGGACAAAAGCGGGGAGAGGCAAATATTTAGTGAAAGGGTTAGCCCTTTAAGGACCATTAAAAGTAGGCGAAATGGATATGTGTTTATTTTATGTACACAGAAAAGCGCTGCGAGACAATAAATTAAAATGCAAAAATCCGGTAAATTTAAAAAGTAAAATAAAACAAATCAATCAGAGGGAAGGGATAGCGCGGATATGCCTTCTCTTTCTATGCATGAAACCAAAAGATGACGACAACAAATGATCAGAGAAATTCATTGTTTATTCTCTATGCAAGACGAGGGAATGAATGGAATGATTGTGTGACCGTTGGAGGGTTACAAATAAATAAGATAATCTAAACGCACTGCTCTTGTGGAATGGGTAGCATCTAACAGAAAACAACAAAATAAATGGGAAGATTGGTTGGTTGGTGACGGAAGCACACTGATTGTGAGAACGATGAAAATGATACGAATATGCGCAATGGTTCAGAGATGGAAATGCCGGGGCATTTTTGCCAAAAAAACGGAAACACCATCCCCGGAGGGTACATCTCTAACAACTACGCATATTTGAACAAATAACTATTTGAAGGAGGGGGGGGGGGGAAACACACATCTAAAACTGAAAAGCCTAAAAAAGGGGCAGAGAAAACCAAAGTTCCACACATTCAATGGGGGCATTTCTTTTGCATCTGATCAGAAGAAACTTCTCAGGGATATGCCCATGGGTTAGTGCTGTCCATCAGCGGCTGCTGCAGCGGATGGGCCGATGAGATGTCGTTGACTTTGCCATAATACCACGGATCTTTGACGCCATAATGGTCAATGGACGGCACAATGGGCGTAAACAGCGGCGAGTCAGCGGTGAGCGGCTGTTGTGCCAGCGGGGTGAAAAAGCGGTTGTTGGAGGACAAGTCCGAGTTGTACAACAACGATTGTTGCTGGGCGGTTGGCTGCGGCAAAATGTCGGAGATGAATTTGTCCACGTTGAACTGGTAGGGCACGTCCCCTGTGTCTGTCATGCTCCCCTTCTTGCGGTCGTCGTTATTGTTGTTCCCAAAATTCTGTTGGTCGTCACGAAGGATTTCGCCCGGACTGATCGGCTCATATGCGGCAGACAATCCGTTGGGAATGTTCCCGTTGTTGATCACAGAAATTGGCTTTGGGCATGAGAGTCTGAAAGGAACAAATTAATTTAAATGGAAGAGAAAATCTTTCTGCGCACAACGCACTTCAATGTGTTCGGTCGCTTTTTACTACCATTGCCCAAATGATTGGCTTCGCTTCCAATGGGCGCAATTTTGCGCTGTTTCTCGACGTTCGCCATGTACTCGTCCAACATGCCGTACTCGTCCGCATCGTCCTCCTCGATGGAGGACACAGACGCCGCCGTCGTTGTCCCCGTGCTCAGAGTAAAAGGCGGCATCACAACTGACTGTTTCTCGTTTTTGGCTTCGGTCATCGTTTGTTCATTCTGTTGCAGGTTGGCAATGTCAACGGAATCACTTCACTGCCCGCCTCGTCGCCACTCCAATAAAATTCGTAAGGCTCCTCAAACGATCCAATGGAAAGTGCCGTGTTGGCGTTTGCCGCGGTGGTAGTCGTATTGCCGTTAGTTGTGGTGAATCCCGAAATAAGGTTATTCGACGATCGGCGTTCGTTATTTCGTGTCTAAAATGGAAAATAACACAATTAGTGCTACGATTCCTTCCGCGTCAGTCACCTGAAGCGATGGCAGCAACGGCGGTGGCGACGGCATAATTCCACCCAATTGATGGTGGTCCCACTTGTTGCGCGGCAGTTTCAAGTTGTCCACACTGTTGTTCATCAGCTGTTGGCACTGAGTCGGCCTAACCAACGGCCCCATTTTCGGTTTGTTCAAACCGTCCATGATGAGACTGTCCAGCAGAGAAAGTTTGGTTTCCATGTCCAACAGAGGACGAATGTTATCCGTCGACGACAATTTGTTTGATTCTAAAGTTAATTCTTACATTAGCAATCGAATCACTTTAAACGACTTACTTACAATTAGTTGTGATAATGTTTTGTAATATACAATTAAAAGTACCTGCTAAGAATTCGTTGTTGTTGTTATTATTATCGTTAAAGTTGTTCTGCGCTTGGCTTTGCATTTTCTCCGCCAATTTCTGCTGCTGCTTCAGCACCAATTGTGCCGCCATTGCCGCGATATTCGTACAGCAACAGGCGGAAGTGCCATTCGCAGCCGAAGTCGGGCAGCAGCTCAGCTGCGAGCAGCAACAGGATGGCACCGAAGAAGAAGCAGACCGCAAATGGTGTTGGTTTTGTTGGGCCAGCAAAATCATTTCTTGCAATTCCGCCGAGTTCAAATGCGGCGCCGGTTGTTGATAGGCTTGGTAGTGCTGAAAGTTCGTTGTTCTTTTATTTCCATATATGCTTTTCATTTTCTCATCATTTCCTTCGCTCCTCTTCCCCCGAAAAACCCAAGTTCAAAGAATGAATTAAAGGCGTTTACCAGCGGTTGCACTTTGCGATGCGGTGCCTTTTGCTTTTGGTGGTTTGGCGCTGGTGACGTGCATTGCTGCTGCTGTGCTGTTGTCTTCGTAAATTGGTCTCCGTTTGCGTCCAACAATGGCGAGCAGTACGACGACGGAGGGGACAATGTGCCCTGAGGCGGCGAAGTACCGTCAACCGCAGAGGCGCCGGATTGAGGCTGACGACGTTTCCACCCATCAAATGAAGCCATTTCGTAATAGAAACCATCCGTAGTCGGGTCGTAGTATCTAAATGGCAAATGTATAGCTAATTATACGACCAAATGTTTCATTCACTTGAAATTGGCCGAATTCGGCGAAAGCAAATGCTCATGTGGCAAATGTTGCGCGGAAAATTTGTTTAATTGCTGCGGTGCCAACAAAGACGGCACAGCGACGCACGAAGTGCCAGACGTTTTCGCCTCCAATGCTTTCTGTTTCTGCTAAACAACGCAAAATAAATCAGCAATTAATTGAGGCTTAAGTAATGTTCTACCAGAAGATGCTGCTGGATCAGCACCATCTGTTGCTGCTCCGTCACTCTCTTCGGACTGTGCTCCACCCCGGTCATTCCCTTCATTTGTTCCACTGTGCCCCATTCCGGGCGCCGTTTGCGCCACCCGCGCGTGCCGTTGTGTTCGTAGTAAAACCCGTCACTGACTTCGTCATAATACCTGAAAGGGTATATATGTTTGAATTCGCGACAACTTAATGAATTCACGGCTTATTGTTAGCATAATTTGTCTTTCATTGTTACCAATAGTCTTCCTTTCCACCGTTTGGCCCTTTTCCATTTCGCTGTTGTTGAGTCACTGATGTCGTCGATTGTTTTACCGAATCATTTGCAGAATTTGAAGCAGTCACTGAAGTAAAATGAACATAAAAAATTAGTACATATAAAAATTTATAACAAATTGTCAATGGCACTTGCCAGGTTGGCTGCCGTTTGACTGTGCCGACGTCGTTCCGGTTGTCTTTTTAATGCCAGTATTTGTGGAGGACGAATTGGCACGGGGCCTGTGGCAGTTCGAATTTGTGACGGGCTGCTTTTGTTGCTGCAAATGTTTTTTGCTGCCTTTGGCACTGTTCTGCTGCTGCTCGTCCGTCATTTTCACCGACGGTTTCGAGCAGTTCATCGTCGTCGTTGTATCTGCCAAACTGCCCCTACGGCGATTTGTTGTTGTAAGATTCCGACTCGGTTCTGCGGTGCCATTTGCCCGTTGCAAGTTGATGAAATATCTGAAAATGCCAAGTTAGCATTTGTAAAAGTAGGTAAGAAAAATGCAATTAAGCAAAAAAAAAAATTGAAAGCCTCTCTTTTTGAAGGCAAAAAAAAACACAGCACAAAAATGGTATCGGAGTCGGAAATGCATTTCCTATTTTGGATTTTGGCTTCTCTCCAACCCAAATGAAATGCGATAGTTGCCAAAAATGGAGAAGCATTTTATTTTTAAGAGTGGCTTCGTCTCTAATTTGCAAGGGAATGACGTCAAAATCATTTTAATTGCGCAATTCGATTTTCTGTTGGCATTTTTATGCCTTGACGCAATTATTCTTTCCTTTTTCATTTTGCAGAAATATGTCTGAAATAAAATTGCCCCGTGTTTTGTTCATCCACCGAATTTCATTTCATTTATTATTATTACATATAATATAACCCAGAGAAGGAACGGAATTGGAACGAATAATCCCTTTTTCTTCCCATTCCCACCTACCTCCGCCCCCCCCCCCTCCTCCTCGCATGACATTGGAAGGGAAAAAAAAGGGGGGGGGAAGGAATGAAGTTAAAAAGCAAAGGCAGGTGATGATGAGGAGAAAACGAAAAAACGGAGGAAAGGAAAAATGGGAGAATGATGACATGGCAATGCCATTGCCCAAAACGACGCATTAGTGAAATTCATAGGGCCAAAAAGAGTTTCCTTCTTGGATTTTGGCGTGGTTAAGCTCAACTATGGAAAGGAAATGTCAAAAAACAACCCCAAAATGATAAACAGAGGGATGACTGCCAATGATACAAAAACGGAGGGACAATGACAATGAATTTATAAGGAGGAGGGGACACATTTAATCCGTAAAGGACGGAATGAATGACTCACTAAAGTTTAAGGAACAAACAGTGACGATAATCATTTCACATTGTGAAATTAAAAATGAATAGCAAAACTGTAATAAAAGCGGCACCTTTGATGATGAAAGATGTAAATCACCAGCAGAGAAAGAGAGAGATGACAGAGACAGTAAAGAGAGAAAAAGAGAGAGGAGAGAGAGAGGGGAGTTGAAGAGGAACGGAAGACGGAGAGAGGAAAGCAAAATAGCGAATTGCAGCAGAACAAACGATGTGCGAATGATGCGAAATGGTGGTGGTGAGGAGCGAAGTGATGTTAGTCACCCGACGAATGGAACGAATTCGCCGCCGGAAGAAGTAGGGAAGGGAAGGGAGTGACTAATGCACCCACTCATCAATCACACCGAGGGAGAGGCATTTTTGAGAAAAAAGAGGAGGGGAGGAGGAAAGGAATGGAGGCAAAGGTGCTGACTGACTGACTAAACGGTGTTCGCTGTCATTACCCCACTAGAAAAGAATTTCGAAATAACTGCTTGCAAATCAGTTAAAAAATACTAATAAGCTATCTAAAGGGCTTTCAAAAATGCTTATTTTGTTTGAAAAAATCGGTTTGACAAGAGATAGGAAATTTTCAAAAACAATAACAAAACAGATTTTGTTTTAATCCCAAATTTTGGGGAAAACAACAACAATTTATCATTAAAGAGGAAATCTATCTGTAGAGAAAAAAACCATTTTCTTAAAAAGGCTTATGTTTTTGACTTTTCGGAGCAATTAATTAAATAATCAATTACAAGGAGTTTAATTCCTTCGCAAAATTTCTGATCAAAAAATGGTGTCCAATTTGTCATTTTGTGTCATTTGCCCAATGAGACAAAATGTGTACAGAGACAAGGCCATATGAACGACACGTGGCAATGACAAATTCGAAGGGAAGAAAAAAAAGAAGCGGAGGAGCAGCCAAATGTTGGCCAAAGTTTGAGTAAGGCCAATTTCGCAAGGGAACCATTGGCCAAAAGTCAATGAACAACTGAGGAAAGAACACACAAAAAAGTGGGAGGAAATGGTCAAACATGGAAAACAGTGAAATGGAAAATGTCTTTCTCAGGGCTATCCCAATTGGACCAAATCCAAAACCTTGTTATTATTCTATTTTCCAACCCATTTTTAGCGAAAAAAGCAGACGATTATAAAAATGGTGCATTTTTAGATTCCGAAAATAACTTTGGAAATGCAATTGCCAAATGGCACATTCCCATGGAAGCAAAAATTACGACAAATCTTAAAATAAATATCAGATTTGTTTTAGGGGTTTTCAGGGTCTGAGAAACTGATTCAGACATCCGCTTAGGACCCCGATCCCGGACTCGAACAAAAAGTCGAAAATTCAATTTTCTTAACATTCTCATTTATGCAATAAAACCTGATCATGTCAAGGACTACTGGCACGGATAGAACTGAGATGCAACCGAAAATTATAAAACACATTATCAAAGTCACTAAAGACGTGAAATTGGAAGCTATACACAGCCATATTAACATAATAAATAAGCAAGAAGTTGTAAAGCGAATGCAGAATTTTTTTTTTTTTTTTGCATTTGATCTGGTTTTGTTGCACAAAGAATTTTGTTGAAATTAATTTAGGCTTGGTTTGAGCTTGGGTTCTGGACTCGTAATGGTTTTAGGACCCTGAAAAGCCCGAAAAAAATTTAACTCATATGAAAAATTAGACTTAAAGTTGTAACCCAATAAATTGTGCTGTCCGTAAAATGGCATCATTCCCCCCGTTTACCTCCTCCTCCTCCGCTGCTGTCCCCTTCATTGGGACTGCTTCCGCTGAGTTTGTCGCCCAAATACCATCCCAACGTTCTATTGCCTCTCCTCGGCGTTTGCTGCTGTTGGAAATTGTTACTGCTTGAAGACGACGAAGTAGCAGCCGCACTGCTCGACGATGTTGTCGTGGATGCCGGTCGATGTCCGCGCGTCATTTTAAAATTAGTGGTGCAAAATATAGAAATAAGCCAATTTGAAGGTTGAAAATGCAAATTGTTCTTAAATGGGAAAAGAGAAATAAAAATAATTTTGGAAAATCTGTCAAGGGAAAATTATAAAAATCCCATCCCATTTTGGTCTCACTAACAACAGGATTCGCGGATTCATATTTAAATGCCAGCAAAAACAACAACAGCAGCACAGTCTGTGCCCCGTCTGCCCTGCCGTTGCTGCTCGGCTGTATAAATATATCCTGGTTAAAAAACGTCTCGTCTTTTTGTTTGGGTCGGGGTCGTCCGTCCGTCCGTCGCCCGACTGCCGCTCGCAAATTATTTTCTTCAATGTGTGCTGTGTATGTATTGTGTGGTGTGTTCCCAATTCGATCCACTTCCCCCCAATCGGTCGTCGTCATTCTTTTTGTGTTAGGGTGGCAACGACGGCGACTTGGCGCTGTTCGCCGCCCCCCGTCCGTCCCTCTTCCCCCTTTTTGTCGATGGAAGAAAGGAAAGGAGGGAGGAATTGGGTGTGGGGTCGGCGACCGGCAGCGCTGGGAAGTACCGGGTACGATTTGGGGGGACACGGAGAAGGGGGGGGGGGGGGCGGTGTCAATTTAGTCTCGTCATCAGTCATCACACAATTATTTTGTGTAGTTTCTTCTTTCGCAATCACAACCCACCGATGGAAAGAAAAGAGGAAGAGTGAAGATGTGATGAAATTATATGTTGTGTTTATAAGTATAAAAATTATTGCTCAAAAGAACCGCGATTTGTATTTAGGTTAATGAGTTAATGGATTAATCAACGAACTTGAGCTTTACCATTTTGGCTGAATTTATATTTATGTCGACTAAAAACGAATGATCCCACATTTACATATTTTATATGGAAAGCAATTAAAATTCGAGAGCTTTTTATGAAGACAGAAAAAGATATATTAAATTATTGCTAAATTTTTTTGTCATATGATTAGAGGGGGCGGGGGGGGGGGGAGGGTGATTAAGCGAAAAAAGAATGGGAAATATAGGCCACGAGAAATGACTGAATAATGAGAATGAATGAATTGAATCGGTATATTTTTGGACGCATGCAACAAGTCCAAGAAACACACTGCGAAGAAAGGGACATTTGCCTCTGCTTACAAATTAAAAAGTCAAATAATATTCAAATATTTATGTAAGCCCTGACAAATGAGGCTTAAGCTGTCTGGTAGAGATCGACCTGGACCTGGATCCAGGCCTGGATCCAAACTTTTTCAGTCTTTGGTGTTTTGTTAGTAAAGCCATTTGAAATGACGTTTGATAGCGCTTGGCATCTTTTCTGTTCATTATTTTGTTAGGTGAGCAAAGAGCAGAGTCATTTCAAAACAAAACAAATAAATTGGCAAAGCAAAAGTATTTCCAATGGACGAGAATCAGAAATGATCTGATTTTTATAGACGAAAAGTCTCAATAGAAAAAGCATGAGATTCTCAAAACCATGGAAAGGTGGGCAAACGAAAAACTCACAATTGTACATAATATGTATGTGCCTTTTCAATTTAATTGAATTGTGGGCGAATGTTGGTTCAGATTTTAAATTAATATAGCCTAATTGGGGAAAAGCACTCAGTAAACTCAATTTTCGAGAGGTGTTAAAGCATCACATCCTTAGCGACATTAGGCACAACTGAACAAACAACAAAATCCGATGAACTTTCAGCGATGTTGCCTTTGCTTATTTAAAAATCGCGAGGACATAAAAAATTTTACGTACCTATTTCGTGTTGATTAGTTGGAAAAATTTGTTTGTTAGGTGATTATGTTATCCAAATGAGGTAATAGAAGTTAGCAATTGCCCTTGACATCATTTTCCGGTGGTGGGAAGGAAATGGGCTAAGAGTCACCGCGGAATTTTCATTTATTATTTTAATGATGTCAAAAATTTAACTTTCCATTAAAAATTTAATGATTGGTTAGGGGGTTTTGTTTTCTATTTTCATTTGTTTGTTCTGTGAGGGATGGAAAAGCAGCCAATTTTAGTTGGTTTTTTGTAAACATTTTGCGCCTCAGGCTAATCTTTAATCCCAAGAAATGTATCGAGATTTAGGGCAAATCATATTTCCCCAATTTTCTCACTTTATTAGCACCATTTTTTTCACCCGATGAATTGAGCCAATTTTGGACCAAATCATTTAAAGGCGAATTTACGTCAATAAAAGATTTTTAGAAAAAAAAAATCGAGAATATGAATTAAGAAATGGCCATAAATGGCATAGAAATGCATGAATTTTTTTTATTATTCTCCCCGTTCATTAAGCATAGAAAATGGAAGAAAATATCACACACGCCAAAGGGAGGAAGGAAATGGTGGAGAAAGCGGACGGAATGGGAGAAAAAGAACAAAACACGTCATTGCCGGGAGAGGGCGGAGGAGAAGCACACACACACAAGCGACAATGATATTTATTCAAGCTGAGAAGTGGCATAAAATTGCAATGAATGTGAACCACGGCAATGGTTAAATGGGGGACAAATCGACGGGGGAAGGGAATTTAAAATTCGAATTTTGAAAATTTGGTTAAGAGCAAAAAGAAAAGAGATAATGGATTAATGATACTAATTGGGAAGGAAAAAATTAAATCAGGGCAACAAAAAGCCAATTGATTATTGACACTTTTTATGATCGACGGAAATAATTAGGGGACACGGGAGGATTAACGAGAAAACAAAATGTGAGCAAATATTAACAACAATAAAAATTTTATAATGAAATCTGGGAGCAAAACATTCATTTTCACTTGAAATCATTCATCATGGGACCCCTCCTCCCCCCCCCCCCCTCGGCGTATCATCCCCCAATCACACAAAAATGCATTTTTTAAACAATGCCAATCGATCGGCGAAGAATTGTCACGATAATTAAAACGAACAACGAACAAATATTGTAAACAACAAAAACATACAAAATGATAGATTCTCGAGAACGGATAAAGCCAGGGATGCGATCGAAAATTTTTCAAAATCAGGACATCGGGCCAAAAAATCAGATTTTGGGGTCAAAAATCAGAACATTTTGCAAAATTGCTTCAAATCTTTTATTTTTACAATTAATTTAATCAAAAATCATTAAATATTATATTTTTCGCCTCCAATTATCATCTTTAAAAATTTTGGTGAGGAAATTAACAAATCGTAAATTTCAGTGCACTCGGGGGATCAAAAAATCAGATTTTTAAGAATTTTTTGCGGCGCATTTTTCCAAAAAACTTTTGGGAAATGGGCGAGGGGGAGGGTCCGGCGGTGCCGATAGGCGCCGCCGGAAAATTTTTTGTAATTTCGTTCTGATTTGTTAACAGATTTTCACCAAAAAATGCCAATTTTGCAATTAAAAGCCGAGCGACGACTTTTTTTCGCTTTTAAAAACGCTTTTTTTGCGGGGCCCTTCTTCCAAAATTTTGGAGGACAGGGGACCCGGCGGCGCCGATAGGTGCCGCCGGGAAAAATTTGTGATTTTAGTACGATTTGTTAACAGATTTTTGTCCAAAAAATGACCAAATTTTGCCATAAATTTTATATTTTTTTGTAAAATAGTGACATTAGGCCATAAAATTTTAAAATTATGAGTTTGTTTAAGAAATCAGAACAAATTTTGGTCGCTACCCCAAAATCAGAACATTTCTGATAAATCAGAACAGATCGCATCCCTGGGATAAGCGGAGGAAAATGAAAAATGTCCAATGAGAAGGGAAGACCAATTTAACATTTACAAAATATGAAAAACTTCTTGAAGTAATGAGCCCACGAGGCCTAACCTTGGAATATTCAATTGTAAGGAGCAGCCCTCGTCCCCAACCCTTTTTAAGGCTTCGAAAATTCAATTAATTTTTCTCGCAACTTTTTAAGCGATTGGTGGGGGGTGACGTGCAGCCAATTCCCGTGAGAATGGGAGAGAAAGACAAAAACAGAAGGGAATCATACGGCGAACAAAGAAATGTCAGAGGGATCAGCTGATGTTGGGGAGATGAATGTTTGTTGGCCAATGATCAGCTGAAGAGAATCCCAGTCGAGTAAAAAGGACGAATATTTACGGAGAATTAAGGAAAATTGGGGGGGGGGAAGCATTATGAAAAATATACAATTAAAGAATGAATGGCATAATGATAAAGGACGGATCAGGATCAGTAACATGGGCTAAAATGGTGACATTGTTTCCTGACAAAATTAAATTCAAAATCCGTTCCCAAATGGAAATTGCAAAAAAAGGACAACAAAAGTTGCCTTTGAAACGCACTTTGAATGAATGGAATCGTTTGGGAGAATGAACATTTCCCAATTCGCATGATGCCACTAAATTTGTTTGTTTGTTTGCTGTTTGGTTCTGTTCTGCATTCTTTAATCCCTTAGGCCCTTTATCTCGCCAGCCTCACTCTCTCGACCCCTCCCGCCTCTTTCGCGATCACTCGCTTTCTCTGCTAATGTGTCTCTACTCTCTTGCGCCCTCTCTACCAACAACCCCCTCTCTCTCCCTCTCTCTCTCTCTGTCTCTCCCCTTTCTTTTTCTCTCTACCTCTCCCGTTTTCTCTCTCCTTTTCAGATCTCGTTTTGTCAATTCTTTCCCTTTTTCGCCGCATTTTAAGCCAAAATACATGTGGTGCCAATGCCATTTACGAGTACCACCGATATAAGCAACGATCTTTGGTTCTTTACAATGTATGTCCACGCCCCCCCCCCCTCCCCACCATTTCCCTCATTTAACAAAATGCTTCTTCCGTTCGTTGTATTCAATAGGAATCTCGTGGCTTAAATGCCGAGAAATCACAATAGTCACCACCCCAAATTATGAACAAAAAAAGATATGTGGCTTCTAAAGGCAATGAATGGTTTTTCAAGAGTATCACGGGGCCTTTCTGGAGGACTTTCAAATTGGCACATGCCATTTAAATAGACTATTTCAGCCTTTTTAATTCCATTTAATTTCTTTAGCAGTTGATTTGCACGTGCTGATCAGCTGCGTTGCAGTTTTTCGTCTGTTGGACCCACAAAAATCAGTCCAAGGGAATATTTGCTTCCCCAAATAAACAATTGTATTATCAGCAGTAGAGTGAAGGAGAGGACAGAAAATGAGTGCATAGCAGCAGCAACGGAAATGAAATATGTATATTATAAATTGGGGAGGGGAAGAAAATCGGAGAGAAAAAAGCCAATGAAAAACAAAGCAAACCAATCAGTGACTGATCGGAGAAATAACGCTAGAGGAGATGATATGAGAGTGATTCATCATTTGATCACTTGCAATGGCATTTATCCGAATTTATTGGGACAATCCATTAGATTGAAAAAATGTAATCAAAAAAAGAGCCAAAAATAATCATTTGGAGAAAAGCCAAAAATCGAAGAGCAAAGTTTAGTCGGCAGAAGTGTTCGTCGTTTCTTCTATCAGTCAGGTGGGGTCAAACATTCTCAAAAAGAAACATTCATTCACATTAGTCAGACAAAGCGCCCGATGGGCGACGTACGGAAAGAGTCGCGTGACGACAAAAAAACCCCTCGGGGGGGGGGGGTCCCTTTTGGGACCCTCTCCTTTAGTTCTATCAATTAAAACCGTCATTATCTGTTCAAAAAATCAGAACCAAAAATAAAGCTGACAAAGTTTGATCAATCAAAAAGTGTTTATCAATTATTTCTGTGTTACAATTAATTTATAATGAAAGGATTTGCGGCAATTTGTTCTTGGTTATGATGATTGTATCCGTGTGGGAGTGGGCGGAGATTAAAAAGGGGGAGGGAACACCGCATGAGGGTGGACAAGAGAGAAAGAGAGCAAATGATAGAGAGAAAATAGAAAATTATGTACATAAATACATACATATGTATATATCAAATGTAAAGTGAAATAAATGAGATTGAAATCGAAATTTGGCAGCAGGTGACGCCCTCCTCTCCCCCCCCCTCCTATAGCGTTTTTTATATCAAAATATTTGGAAAACGAAAATTGGGGATTTGGCCAGCAAAAAATCGGTGCTTTTTGCGGCTATTTCAGCGGCAGCTGAAGAAATGTGAGCTGCCAATTTAAGCATAATAAATGTGGACGGAGGAGCCAACCGACCGCCGAATGGCCGTCGTCCCCCGAGGCAATGGGCAGGGAAAACATTGTGAAACATTTTGGACACGCGACGCACACGCCCCCCAGGGCAGCGGAGAGTGGACGCGAGACGCACTGTCTGCCATCCTTTGACACACTCTCACTGTCTACCACACCCACGCCATTCTCTTAACCACTCTCTAACATTCTGCTCCTAAGTCTATGTTCGCTTATAACTGTCTGAATGTCATGTGCTTGGTTTGTCCCGTTGTGCCTGTCTGACCGCTGCTGCAGCAAAGTGTGCGAATTAAAACAAATTTCGAAAGCCGGCGAGGACAAATGGGGGGGGGGAGGGAGACGGACAGACAGCGCCGGAGGGTACGCCGAAGAACTCATCGCATTCAATGGGAGGTCGAGAAAGGACCATAAAAAAGGGGCGGGGGGAGAGGAAGGCAGAAGACACAGCAATTTACGCTGCATTTCGAAATGAAATGCTAAGAAATAAAAAAAACTGAAAATCACAAAAATTTAAAACCTTTATTAATGGTAAAAAATGATCAAGCTGATAAGAATTTTGCATTTTTTTTCTTATTCATTGTCATAGTACATATGATGAGGAAGACAAAAATGCAAATGAAAGTGGGGGAGTGGGGAAATGAGGGCAGGTAATAAACTTAAATATATGTAATGGATTACACGCACAAGCAATTGTTTAAGAATGGAGTGTCTTCTTAGGCATTTGCACTGGCAATTGATTTACGCGCCTCGTGGGGTCGGGGTCACTTTGGCGCGGGTATTTTGGCGCGGGCCATTTTGGCACGGCCATTTTGGCGCGGCCGTTTTGGCGCCCTATTTAAATGGCTTTTTGGCGAGTCGGGGGCGTTTGGGCCCCAGTTTTTGGGCCCCCGCGTTTTTGGGCCCCAGGGTCGTTTGGGCCCCAAGTACAGAAAAATGAAAAATCACAGTAAAAACAACTTTTTAAATTTCAGCATAAAAATGTAAAATAAACATTTTAAAAATAAATTCAACAATAATTTTAACAATAAAAAATGTAAAAATTAACAGAAATTCACGGGTTCATTCGATAGTTGCGAGAAATTCCCCGGAGAAACTCCAAAATAATGTGAAATTGATTTTTTGAACTCGCATCTCCAAAATTTTGTCATCCCATCAGAACAGAATGTACATCAAATTGATTAACTATTAAAAAATAATAGGATTTGGAATAAGTAAAATTGTAAAAAAATGAGCGAATGTTAATTAAACCTAACTTATGCCAAGTGGCGAGGGATCCCTCAGGCTTAGTTTTTAGAATCTTAATTTTTAAAAAAGCACATTTTTCTATTTTTGGGTTGGGGCCCAAACGACCCCGGGGCCCAAAAACGGGGGCCCAAACGCGGGGGCCCAAAAACGGGGGCCCAAACGCGGGGGCCCAAAAACGGGGGCCCAAACGCGGGGGCCCAAAAACGGGGGCCCAAACGCGGGGGCCCAAAAACGGGGGCCCAAACGCGGGGGCCCAAAAACGGGGGCCCAAACGCGGGGGCCCAAAAACGGGGGCCCAAACGCGGGGGCCCAAAAACGGGGGCCCAAACGCGGGGGCCCAAAAACGGGGGCCCAAACGCGGGGGCCCAAAAACGGGGGCCCAAACGCGGGGGCCCAAAAACGGGGGCCCAAACGCTCTGGTCCCCTTTTTGGCGCCGTAAAAATTTTTTTTTAAATTTTCAAAATTTGTAACTAACCTTGTCAAAATCAGTTTTTCCCTGCTGTGAACTACATACCATAAGACGTAATTTTGTTAAAAAGTAAATGTTTTATTTTTTGAAGTATTGTGTACCATCGAATGCCGGGTCGGGTTTCGAATTTTCGAGTCAATATTCAGTATACTTATTCGAATATGAGTCCGGACCTATGGCTAGATTAAGATCAAACATCCTTGAAAACCCCCGAATGGTAATTTTGAACAAAAATATAAAAGTTAAATTAGGCACCATAATTCTGCGCCATTGCTAGCAATTGTATTAGCATGGTACTTTGAAAGAAAACGGCTTATAATTATGCACAAAGAAAGCAAATTAAAAATTTTTTGAAAATTTTTGGAGTTTTTCAACTCTGGCGCCAAAAAAGCCATTTTATATAGGGCGCCAAAATGGCCGCGCCAAAGTGGGCGGTTCCCCGCCTCGTAGGACAGGCGGCAGACGGACCGACCGACTGATGAATGAATGGGACGACGGGTGCTGGGGGGGGGGGGGGTGGTCACAAGACAAAGTGAGCGCAATTAATACAATTGCCAAAGGCAGTGTCGGGATTTTTAATTATATGAAGAAGTCATTAAAACGAAAATATGCGAGAATTTTATAGGTCACTTATAATCCAATTTAAAGTTAAGAAATTAAGCAAAAAATCGCAAGGGTTTCTCCCGTTTTGGTGTTTACAATTAATAGTTTTGCCTATTTTTGTGCATTTAAAAAATTAATCGAATAAGCAAACGACCGAAAGGATTGATTCCCTTCGGGGAAATCTGCTCACATTGAATTTGTCCCCTGCTGCGGGCAAATGTTTGCTCTCATTTTGTCCCAATTTTGGAAGGATTTGTGCATAATTAAAAAGAAAAGGAAAGGAAGGGAAAGGGTCAAGGACATATCCCCGCGGGGGCCCATCAATTTTTGAGGCATTTACAAAGTGAAAAGTAGGAAAGAGTCGAGTCGCAAAACCAACACAAAGTCAAAATTTGACAAAATTAAGACATTGAATTAGAGCTGTGAGATGTGCTGATTTATCTCCATTTTACTGATTTTAAGATGTCATTAAAATTGGTAATTTTTGCTGATTTTTTGAGAATTTGCTGACTTATGCTGATTTTTGGAAAAAGCCTTATGACTTCAAAGCGCAAAAGGATTACTTTAGTCTACCACCTGCAAAAAAAAGAGGGTTGTAGACAAAACTTTACTAACAAAATTCATTGAAAATTCAAAAATTTTCCCGGCCCCAATAATTTTTTTTTCTTAATTGTTGGTAATTTTTGGTTCAATTCTGTTAACAAATTGCATTTTGAAAATTTTTATTCGGCAGTCCTTAATTAAATACAAAACGCAAAAAGAAATTAAATTTTAACAAAAAGTTTTTTTCGCAACTAATTAATCCGAGAAATTGACAATTTAACGGTCTTCAAAACCCTAAATCTGGTGACCTACTTTTTTTTTACTGCTCTTTGCTCATGGTTTTATTTTTTCCCTTTTTTCAGCAGCTCTCCGACCTTTACAGTCTTTTTGATGCCCCCCCCCCAATACGAACGAAGTCAGGGGAGGGGACGTAACTCAAAGCACTAATTCAGTCCAAAATCACTTTGTCGGATCATGAACGGAGGGTGGGGAGGGGTGTTAACGGAAACTGATGGCTACTTTGGGGTTGAGTTCGGTGGTGATGAATGGGAGAGCGACGAGAAGTGTGACGGACAATGAAATCGCCCGGGGGGAGGCGGGGAACAATGGAGGGGAGGGGGACAGAAGTTTTTGTGTACAACAGCACATATTTGGGGAAGAATTGGCTGGTGAGTGCACTACTTTCCAGCAACGCAATGACAGCACAAAAGGACGGCCCAGAAACTTGTCAACAAAACAGGAAGGGGTCCCGAGAAGGGTGGGCAGGGGGTGAACTCGGCGAAAACGATGCTGAACGCCCTTGAAGATGAGTTTGAGTTTGTCTTGGCAATTTTAAACCCGTCCCATCGGGTGGAACTGACGGGAACAATTCGGTGGGCTCCTCCATGAATTTGTGATCTGATTACAACGCCGCCACACAATGGGCGGTGTGATGGGAATTGGGACGCAAAGGACGAAACCAAAAAAGGAAACGGACGGTCGCGTAAAAAGGGCACAATGAAAGGGGGGGGGGAATGGGAGACAATGGAGAAAAAATAAAGGAAAAAACGGTGGGAGGGGCCGAGGGAATGGCCCCAAGCGAACCATGAAAAGCGCAGGGCAACCTCAAAAACGTAATTAACAGAACAAAATTGGAAAAGAAATTTCCAGGCCGAACCAAATTTATCAAAAATGTAATTTAAACAAAGTTTGGGAAAATTCGTTTTTCATTAACAATTCTATTCGACACAAACTCCGACAAATAATTGATAATTCCTTGATTTAATTTTGTTTGCTTATGGGTAAATATGAAGTCAATGAGAGAATAGCGAATTTAGCCAAATGTGAGGGAAAATGGGAAAAAATTAAATTTGAATGAGCAAAAATTAATGAGAAAGGCATGAAAAGGAAACAAAAAATTGAACAAACAGAATGGTAAAAGTCAAACGGAAGAAGTTTTAAAATAGGTGGAAGGACAAGGTGCACTTACCCCCCCCCCCCCGGGGTAAGTTCCCCCTCGCATTGTACCCTCCCCCGTCCCGTCGAAATTTAAAAAAAACTCTTAAATTTTTTTTATAAGAATTAGGAAAAATTTTTTTCTAAAATTTGTTTTTCCAAAAAGAATTTTTGTTTTCTAAGCTAGCAATTTAAAAAAGGGAACATACGGAGGAAAACGGTGGGGGGCGAACTGCTCCCGAAGGACAAATCACAAAAATGAGCGTTAACAATTACTTACGATGGGATAAAAAGCGCAGAAGAGAAAGAAGAACCAGCGGTTTAAATTTCTATGAATGAAAGCATCGGAAAGGAAAAAATTCCTTTCCATTTGCAAATCAAACTAATTCAAGGACAAACTAACCAGAATTAACCCATTGTCTCCGTAAAACGAGGCGAGTGGCATCAAATTTTAAATGGGCGCCTTTTGGCGCGTCTTTTTTTGGTCTTATTTCCAGATTTTCATAAAAATTCAACCAAACAATAATAAAAGGACTAATTTTGCATTTTAATTTAGCTTTTTCCGAAAATAAAAATAGATTATTGGCCATATCCTCCGAAAAAGGGAAAGTTATGATGGTGAAAAAAAACATCAGCAGAAAAAGAAACAGACAGAGAGAAACGCAAATGTGTCGATCAGAGAGTGATTGGACCAATCAGTGATCAGGCAGGTTTTTGGGGAAGAGCAATCAGTGGGACGAATTGCATCAGACGGAGGGACAGAGGGAAGACAAATGCTTGACCCAAACAAAACGATAAGGGCACTCCAAAGATAACCATAAATACTGAATTTACAATAGTTTATCCTTTAATATGTTCATTTGATTCCATCTTAAACTTTGTTTTTATTTTCTCGTAATTTTCCTAATTCTATCAATAGGTTTCCAGTGGGCTTCTGTATTTATGCAGCATTTTTGGCTATCAAACAATTCAAATGAAAACTAACACAAAACGAAAGGAAAGGCATAGAATCGAGAAAAGTCTAAAATTTCCAACATACAAACATATTCTATGTGGAACATTAAAAATCTCATCATCCACCAATAACAGTATTATATCATCAAAATTGATACAATTAATTATTGTTATATGCAGAGCCCAGGCAAAAGCCATCTTTGACTGATTAATTAATACGATTGATCAAAATAATAATCTCTGACTGAGCTCCACTATCTCTTTATCTTTTCAAATAAAACGCAATTGTCACCAACAAAATGATCACTCATTATGCAATTGTCCTCAGTCCAATTTGGCTTTTCCAGCATCACTACGACATTTGTTGTTGTTGTCCTTGATTTCGTACTCATCGATTGCGTTGGCAGTGTCCGTTGACTGTTGAAAGCACAAATATGCCTGGACGGCAAGCAGTACAGCGCGCGAATTGCTGGTGAAGCCACTAGTCGATTTGATGCTCATGACTAGTTTGTGCAGCCCTAAAAATAATTAAATAAAAAATATAAAAAAATCAAATCACTTCACCTTCAACACAACTGGTCGAAGAACTAAGGTCAAACGCATAGAAATGGCTGTTGTGTCTTTGGCTGAATACAGTGTTATTCAATGCCTTGGCCGGCGGTTGCGAGTTGTACATAATTCTTAAAAACAAAAAAGTTAAAGATAATCGGAAAATGATAGGAAAACATTGTTTAGCATCTTACGAGGTCGAAATAATGAATGTGCTGTCTGGGAATTCAACATGAACAATTTTTGGGTCGGAAGCAGCGGAAAATTGGTCGGAGGTGCGGAACGAAACGGGCACAATAAAGAGAAGCTGAAAATAATTTAAATTGTTAAATTAAATGCGGACCCACAATTCTTGAATTGGCATTTTGTTTGAGCAACTGAGCGAGAGATGAGCAACCATTCGCACGTAAATTAAGCTGACAATCACGCTGAATTTTTCTAATTATTGACAAGCAATCTAGGCATAGCAAGACTCTTGGCTTCAGGGAGAAACCCTGGGAGACGACCTTTTTTCTTGGTTTTCGATGCCAAAACTTTCAGTCCGGCTACTTAAAAAAAAAAAATCAAAATGACACTTACAAGGGAGCCTCGCGAACTGTCAGTCAAAAAGTGGGTATACATTTTCTATCATTAGATAAAGCAAAGTCGACTTCTATTGTGAATTTTTAATATTAGCGGTGTGTAAAGAAAAAAATATAATGGGGCCTCAAAAATCGAAATTATAATGCCTGAAGTCCCATTTCCGGCTTTGTTTACTTTCAATTAAGTCCCCGACCTATATAGTTGACTAATTTTGGTTATTTCACTAAATAAAAATTATCAAATATGGTTTTTAAAATTGTTTAGCTTTGTTATACATTAATTGAAATTTTGAAGAGGAAACACATTTAAAATTTTGATTTTTGAGAACATATAAATTTTTTGTTTCTTCACACGCCGCTAATATTAAAAATTCACAATAAGTCGACTCTGCTCTATCCAATGATACCAAACACTTTTTGACGGACAGCTCGCGAGGTTCCCTTGTTAGAAGGGTTCTTTCGGTGGCGGAATCCCGAAACAAACCATATTTGTTAACAGATTTTGACCAAGAAAGTCGTGGCATTTTTTGCCAGAGCTTCACTAGTGTTATAAAAATGAGTTTGTAGAGGAAAATAAATTTATTGAAGTAAATTTCTTTCATTAAAATTAATAAAACCCATAATTCGTTAGAATGTAAAGAGAAGCACCTAATCAAAATCTTCATTTTTTGAAAACCACAAAAATCACCGTAATTTGTGCATTATTCTGTTGAAACGGCCAGCAGCGGCCACCAAACCGAATAAAATGGACAGGTGAAAGTGCTGATCGGATGGAGAAACAGCGGGCGCATAACTGACGAACAAAAAAGCGGATTTTATTTGACAAAGCGTCCACGCGACTTGAAAGCCAATGTTGAACCTATGGAACACAAATAATAATTTTACCCAATAGATACTCGCATGAATGTTTTTTTAACTTACCGATGAATTCGGGTTGACACAAAGCGAAAGTCGCAACGGGTCAAAGTGGGCATTGCGAGAATGGCACAAGGAAATGTCGGCACCGTACCACATCAAAAGACGAACCTGAAAAAGAAGGCATAAAAAAGCAAAAAATATATTATAAGTGAGAATAAAATAATACCATATCCAAATTATTGCGCTCAATTGCGTAATGAAGCGCTGCACGCATCGAGAAATCGAAATGATTTGCATCAATTTCTAAAAGGATGAAACATTCGATACCTAATCATTCAATTAAAAAGACGGTCATTGGAAGACAATGCGTTAAATTCCAAGTTGGTAAAATGACCTGTAAGAGCGAGCAGTACTTGCAGTTGGCATGACTGTCCAGTGGCAGTGGCCAAATGCAATGCGTTTTTTCCGCTCTTCGCCGCGGTCACTTCGAGCAATTTGTCCAATTGACTGCGAGTCAATAGCTTCAACAACATATGCGCAATCCTAAAAAAATATTTTGATGCGTTAACAATAAGAGGTCTGGATTTCTGATAAAAAAACGGACCCAATTTCACAGGCCCATGCCTTGGCATTGCAAAATTCGTCACCCATGAGGTGTTGCTCACCGTGGTGCGACTTTTGGGGATTTGCAACTTGGGACCCGACATTTGGGGATCCGACTTTTGGGGACCCGACTTTTGGGGACCCGACAGTTGGGGATTTTATTAAAACAAAAAAATATATTTAAAAATTTATTCAAATTAGACAAATTTACGACTGCTTTAGCCAGAGTTAATTTTCCATTGCAAGAAAAATAAAAGAATATTTTCTAAATAACTCTGTTTCCGGACTCACCGCGAGGAGGTAGCAGAATTTTGAGCCCATACTAACCACAACACAATAGACAAATCACAATACATTTTAGTATTTACAGTACACCCTTTCCAATTTTTATTTAAAACGCCTTTCCCAAGGGCCAACGGGAACAGAAATTCATCAAGGGCATTCAAAAAATTAAAGCGACTTTACTTCTAATTGCGTACAGCAACAAAATGCCGAGGTCATCTTTTCTGTTTCTTAGAGTCCGTAATTAGAGTTAATTTTAAAAATATTATTTTGTTTTTTCTTGCAATGGAATTAACTCTGTCTAAAGCAATCGTAAATTTGTCTAATTTGGGATAAATTTTTAAATATATTTTTTTGTTTTAATAAAATCCCCAACTGTTGGGTCCCCAAATGTCGAGTTCCCCAAATGCCCAGTTCCTAAGTGTCGGGTCCCCAAAAGTCGGGTCCCCAATTTGCAAATCCCCAAAAGTCGGGTAGCCGTTGCTCACCCCCCCCCCCGCAAAAAACAAACCTACATACGTCATACTAAAAATCGACAATTTTTACAAGTTTCCATTTATAATTATGGGTTCAAATTCCATAATCCACAATATTCAATTCCCACAGAGCCACTATACTTCATAAAAAATTTGGAAGACTATTTGAACCTGCAATAGCCGTGGTCGCGGTCCGCACACTTCACTTCCCGCTCACTATTGCTGAGCAAAACCATCAAAATGGTGGTCTGATTCTCCTTGTTGTGAAACTTTTCAATGATCATCTAAAAAATATTTATTTTCAACTAGAAAAACTGAATAATTTCGTTTCACCTCAGCCACGTGTGACGCCAATTGCGCATCGGTAAGTCGCTCGTAATGGGCAGATTTCCGTTTGCGTAGGCAAATCATCACCATTTTGAAGCGACGGTAAAAAGTGCGGAAATCCCCACCGAAGATCGACTGGCACAACTGCTCCGTCCATTTGTTGTACTTCAGCTGCTTAATCAAATGCTAAAACGATTTTTGGCCAAACGAATTCGGAAAGAACCGCCAAATATCAGAGGGAAATTAATCAAATAAACAAAAACACTCCCCCCACCCTTTCACATTCTTTCAGAAACTGCACCTTTTTCTGGTTGATTACAATTTCGAAGGCGTACTCGCGCTCCACTTCGTTGATGTTTTCCTCTTCTGTAATTTCGCTCAAAAAGTGCATGTTTTGCTGCTGTTGTCGTTCTCCAACTGAAGAATATGAAGAGGAAGGCGGTGCATTCACAACGTAAAAGTTGGAGGAGGACGAATTGGACACAGTCCCACACGACGAACCTGCAGAAAAAGTGGCCAAGCAATGGAAATGAATAATTAAATATGAAAGCATAAAAAACCTTGTTTGCTGCTGCTTTTGGCCACCTCAGTGTCGTCCGCTGAGTCGCCGTTGCTAGTCGTTGACGACGGACTGAGCTCAGTTAATGGCGAATCGGTGAGCGAAGTCCGACGCTAAAATTAAATGCGGCACAGATCAAACCGCCCCTTCCCTTCAAGGCGGACCTTGTTCTTCTCTCCAAAACTGTCATCCTCCCGCTCGTCTTCCACACCTTTTTTCGATTCTTTTTTTGCTACTTCCTCATTGTGCACAGACAACGGGTCGTTTTTCTTCTTTTTATTGTTCTTCTTCTTCTTTTTCTTGCTGTCAGCTCCGCCTTCGCTGTTCTCATTGGCATATGTCTGCACCAACTGAGTGTTACTGCTCCCTTCGGCACTTCTGTCGGCGTCGTCCGACAATGGCTTAGAAGAAATAACTCTCGGGGTTTTTTTGTTATGCGGCATTTCGAAGATTCACTTCATAGCTACACATACATAAAAAGAGAAATTTAAAAACATGAAGGTGGAAATAATTCTGTTGAATTTTTTAGATAGTATGTACATATTGTAACAACACTCAAAATTTTCTACCAAATTTGATTTAAATTGATTATAAAATCTCAATATGACTATATTGTGTATATGTTTTATATTTCTTGTAGCATTTTTTGTGGGCTTTATAATGATACCATTCACTATCCCCTGTCAAAATGTTATTATTAGTTACAAACCATTTTACCAACTGTCATATTGAGATTTTTATAATCAATTTAAATCAAATTTGGTAGAAAATTTTGAGTGTTGTTAAACATATGACCATGACTGTAGGTAGGGTTGTGTTTAATGTGAAAAATACCATTTTCCGGAAAATTTTAGGTTAATTTTCGTTTGTTAAATTCAACAAAGCTTAACTTCAGATGAGGATTCTTAGTCGATTCGACATGGGTAGTTCAAATCGATTTTTATGAGTCCAATCAAGTTTATAAGTCCGATCAAATATTTATGAATCCAAGGGCATTTTTTGAGTATAAACCTGGGAAAATACAATGGTAAGAATGGGGATCTGAGTAAAAAACAGTGACTAAGTTGAGGTAAGAGAATTTTTTAAGAACTGAAAGAATTTGGCGGAAACCACTTTGGGCCGAAAGAGGAATCGACTAATCTATATTTTATTGCATTTTTGTGCGTTTTAAGGCTTTGGACGGTTCAGTCCCACAGCCATTTTGCCACTTCAGTCCCGGGCCCATAACTCGGCCCAAAGTGGTCGCCGCCAAATTCTTTCAGATTCTTGCAATACAGACCGAGAGGCGTTTCAAGGCTTTTGAAAACAAAAAAATTTTCTGTCAAAAAAAGTAGGGTTGGGCCCCCGACCCCGCCCCCCCGACATTTTTGGCCATTTTCGGGGAAAACCCCGACCCCGAACCTTAACCCCGATCGGGGTCGGGGTTAAATATACACTCCTAAGAATGGAATTTTTGTGGGGGAAAAGGCAAAAAAGTTATAAGAAATTTGAATTTTTTTAACCAGTTTGCCAAATTTTATTAAATAAAGTAAATTTCTTTTTGTTTATTTTTATTGTGTGGTATAGTGATTATTGCTTTAACAATAACAATTCTTTTCTTATGAGTTCGATACCGGTTGACTTTTCTTTTTAATTAATTTTTTTGTGATTACCTAATATAGTTTTTTAAACAAAATTAATATTTTTCAAAATATTTTTTACAAAATATAAAAAATAAAATTAAATTTCACAGAAATTCATAAATTTTTGGTGAAAAACTATTAGAAAATAAAGATTAATTTTGACAAAAAAACAAGAAAAAAAAACCCCAAAAATTTATCTGAAATTCATAAATTTTTTGGTGAAAATCTATTTTACAAAATAGACCTTACATTTCAAAATTCGCCCGGCGCTGCCTATCGGCATCGCCGGTGCCCCTCAAAAACCTTTTTTTTAAAATCAGTTCAAAATCGAAAAAATGTATCATTTTTTGGAGAAAAGATGTTAACAGACCCATCCAAATTTTCAAAAATTTTTTATGGCGGCGCCTATCGGCGCCGCCGGACCCCTTTCTCCTAAAGGTCTTTAGAAAAAGAGCGCCGCGAAAAAAAAGATAATTTGAAAAACAAAAAGAAAGAGAAATTTTTGGGCATTTTTTTGAATAAAATCCCTTTATTTTTATTTGGGGGCCAGGCACCGGAGGAAAAATTTGAAATTTTGACTATTTTTTACAGATTTCACTGAAAATTGGCCCTTTTAAAAATGCCTTATGCGTTTTTAATTAATTCTATACTAAAATAATTATGAAATAAAAAAGCACATAATTTATTAATGAATAAAAAAATAATATAAAGTTTTTTGACTATATGGTATAAGGCAAAAATTGAAAAACCCCGACCCCGAACGATTTGGCAACCCCGACGCTTCCAACCCGAATTTTCCAACCCCGACGTCGGGGGCCCAACCCTAAAAAAAAGGGGGGGGGGTACCATCGGTAGTATTACCATTAATTTTAATCACTTCTCATATTTGTATTATTATCAAATTTTTAAGCTGTTCCTTTTAATTCTCATTGTGTCCAATTTCCGAGCCAAATTAAAAAATGGGACTAATTAAAATTTCCTCTTAAATACCGAACATTTACTTGAAGAAAACTCAATTACATATGATCATTTGAAATAAAATTGATTATTTCAATAATAAATATAAATTAGCACAGCAAATCAAAGCATCAGTTTCTCGCAAATTTGTTGCCCTCTTAACTTTCGTCGTCATTCTCCGCTGTCTCATTTTGATCATCCATGTGCCTGAAATGAAAGGGGGCATTTTAAAATTCAACTTAAATTTCAAATTTAAAAAATGGCTGGCAATTACAAAACCGGACCAAATTGCATCGCCCGCTTAGGCCTTTGGGTAATAGTGTGCTTTGTCCCCCCACCCTTTTTTTCAAAAAAAAATAATTTTTTTTAATTCGTCAAAAACGTCTTTCCTGGGGTTTCGAACAAAAAGTCAATTTCATTTTTCAACAAAATTCACAAAGCGGTTGTTCAGCGAATTTCGACTGTTTTATTGACACACGAAAAAAAGAACAAAACAAACTTGGCCACGAAGGCATCGCCGCCGCCGCCACCCCCACCATTTCCGGGCCAAACCTAAAATTAAAATTTTTAAAATGTTATAAACGGTGTGTTACAGTACAGTTGGCTCGTCTGTGCGGGGCGGTGGCGGAGGCGCGCCCTGTCGACGGATGATGTCGTCGATTTCTGCCTGCTCTCGCTCATAGCAGCGGCCTAAAAAAGGTTTTGAAAAATATACAGTAAAAAACTGTAGACTTACGCCATCCTTGTAGTTCTTCCCAGGCCTGCTGGAGGCGGGCGGCGCCACTCCCTAAAGAGTGCGCGAGAGCGTGTCCCGTCGGGATTTACAATTTGCAATGCTTAAACTTTGTCTGAATAAGTTAAGGCACTAGTTAAGTTTGGGTCGCGTTTTGGAGTCGCTGAACACGATATGGCATTCATGTTGACTTGGACGCATAAAAATTTGATTGGACGCACAAAAATCCATTGGACGCATAAACTGTACTTGAGCCGACCTTTGTTTCAAATTTGGGTTAGGGATCAGGAAATGGTCAAAAGTATTCAGCGACCCCGAAAACCCCCCGGAAAAGTACAGATAATTTCAAGAAATTTGGCGTTACCATGACGGAGGAGCAATGAAAAAGGGAACAAAAAAGAGAAAAAAAGCCGAAAAGTCTTCTTTTAACGAAACGCCAATTTAAATTCGAATGTGCTGAAATGGTCAACGGAATTTGCCTACTTATTTGTTAGGATTTTTTTCGAAAAATTTCCCGATTTTAACTGTTTTGTGTTATGCATATCAAAAATATGATTGGAAGCAAAACGCGCATTTGAAAAAAGAAGGTCATAAATAAAGAAATTTACTTGATCTGTTAAATTATAGAAAATACAGAGTCACGCCCAACTCATCCAAACCCAAGTCTGTTTTGTGGCATTTGCCACGACCAAGACCGTATAAAAAATTTCACGACTAAGACCGCACAATCAAAAAAATGCTACGGCGACACTCGTATCGTGCTATGGATGAGTTGGGTTTACCCCAAAATACAGTATGAATGCGATACGATAATGTCATGAGTTACTGTTTATGGCTCATGGATTGGCCATTCAAATTGCCAAGGCTGTGTCCTCGTCTCAAACTATTTCCAATTTTCCCAATTTTTAGCCGTTCCCAGCCCGACCCCGATGCCGAAATGCCACAACCATCTGAAGAGCCTTCGACATCAGAGGCAACAGCGCAGGAGAACGACGGACCATCGCCAACAACGCCTACACCAATGGCATCGCAGGAAATGGACGTGCCGTCAATGGAAAGGGTGGACATCGATGTGCCTGCGCTGATCTCAAGTTCACTTCGGCACTTTTGGGGCATCATGGATCGGCGGCGTCGTTTCCATGCCCACTTTTTACAGCTAGGAGGAAAGAATTGTCGGAAAAAATTGTTGGTGCTCGTCCTTCACCTCCCCCACCCGAAAATTCATACATTTGGCCTCCACTGGTGAACATTGCGTTGGAGGATGTGTCCCGCCCAGCTTCCATCTTTTACACAGTGGAAACTGAAAAATCAATTACACATTTTTTAAATATAGTTTCTCATTTTCAAATTTTTTTTTGTTTTACAGGCAATGGACTAAAAAAAAGGTGGAGATATCCCCATTTTTTTGATCAGGTGCCGACATCTACAAAATCCTCGAAATTTGGTGATTCATTTTTTTGAACATCGAAATTTTAATTTTAGGTTGGCCGCTACTCTCATTTCGGCACACAAGAGAAGGGGTCCGTATCGTTTTGGCGCCGACGTTTTGGCGCCAGCCCAAGTTTTTGGGTTATAACTTTTTTTGTTGTTAACCAAATCCAGCAATCTTGGTATCAATCGAAAGCTTAACATGTTTAGAAGATATTTCTAAGCTATTGCTTCGCGATTAGACAATTACCAAAAAAGTTATAACATGAAATTCCAAAAAAGTCGAAATTTTTGAGTTTTTTTCTTAATAACTTTTTTAGAAGCTAAAATTTTTGTTTGTTTTTTGTAAGGCTAATAGAGCTTGTGAAGGGCTTTCGAATGATACCAAGATTGTTAGATTTGGTCAACAAGAAAAAAAGTTATAATAAAAAAACTGAGGCTGGCGCCAAAACGTCGGCGCCAAAACGACCCAGTCCCCAAGAGAAGATCGTTGAGAAAAAACCGAAAATGGCTCGGCCGCTTCGCGGCCTGGGACTCAATTCTTCGGATTCCAATCACTTGGAATCAATCAATCCACCTGCATTCCAATCACCAACAATAAATCTCGACGATTCTTCTGCATACCAATCGCTGGGACTCAGTTCTACGACATTTCAATCACCGGGACTCAACCCACCAGCATTCCAGTCACTGGGACTCATTCTGCTGCATTTCAATCACTGGGACTCAATTCTCCGGCATTCCAGTCACTGGGACTCAATCCGCCAGCATTCCAGTCACTGGGACTCATTCTCCGGCATTCCAGTCACTGGGACTCAACCCTCCAGCATTTCAATCACTGGGACTCAATTCTCCGCCATTTCAATCACTGGGACTCAATTCTCCGGCATTTCAATCACTGGGACTCAATCCACCAGCATTGGAATCACCGGCACTCAATCTCTCCAATTCTTTGGCATCACATTCACTGGGACTCAAACTTACAATTATTCGGCATCACAATATCGTGACCAATTTTCGGTATCCCAATCACTGGGACTCAACTTCAGAAAATCGTTCAGCAATTTTCTTTTTTGTTTGTCATAGGGTGTTTAGCCGGGCGGGGAAGGGCTCGGCCGCTTCGCGGCCTCGCACCCTTTTCTTGGCATTTTCTTATGGCATAACATTTCTTGGCATTTAATCAGCTTTCAAAACTTAATCCCAACAACCTCGGCATTCCAATTATTTGGACTCAATCTCACATATTCTTCGACCTTCCAATCACCGGAACTCAGTCTCACCAATTCTTCGCATTCCAATTACTGTGACCTAATCTTCTGCATCCTAATCATCGAGACTCAAATTCTTCGGTATCCCAATCACTGGACTCAACTTCAGCAAATCCTTTCTTACTTGGCAAACCGTAATGCCAAAATAAGTGTAAACATATAGTCATTTACTAATCAAAGCACAAATCAAATTCAAAGTCGAGCTTTTTCCTATTACAAAATGAAAACAAATTCAAAATCTTTTGCTTCTTCATTTTTTACTAAACAAAATCAAAAAACACCGCTCTTTAACTATAAAATTCTTTTCTCTTTAACAATAACAAATTCTTTAATACCATTAACAAATTCAAGTGAAAATCGCAAACAAAAAAATCATTAAATAATGTAGAAAAGCAAAGGCAAAATTTTCTCACAAACAAAAACAGGAATCAAAAAGAACCATTTTCCTCTTTCTTTTATTAAATATTTTATATAATAAAAGATGGGATATAAATAAGGAAGGGATGCGAGACAATTTTCTATTTTCTCTCCCTTTAATTTCTTTTCTCTTATTTCTTTTACTTTTCCACTTACTCTCTCTTTTTTCACACTCCCTCCCTCTCCCACACACACGCATTTTCAAATCATTTTTTAACGCAAAACAATTACAAAACGCCACACAAATTCAAACATCGGACACATGTTTACCAGTTGGACGCTTCAGTCCCAAAGGCATTTGGCCATTTCAGTCCCGGGTCTGTAACCCTTCACGGATTTTGTTGCCGCAAAAAAATTCTTTCGGATTCTTACATTACAGACCGAGAGCTATCGATTGGTATATATTTTGGCCATTTTAGACTCCCCGATACTTCAAAATACAGCTATAACATGACAGGATTCGAACCTGAGACCCCCCTTTTGTTGACTAACTCACAGATCACTAAGACGAAAAACCCAACTTAATTGTACTTGGAGCCCAAAATTGAATCGCCGTGTTTAAAAAATTACAAATATTTTGTTGACAATGCTTGAATAAAAAATTGATTAAATACATCATCTAAGCGATTACCAAGAATTTCTTTGTAATTCTTTCTTTAGACATCATAACATTCAATAGCGTGTCCAACACTTCGGATGAACTCAGTGCCTCAAGCAGTTCAATCTTCAGTCCCTTCTCCGTCGTTATGCGCTTTTCTTCACCGTTTGTACTGCTCTCAATTACTG
The DNA here is from genome assembly GCA_004148225.2 of Heterodera glycines. Lineage (NCBI taxonomy): Eukaryota > Metazoa > Nematoda > Chromadorea > Rhabditida > Heteroderidae > Heterodera > Heterodera glycines. Next base: position 8,250,091 of record CP049711.1, on the reverse strand, counting down.
AGTTTTCTCCGTCGGATTTGCACTTTTTTCTCCATTGCCTCCATGCAATGGGTTCAATTCGCTCTGTTTTAAGGACAATTTTAATCAACTAAAAACCATACATAAACAGACCCATTTTTGAATGTGTCAAGTATTTCTTGTAAAAAATACTAAGGGGATCATCTTCCACAAGTGGTGAGTTTTTTGTAGTTGGTGATAATTTAATACGTTTTGGGTCCGATTGTTTATCCAAACGACTTTCGGCTTTAGCACTTTCCAATCGTTTTTTCACCAATTCGGCCAATGCATCAAAATCAGTGTCCATTGAATTGCGTTCTGTCGGGCAAATATATTCATCAAGGCCCAATAAGCCCGAACTCGTGAACAGTTCCATCTGCAAAGCAATTAAATCTGATAGTGTGCTGTTTTATTATAGTGGGTTAAAACAGATTTCCCGCATTTAAACCGATTTGTTGCCAAGAAAACCCGGATTTTTAGACCACCGAATTGCTCACAATCAGCTTTTTCCAAGTGCAATGCAAAAGATCTCTTTGTTCAACTATTTTTTCCTAAATTAGGTCAAAATTTAAAATTTCTCATCAATTACAAAAGATTTTTCTTCGGCCAAAATATGCAATAATTATATTAAAACTAATTCATTCTGACCCCTTACCATAAATTTGAGCAGTGCTTCTTTGGCACTCTCACGACTGTCCCCGGGAGCGGGAAACCATTTATTGACAGAAATGCACGGCGAAGAGGAACAACTGCTGTCGCCTTTGTCATTTGGTGACGAATTAGCATTGACACACTGCACTGAATGCCACCTTTTGAAGGAGAAATGCAATTATTAGGTGAGTCGAATTTTTCAAAAAATGAACCAACACCATTTGGGAGGGACAAACAGCAAATCGCCAGGACCAACCATCACAGGCCAAACTGGCATATTCCTGTCAATCCGTGGATCATCACCGATAAAGTCCAATTCAGAAAACACACTAAAAGCAACAACATAAAAATGGATATATGTTAGCTGATTAAAGCCTTTGCCTAGATTCTTCGTATGGTAAGCGAGTTGGCCACAAATTGCATTTACTTCGAGAGTCGTCATCAGGTGGAAACATAAGCCAACACTTATAGCCACGAAGTTGTGCATGAAGGTTGAAGCCGTAAGTGTCAAAATGGCAAGGTGTGTAAGCGCCAGGGGTTCCTTTATGAAAATACTATCTTTAAAAGAACAGTAAATTAGTGCAAGAAAAACGCCAAAAGTCGTCCAATGTAAGCAAATTTCCAGGTGTGGGGTAAACTTAAGAATATGACGGATTCAAGAGTCACAGATCAGGGACTGAAATTAAATTTTTTCAATCTTAAATTGCTTAAAACTTTTAAAAACGATAATTTTTGAAAAAATAAATTTTCAAACAATATAATTAGTGTTTCGAATAAATCAAAAGACGGCAATGGTAAAGTTTGTGATTTCTTCGAAAAATAAATTTTAAAAAAAGTCGAAAATTAAAATTTTCAAAAATTACTTTTATGTTAGAATCAGTAAAGAATGGTCTGTGGAATTGCGGTCCCGACGGAAAAAAAAGTAAAATTTCCAAAAGCTTCTTTTCTAGGGTAAAAAGTGTGCCGATCACGAATCTGAAATCTGCTTTGAAAAAAATTGCTTTTTTCTATGATTTTTTATCAAGACTAGATTTTTTCAAATTTTAATTTTCTTAAAGTATTTTCTTTCCAATGAGTTTAGGATAAAAAAAATTTCAAAATCCTTCATTTTGTCTATGATTTTTCACCAACCAGCATAAAAAATAAACCGCAGCCAAGCGGGCTCGAACCCACACCCCATCTCATATGACTCTTAAAGGCATGAATAATTAAATTTCAAAAAATTGTAAAAAATTAAAAACTTGACTTCTCCATATATTCAACAGCTCATTCGAAAGCTCTTTTAAAGCTCTACAACATCTGTATATGGGTTTTTTACGCCGAAATATTTCTTAAAATTTTGGAAAAAATCTAGTACTTGATGAAAAGGTACTCTTGCACTTTGTATCCCCCTTTTTTTTTTCGCATTTTTCAATTTTTTTTACTTTTTTATTGTCACAATTGCTTTTTGAATCGACGTGGCAGAAGTTCAAGCAGCAACACAAAACGAGATTTGGCACGCAAAGATCACTTTTTTCCACATACATTTCCGATTTTTTGTGGCGTAGGCAAATTTTGAGGACCGGACATTTTTTTTAATTTGTGGACCCAAATCGCGGAATTGTATCCAATAAGCACATAAAGTTCCTTTATTTGATATTTAAAGCAATTGCGACAATAAAAAAGAAAAAAAAATTTGAAAAAATTCGACCCAAAAAAAGGGGGTTACAAAGTGCAAGAGTACCGATGAAAAGGCATAGATAAAATCAATGATTTTTCAAAATCAGAGTTTAGATTCGTGATCAGCAAATTTTTTTACCCTAGAAAAAAAGCTTTTTGAAATTTTAATATTTTTTTCCGTCGGGACCGCAATTCCACACCATTGCCGTGTTTTGATGATTTATGACTAATTTTTGCTTCTTGAATAAATCAATTTTGTAGTGAGAATTTTGAAAATTTTAATTTTCTAATTTCTGTTCGAATTCGGGTCTGGGGTTCGGACTTGATAGAAATGAATGTCAGATTCGCGACCAGCGACCCCAAAGAGCCCTAGAAAGAAGTTTTTGAATACTTTTTTTTAATTTTTATTTTTTTTCATCTTTTATTTAAATTCGTGTCCGGGATTGGTCGAAATTGATGCCGACTTAATGATCGCGACCCAGAAAACCACATGAAACTTGTTTTGAGACACAAGCTACAGAATTACCAATTGCTTTGGTAATCTGCGCCTCTTACCGATCCAAACAGTTGAATTACGCCAGTTTTCGCCCTCCTCTGTTGCGTTTTTCATCCCCAACAATGACCAATCAACATATTGAGCTTCTTCTTGTTCAAACAGATCAAGTACGTCCCGATAATCCAAATAGGCCCAGTGTGTGTTCGGTTTGGGTATGCCGATGACGTCTCATCATTTCCATTGACAGGGCCGAAATTAGCACTTTTCATCCATTTGAGCATTGAAGCACTATTCTCAAAAGTATGTCGATCACATTGATGCTCGTGCAGAACCTAACGTTTTCATTTATATTTTATAGTTTTTGGAAATTTCAACCAAACCTTTCCACGAAAATGTCTCTTTTCACCAATTCGTACACTTAAACATTGTCCTTTCCCTAGTTTTTCTGTCAAATAATCATCTGTCCAAAGGCGAAGTGGCGGCCAATCATTCTCAGAAAGAAAATTGCGTAAGACAAATGGATGCATATGAAGAAATAAAATAAGCAAAGCAAGGCTAGTCAACGAAAATAATTCTTAGGCGTCTATTTCGTGATTTTCGGAAAAATCCTTAGCAAAAAATGCAACAAAGACGAAAATATAGCCCTAAGAAACTTGAAAAACTTTCAGAAAATACACCCAATGAAAAACTCAAAAATTCATCACTCTATTCATTTTTACAAATGCCAAATAATTGATTTGGATGTTGGAACATTTGGACTTTTATATTCTTTTTAAAAACGGATTGAATAAATGGAAAGATGGTTTACTGTAACTCAATCTTTTCACTTTCTGACAGTTGGTAAATTATTACTTATTTGACTCGTTGCTTGTCATTATTCATTGTTGATTTTCACTTACTCTTCTGAATTTTTTAAATTCTCCAACCATTCCCGACAAATTCTGTAGGGAAATTTCCTCTATGATCCCTTAATTGTACTTGGAGCCCAAAATTGAATCGCCGTGTTTGAATACTTTTAAGAAATTATGAAGCGTTGAAGTTGTCATGTTTTTTTATATTCCTTTAAACTGCAATAGTGCCAAATCTGACATTAAATTCTGCTTATTCTTCCTCATCCTTAACCCGGATTAGAACGAAGATTTAAATTTTCTAAAATTCATAAATAATACTCCAAATTGATTTCAAAAATTTCGACTACATTCGAATCCGGGTTACGGATGCGGAATTGACTTTAAATCTTCTTATCTTCAACAAGCGACCTAGTCTGCATCCTAAATGTAATAAATGCTACTTAGAAATTTTTTAGAGTAAATAAGCAAAAATGTCTTCTGTGAGCAAATTTATCACCAACAAAGGGCCCTTTATTGCTGTTGGAATGGGTGTGGTTGGAATGGGCTATTTTGGCTACTACAAATTTTGGCGTTCGGTACGTTCTCCAATTCCTTTTTGAATTCCAATTGTTACTGCCGTTTTCACTTAATGATTACTTAATTTTTAAGTCGCGTGAGATTGCTATGTCTTACAAACAAGAAGACGAATCGGATGGATACACAGTGAAACGCATTGAGGAGGCATACAAAACTCTTCAGGAGGCAAAGGATTGTAAATCCCTGTTGAAAAAGCACTTTACTGCTGATGTGAAAGACAAATTGAAGTACAAGAAGACGAAATTGGGTGCCTCTCTCTTCGACGTCATCAGATCGGGTTAAATTATTAAATTTTATTTCGGCTCTATTGCAGTTCACACGACCATAAAATTTTTTTGCAAGTTTAGTGAACCATAACTTTTTCAAGAAGCATCCAAATTAAATATTCTTAGTATATTCGATAGCCCTAAGAATCCTCTATTAGCCAGTAAAAGTTCAAAAAATTTTGTTTGGTTTCAAAAAATTTATGGCCAGAAAATTTCAAAAAGTTTGTTTTCTAGACATTTTGGGCCACAAATTTTTTGAAACCCAATGAAATTTTTTGAAATTTTGCAGGCTAATAGAGAATTCTTAGGGCTATCGAATGATACTAAGAATGTTTAATTTGGATGCTTCTTGAAAAAGTTATGGTTCACTAAACTTGCAAAAAATTTATAATCGTGTCTTTTTTTATGGTCGTGAGAACTGCAATAGAGCCATGATTTCTATTTGTTAGTTTAAAAACAACAAATATTTTAATATATACATTCTCAATTACAATAGGTGTCAAGAATCTTGACTCTGGAGTTGGTGTGTATGCAGCTGATTCCGAGTCATACAAAGTGTTCTCGCCTCTTTTTGACCCTGTCATCGACGAATATCACGGCGGGTTTGGACCCAAACAAAAGCATCCGCCTTCAAACTTTGGCGAGGACCGATTGGGCGAATTGAAGGACTTGGACCCAGATGGGAAATACATTCTTTCTACCAGGTTTGTGAAATTTTTCTTATATTAAAACAAAACGAAAATACTCGCTTAATTCTGATTAAAAACTTCGATTAGGATTCGCTGCGGTCGTTCTTTGCTTGGCTATCCTTTCAATCCGTTGTTAATGCGTGACGATTATTTGGTCATGCAACAAAAGGTTCGAATGGCTCTCGAGAATTTGGAAGATGACCCTGAAATCGGTGGAACTTATTATCCACTCGAAGGTGAATTTCTTATTTGTCCTACATATAAAAAAAACATATTTTTTATTATTTAAGGAATGACGAAAGAAACCCAGAAACAACTCATCGCCGATCATTTCCTTTTCAAGGAAGGCGACCGTTTTTTGGAGGCCGCAAATTCAAGTAAATTCGCCGCTGTTATATTTTCTAGTAAACCCAAAATTTTAGACCACTTTTGGCCTGCAGGACGTGGCATTTTCCACAATGCTAAAAAGGTGCTTATAAATGAAAGATTGCATAGTCTTTTTGCTTGCATTACATTCATTACCTATAACTATTGTTCAGACCTTTTTGGTGTGGGTTAATGAAGAGGACCATTTGCGCATTATCTCCATGCAGAAAGGGGGCGATGTTGGCAACGTTTTGAAACGATTGATCCGCGGGTTCTTGAAATTTTTTTTTACAATTTTTTAGTTTTCTATTAGTGTGAAAGGTATCGAGAAGCAAGTTCCATTTGCGCGTGATGATCGACTCGGCTATCTGACGTTTTGCCCCTCCAATCTGGTTTGTTTCGTGCAAATTTATACGTGAAAAAAATGTATTTTTTAGGGCACGACCATCCGTGCTAGTGTACACATCCGTTTGCCTAAAATAAGCGCAAAGCCTGAATTCAAAAAGTCATTCATTTAATAGATTAAGATTTATATAAAAAATTGTACTGTAGGATCTGCGAGGACCTCAAGTTGCAAGTTCGCGGCATTCACGGAGAACACTCGGAAAGTGAAGGCGGGGTTTACGACGTGTCGAACAAGGCTCGGCTTGGACTTACCGAATTTGAGGGTAACTTTTTATTTGCTTATACCCACAATGATATTGATTTTTTCTGTTCATTTTCAGCGGTCAAGCAAATGTATGACGGTGTTAAGAAACTCATTGAACTTGAGAAGGCGTCGAAGTGAATGAATTAAATATCTATATCCATTTGACGCCTCGTAATTGCATTGCTTTAATCACAATATTGTATTTTTGTATAGGTCTATAGGGTCAGAAAATGTATTGCATTATGAAATTGTATGGACAAGTAAAATGGTTAATTGACTAACCTCTTATTTTATCTGTAATTTAATAAAAGTAAACAATTAATTTTCGTTTCCATTTACATGAGAGGTTCCGTCGCTTCAATTGATTTGGACACATTTTTTGAGGTCGATCGCATCTGCTCATGGATTTTGTCAAACAAATTTCAAAGGACGGCTTTACAACTGCCCGATGAACTTCTCGAACATTCATTCCATCTCGTAGAAGCGGTTGAACGTAGGGTGGAATCGGCAGGAACTTGGGAAGAACAGAGGGGGAGGCTGTATGTGTTGGCCGACACGTCCTATCGAAGGTGGGACAAATCACCGGCAACCGTGGCGAATGGTTCAGGACTTTAGTTGTCAGAAATTTGTGTGCCTTGTTATTATATTCCCAAAATCAGTTGTTGTCTGGATGAGATTGCGGCTGAACATGTCGCGTGCGACTCCATCGTTCACTTTGGAGACGCGTGTCTAAGTGCCCGCAGCAGTTCCATTCCCGCGCTATACATTTTCTGCAGGTTGGAAATTAAGATTGAAACTAACAAAAAAAAGTTACAGGCACCCATTCGAATTGGAAAAATTCGTCGAGCAGTTTCGAATTGAATTTTCTGAATTTGGAACTGAAAAACAGTGGGATGACTGTTTACTGTTATGTGAAGCCGCCTATACACACATTCAAAGTCATCCATTCAGAGAAAGATTTTATAAAAAACATAATTTAAATGAACAATAAATTAAATTTGAGATTCACTTGGAAGTGCCATTTCTCGCATTCTTCCGCCGTCTGTTCGTCTGTTCAATTTTGAAGTGTCGGAGCCAAATTCGCCCTCTTCCTCCATTCTCGGGCGCCAGGTGCCGGTCGGATTCGTCATCGATCAGTGTTCTGAGAAAAAGCGGCATTGTTTTTTGCTTTTTGTTGGATCTACTGACAGTCCTTTATTGCCCATCGCGCATATGACATTTCGACACATTGAAAAGGTAAATGATCGTTTTTGGTTGTTCTTCATTTAACAATAGCAATCTTTGAACATATTCTGGTTCTTTTGGAAAAAGCTGATTATTAATTTAAGACCATTGTCTACACCCCCGAAACAGGCCAATTCAATGCTTCAGAGTGAGTTTCTTTGCCCGCTTTTTTCTTAGATTTGGATTAGCTTCAATTTGTCATTTTTGTTTGCAACTCTGTCTTCCATTTCTGATAAAAGCCAAACTGTTTTTCCAGCACTCTGACCAATCGGATGTTATTGCGGCGATTGTATTTGATAGAGCGACTACGCGACGCGCGTACGGTTGGCTTGGTGGTTGGAGCGGTGGCATTACGCGGGTGCCGTGAGGCGGTGGCCCGAGTGCGCAAACTTTGCGAAATGGCCGGGAAGAAACTGTACGTCATGTACATAGGAAAGGTGGGGAGCAAGGGTTTAAACACTTGGTATTTTAAATTGCGCAGCTGAACGAGGCGAAATTGTCCAACTTTGGCATTGATGTGGAGGTGTTTGTGTTGCTCAGTTGTCCCTTTGGCATTATCCTAGACGGCACCAAATTTTGTCGACCCATTCTCAGTGTGTTTGAGGCCGAAATGGCGTTGGACCCGGCACAAAGTAATTGGCTGGCCGAAATGCGATGGACATCGGACATTGAACGGATTTCTATGGGTAAGTTTAGGACGAAATAAAATATTTTAATGAAAAATATAGTCGACATTAGCTGTTGTAACAAAAGCAAGAAAGAGGGCACCGATGAAGATGTCGGATTAATGAGTTTAACATCGGGCAACATTCGCCGTTGCTACGGTCCTACGAATGCCGATGAGGAAAAAAACAATGGCATTGGACCAACAACGGGTGGCACTTCTAACACCAAACAAGTGATGGAATATACCGCAGGTGTTTAGACTCATTTTTGTATTTATTTGCAAAAAAATTCTAGGTGATCATTTCGCAATGCGTTCTTGGCATGGACTCGAGGACAATAGTGGCAACAACTTTTGCATTTCTGCTGATGGCGTGACAGAACGACAATGCCCATGCGAACTGAAGCAAGGAATGGATGGGATTGCCACGCGATATGCCAATGAACCATTCAATTCTGATGTCCAAAAATGAAATTTAAAAATTTATAAAATTTTAAATTGTTTGACTTTGATTTGGTGCATAAACTCGCAAGAGTGCAATTTGCGGTGCATCCCTATTTTAAATTTTTAGAAAAATCACTATTTATATTTTAAATCCAATATGTTTGCGATTTATTAAGAGAGAGAGAAGAGTGGTAATTAGTATTTGGTTTTGTTTTCAGTTTTGTCATTAATTCTCTCTTTTTGTTAAAATAAATTTTCTTTTTAAAAATCTGATAAATGGCAAATGTTCTATGTACATACATACATACTTGTGCTCAATTTGTTGATTTTTCAGATTCATTTTCCAATCTTTCAGTTCCTCAAAGTGATTTGACATTTTTAAATCAAATGGTAAATTTACATTTAAAAGCTATTATATTATTATTAATTTCTAATTAACACTATTTCTGATTTTATGGATAAATTAAGGCTCGAAATGCTGAGAAGGCAATGACGGCGTTGGCCCGATGGCGCCGAATGAAAGAACAGGAGGAGAAGGGACCGATCGCCAAACGGCCGAACGACGTTCGCGAGTGCAAAAAGTTGGGCGACGCTGAACGATTTCGTCGCGAATTGATCCATGACATTTCGAAAAGAATAACGGGAATTCAGGTGCCAAATTTGGGAACTAACAATAAGTATTTACACAAATATTGCCTCATGATTTTTAGAACCCGGGACTTGGCGAGTTCAAAATCAGAGACCTCAACGACGAAATTAACCGACTGTTGCGGATAAAATTGGCATGGGAAGGACGCATTAAGGAGCTCGGCGGAGTCGACCATCGGTACTGAATAAAAGAATTGTAAAATTCATACTTAATTTTGTTCGGCTGAATGATTTCTGAATTTGTTCCGAGTTACAAATAAACAATTCGTCTTACAATCAGACGAATCGCGCCGCGGGAGTTGGACCGGGACGGGAGGGAAGTGAGCAGCAACCGCGGATACAAATACTTTGGCGCCGCTAAAGACTTGCCCGGGGTGCGCGAACTGTTCCAACAGGCGGCGGAAGAGGAGGGCGCCGTGCCGCGTCGTTCGCGTGCCGATTTAATGCAATTTGTTGACGCGGATTATTACGGGTACATGGACGATGACGACGGACTGCTGATTCCTCTAGAGAAGACGGAGGAGCAGGTGGCCATCGCGAAGATCAACGAGGTCTGTGTTAGATGGGGTAAACACAGGGAAAAAAAGGGGGGCCTGAGTCAGTGGGATGCTGGCCAGAGGCAACGGAAAAGGACAAGGGCCAAAGCGGCGAGAAATGGCCGGGCGATGGCTAAGCAAAGGCAAAAAACAATGACCACGGGCAGGAAGACCCGGTGATCAAAAAGGGCCAAAAAACGGGGGAATGCCCACGAAATGGTCAACAGGGTGACAAGGCACCAAAAATGAGAACTGCCCCAGAAGTGATCAGGGGGCCAAAACGCGGAGAAATTTTAACCGAAAAGAAAAAGGAGCAAAGTTTTTTTTGTTTGTTTTTATTTTTTAAGGCAAAAGGCACAATTGAAATGTAAAGCAAAGTGAGAATGGTAAAGCCAAGGTGAAAATGGTAAAGCAAAAGAGTCAAAAGACAAGATCAGAATGGGAAAAGCCAAGGGTGATGGCGAGGAGGTAGAGCAAAGTGCGAAGTCGACAAAAGGCGAGAAGTGTAACCGCCAGAAAAGTGAACATTTTGTCGAGCATCCTTCATTCTTTTTATACGGCCAAACGGGATGGGCGGGTCCACAGTGTCTGGGTGATTGGTGGTAGGCGGGCAATGCTGATTGGTGGGCCAGGCGGTGGGTGGGCGACAGTATCCGGATGAGAGCAACGGGCAACAGATGGACGGACAACGGCGAGAGTTGGGCACCATCGGGCCATGGGGGGGATGAACAGGGCCAAGAACGCAAGCCAATTCCCGATTTAATCAGTGCAAATCGCCAAAATGCATGTGGGGATTAATGGAAGAAGCGGAAATGGTGGGCAGAGCCCACGGATTAGCAATGAATATTTATTTGAAAAATGGGACACAAATTGGGATAATCCCCAACCAAAAAATGTGTTTTTTGGTTTTGTTATTTTATTTTTGTTTTAATTTCTGTCGGAGACAAGGTTAGCCCCAATTTATTGTTACCCATTTGACAGAATCCCAATCACTATCAATTCCTGTTTATGGTATATTAAATGCCACACTTTTTAGGAATGGGTTAAACGTGGACCAGAAATGAACCGCGAGAAGGAGCTAATTGAGGACATTTACCGCGTGCAAGCGGTTGGCATTTTAGTCTATGTTTTAAAAAAAATTTCCATTTTAGGACTCCGATGATGAAGAACCAATTCCGATCAAAGAATCTGTGGTGATTGGCGAGGATGGCAAAGAAATGATCATCAAACACGTGATGGTTCCATCGCAGTCCGAAATTGAGGAGATGATAGTCGAGCGGAAGAAGCAGTATTTGCTGGAAAAATTCGCGGATTGAACCTTTTTTATCTTGTTTTTTCGATATTTATCTTAAGTTATACAATTAAAGGATTGAATTAAATTTGATTTTATCCTAAATATACCTATAAAAGTTGGCACTTTAACCAACACATATTGAGTCAGACGCATTTCATTTATATTTATTCAAAAAACTAATTTTACATTTTCATAAATTGACCCAATTCCAATGCCTGCCGTAAAAGGTACGTAAATGTTGACGAACATTGTGGCAACTTCTGCTGCTCATTCCGCCCACTTAAGGTGATGGAATGCGCGGATTGGCCGTTTTCATCAGCGACATTCGAAATTGCAAAAGCAAAGAGGCGGAATTGAAGCGCATCAACAAGGAATTAGCCAACATCCGATCGAAATTCAAAGGTATTTAGAAACATTCAATTTTGATAATTTATAATTTAGTCCATCAATGTCCAAAAATATTGTTTTTAGGTGACAAAACTTTGGACGGCTACCAAAAGAAGAAATACGTGTGCAAATTGCTATTCATCTTTCTGCTAGGCCATGACATCGATTTTGGCCACATGGAAGCGGTCAATTTGCTGTCCTCCAACAAATACACGGAAAAACAAATTGCAAGTTTCCCCATCCAATAAATATTGCGATGATTTATACGAAATTTCGTCAAAAATTTCTGGAAATTTCACTCAACGTCTTTGCAACTTTACAGGGTTATTTGTTCATTTCCGTGCTGATCAATCTTAATTCCGACTTGATGAAACTGATCATCCAATCCATCAAAAATGACTTACAATCGCGTAACCCCGTCCACGTCAATTTGGCACTCCAATGCATCGCCAATATTGGCTCCCGCGACATGTGCGAAGCGTTCGCCCACGACTTGCCCAAACTGTTGACTTCTGGGTAAAATTTTATTCTCCAATTTGCTCGCTCCGATCTTTCCAAATGCTTGTCCCATTCTTTGTCAGTGATACGATGGATTTTGTAAAGCAAAGTGCGGCCCTTTGTCTGCTCAAATTATTTCGCACCTCCGGCGACGTAATTCCGCCCAGCGAATATTCTATTCGAATTGTGCATTTGCTGAACGATTCTCATTTGGTTGGCTTTTAAGCTTATTGTTAGCTTTTAAAAATCCATTTTTGTTTTCCTTTAGGGCGTTGTGACAGCGGCCGCTTCGCTAATCGATGCATTGTCCAAAAAATGGCCCGAGGAGTACAAAGGCTGCGTTTCGTTGGCTATTTCCAGGCTGAGCAGAGTCGTCCTCCCCCCTTTTGACTCCCTTTCCATCAGTCTTCCCATTTTCAGATTGTTACATCGACTTACACTGATCTCCAAGTGCGTACCATTCATTAATGGACTGACAGCTTATTTAATTCTATTCTTTTTATTTATGAATTTTTCATCCCATGCCAATTACATTTTACACTTTCCCCAAGGATTACACATATTACTTCGTGTCCGCCCCGTGGCTTTGTGTCAAACTGCTTCATCTGCTGCAGAATTACCCACCTCCGGAAGACCCCGGAAACCGCGCGCGACTGCTCGAATGTTTGGAGGGCATTCTGAACAAAGCGCAGGACGCGCCCAAGTCGAAGAAAGTGCAGCATGCCAATGCGAAAAACGCCGTGCTTTTCGAGGCCATCGCACTGATCATTCACTACGACAGCGAGCCGGGACTGCTGGTGCGGGCATGCAACCAATTGGGCACATTTCTGTCCCATCGGGAGACCAATCTGAGGTGAGGAGCGGTCAAACGGCTAATTTATCGCATTTTGCTTTTATGTTGGCATCTTTTGCTTAGGTATTTGGCCCTCGAGTCCATGTGTTTGTTGGCAACCTCCGAATTTTCGCATGACGCAGTCAAGAAGCACCAGGAGACCATTATCAACTCGTTGAAAAATGAAAAGGATGTCAGTGTACGACAGCGGGCCATTGTAATCACCAAACTGTTCATCGATTAAAACATTTTTCCACCGACTACAGGATCTTTTGTACGCGATGTGCGACCGTTCCAACGCCGAAAATATTGTGGCGGAAATGCTCACTTATTTGGAGACGGCGGACTACGCCATCCGCGAAGAGATGGTGCTGAAAGTGGCCATCCTGGCGGAGAAGTACGCCTCCGACTACACTTGGTACGTGGATGTCATTCTGAAGCTGATCCGCATGGCGGGCGATTACGTGTCGGACGAAGTTTGGTACCGAGTCATTCAGGTCAGTTCCTGGCTTTTCCTCAATTTGGATTGTTTTCTTTGTATTATTCAAATTGTTTTCTCTTTTCCTGGCTTAGATTGTCGTGAATCGGGAGGACGTGCAAGGGTATGCCGCCAAAACGGTGTTCGAAGCACTCCAACAGCCAACTTGCCATGAAAATATGGTCAAAGTGGGCGGATACGTCCTCGGCGAGTTCGGCAATCTCATTGCTGGAGACCCGCGATCCAGGCACAAACAAATATTTTTACATTTGTACTTGTATTGATGCTTGTGTTTTGATTTATATTTGTTTATATTGATGCTTATGTGCCATTTGCTCGCTCCCTTTTCCCAGTGACAATCTCTCCCCGCCTTTTCAGTCCGATGGTTCAGTTCGACATTTTGCACAGCAAATACCATTTGTGCAGCATCACCACTCGCTGCATTCTGTTGACCACCTATGTGAAGTTCTGCAACCTTTTCCCCGAGATAAAGCCGCACATTCAGGCACATTATTATTCCTTTTGATGCAATAACTATTTCATAATTAATTATTTTTTTGTTGATTATTTGTGCTTCATCAGGAGATTGTGTTGCGGGCTGACCACAACCTGAAGAACCCGGACGCCGAGTTGCAGCAGAGGGCGGTGGAGTATTTGCAGCTGAGCAAAGTGACGTCGCCGGATGTGTTGGCAACGGTGAGAAAGGAACGGGCGAATGGACGAGGATATTAATGGGCATTTGCCATCAATTTGGTACCATTTTCTACAGATACTCGAAGAAATGCCCCAATTTGCGGAGAAAGAAAGCAGTCTTTTGGCCAAGCTGAAGAAGTCCAAGCCCCAAGCTGAGGAGACGGACACCCAACAGATCGAAAAGAAACAGAGACCATCCGCCGTAATGTCTCCGCAAAAACCATCCGCGGTTCGTTGAGACATTGCTGTTGTAACTGTTTTCATGTTTAAATTTTGAACGTCTGTTTTTCTAAAGGAGTCATCGCCAGCGACTTCCACTGCCACCAAACTCGTGGACCTCAGCGGTGTCGGCACCACTGGCGACAGTTTGGACAATTCGATGACCAACGGCGGCGGGGAGACGGCGACCAATGCATTCAGTCAGCTGAACGACCTTTTTGGCATGATTCAGCCTCCAAAAACGAATGGAATCGCCGCTTCCTCCGCCGCTGGCGGTGCTTCGGCCGACGGAATGGCGGCGACAGAAATTGGGCCAATTTGGAATAAAAATGACTATACAAAGTGAATTCCCAAACAATTTAAAAAAGATCATTAGAAAATACCAATTATAAGGTTCGTTATGAAGTCCAACGGTGTGCTGTACGAAGACGAAACCATTCAAATCGGATGCAAAATGGAAAAGCGTGCCAATTTGGCACGGCTGGGCATATTCTACGGGAACAAGACAAATTTCAAATTCAGCAACTTTCAAACGACAGTCACTTGTCCTGGGATGCTCGCAGATGAAATTCTTTGTCAAGTTTCTCTTTTTCAGATTAATTTTTCTATTTTTTCCTCACACTCTCTTTCCTCTTCTCATGCACTCATTTTTCTCCCCCCCCCTTTTTCCCCCTTTCTTTTCACTATTCTCACTCTCTCTCTTTTCTCTCCCTCTTTTTTTTCTTACCCCCATTCCTTCTCTTCTCTTCCTCCACCCTCTCTATCTTTTACAGCCCCCTTTCTCCTTTTCCCTCTTTTCTCCTCTCACTCTCTCCTCTCCCTTCTCTTCTTTCTTCCCACTTTCTCAAACTCTCTCTATCTATCTTTCCCCCCTCCCCTCTCTCTCCCCGTTTTCTCTTCTTTACTCTCTCTCTCTCTCTCTACATCAAATTTCCAGGCAAAAGCTGTTGACCCGGACATTGACGCCGGTTCCCAAGTGCAGCAGCTGATCAATGTCATTTGTCTTCAGTTTTTCACTGCCCCTCCAATTTTCAATGTTTCTTTCACATTTTCGTGAGTTTCTTCTCTTACATTGTTTTTCTTTTTATTTTATCTTTTTGATTTTTCAGTGCCCGCGATGGCTCTCCCCAACAATTTTCGCGCAGTTTTTACCTTCCCGTTTTTATCAGCAAATTTTTCGAACCCTCCGACATGTCATCCGAACAATTCTTTGCACGTTGGAAGCAACTGAGCCTGTACTACTGCACTCTTACAAAAAAATAATAATTTTTTGTTCAGGCCGTCCCAGGAATGTCAGAAAATTTTTGCAACGATTAATCCAATTGACAGTGACCAAATTCGGATATCGGTGCATTTATACATTTTTAAAATAAAAATTGGGCCTCACAATGCTATAGACCTGGAATTTTAAAGAACCGGGGATGGATTTTGAATTGACCTGTCTGTCTTTCATGTCTAATAACCGTTTGAATTCCAGCAAATCCCTGAAATTACCTAAATAATTTTGGAATAAATATAAAATTTAGCTCGCAAATTTGGGCGCACAAATTCTGCAAAATGTTGACCCGAACCCTGAAAATTTCGTCTGTGCCGGCATTTTACAAACGCAGGCTGCGCAAATCGGCTGTTTGATCCGCTTGGAACCGAACAAACAGACCAAGGTCCAAATGCTTATATAAGGAGACTGACTCCCTTTTACTTGCTAATAATTTCGTTTTGTCAGATGTTCCGCTTGACCATTCGGAGCAGTCGGGAGGGAGTCGCGGCGACACTTTGCGAGCTGATGGCTGGGAATTTCTGAGAGAGTCTTCTCAAAATGAAACCTTCTGAATTTTCATAACTGATTTGTCAAAACAACCCAATACAATAATAGCAAATCTGTGTTGTGTTTTCTCTGTTTTTCATTCCTAATTACCTAATTAATTATTTTCCTCACTGCAATCTCATCCCCATTTAAATCATCAATTTTTATTGTCTATCATTGGTCGTAAGACAGCACAATTGAAATGCCATTACCCAAATTTAGTCAGTGGACACTTTTATTAAATTTTTAATTTAGTTTTAACTGTAAATGAAATAATATTTGAAAACTGTTTGTGGCACGCGTTTTTCTCACTGATTCTGATCGGCGACGATATTTTGGGTGATCGTGGGAAAGAGAAACTCCTCCCTATATTAGAATTGGTAGAAATGTTTGTTTTTTGTGAAATTCACTTTTGGAATCGGTGAATCATTTAAATTACCGAGCCCAAATGTAAAATGTATGAATTAGCTTGTCATTATAAATTTGGGTTATGTACAGTTTGTCTAAAAACCATAATTTGTGAAATTTTATCTTACAAATGCGCAAAATGTTTGCCATTCTTTTCTGATCATTTTCATAATTTTACTCTCACAACTTATTTTATGTATTTTCATTTTAATAGTCTCTAAATTAATTATTGGCTTTGATGAAATAAATTCTTTGAGTACAATAAATAAGGGGTTTATCAGTTTTGAAAGTGTCAAATTTAATTGAGGGCCAAATGCACAATTTTTGTTGGGATTTTCTTTTTTGGCAAATCGACGAAGCGGAAATTACCCCGGGTGAATTAGTGGAAATTTCTTGCATAAATTGTTTGAAATTGTTCGCTTTTGTGTTTCGGGGACGGAAGAACGGACGAAACGCTTTTCCCGCCCAAAGACAAATAATTGCGCCGTTACACGGCACAATTTTGGCAATTCATCGCTTCACTTCGTTTATGCTGTCTGACCAAAATGTTTGTTGCCATTGCCCTTCCCACCTCCCCCCGAATTATATGACCCATTAATTAGCATTGCCAATTAATAATTGGTCGTCCAACCGTTCGTCTCCTTTGGCACTCTCTCTCTCAAGTTGGCACTCTTCCGCATGGTCCGTCCGCCTTTGGCACTCCCCCCTCCCTCATTCGCCGTCCCTTTCAGTACCGTCCTCATCTGTCCCACTCTTTCCTCCCCCCGTCCCCCGCTCCCCCCGCCTCGCCTTCGTTGGGTGCGCAGCTTCGTCAGTTGGCCATCGAATTTGAGGAGGGCGACGTGTGCTTTGCTCCGGGCGATGCGATGTCAGTGTGGCCATTCCTTTGCCTTCCTCGGCCATTTTCCCTCCCCCCTTTTTTCCCATTAGTTCCGATTACATTGTCCTTTTCTCATTAGTTCCGGTTACATTGTCATCGGAGTGTCTCAGCCGACAAACGGTGCACCGCCGCCGTACGGAGCCGACGACGGAATGACGGAACAGAACCAATTGGAGATGGTTGAGTTGAAGCTGCGGATGCACGGGGGTGCGAAAGTGAAGGGACGGCATAAGGTGCCGAAAAAGAAAAGGGAAATGCCATTTTGAAGGGACAGTGGCATTTTTATAATATTTTTGAGGGGAATTCGGCCAAAGAGACTTTGTTGACGGGGGAAGAGCTGAATTTGATGGAGATGGGCGAGCTTAAACAATGCCCGGACACACGGCTGATCCAACCGGGCAGCGAGAAACTGATCAAATTTGAGGTGGCAATTCGGGATACTTTTGGACAAACTCTCGACTGTTAGACACATTTTGCCTCTTTCATTTGTCTCTCATCAGATTAAACTCCCTCCCGTGGGTTTGTGCACTTCGCTGGAGAGCAAAAGTGCCTCAGTTTTGTACACTTTGCGCGTGGCTTTCGTCTACAGAAACATCGGTGACAAAATGCCGAATATAATTTGTCATGTTTTCTCATAAATCCTATAATTCTTTTAAATTTTCTTTCATCATTTAAAAAAATGCATGGACAGACAATGAAATTCGACAAGTGAACGCCGTCCGCGGATTCACCGTGGTCGAACGGTTTGACCTTACGCTGTTGCCGGAATGTTACTTCGCGCCGACAACGCATCATTTGGTCAAAAAGTGGGCACAATTCCATCCAAATTTTGGGAATTTCTCCACAGATTCGGCCTTTTCTCATGCACCGGTGGACAACTACGGTAAATGAGTTAGGGTTACGGTACACTCCTCCCTTTTGGCAGACTCAACTTCTCAATCTGTCGTTCGGCTTTTGTCTGCGGCGAAAATATCATAATCGAAGGCAATTAAATAATTTTTATTTTCAAATTTCTAAAATAAATTCCCCTTTTAATGGCAGGGCGACTGGAGAACAAAACGGACAGACGCGTCGACAAAGTGGCCGCTGTTCTGCAGCAGGTGGTGGTCGTCCACGGCAATTCACAGGTGGCACCGGCGGATTTGAGTCTCGAAGGGGCCAAAACAGCCCTAATTAGCCCGTACCGTTTAAGATGGGCGATCTAAATCTGCTGGACGTTTCCGACATTCACGAGGACAATTTAGCACTGTTTGTGGACCAGGGAACTACGCTGAAGATCGGTTGGTCCCTTAATTAATTCATTAATTACGCCATTCGTTGTTGCTTTGAAGATCGTTACTTTGCGCTTCCGCCGCTTCCGCCAAGGTAAAAAAACAAAGCGAACGCAAAGGCATTTTGGCGACAATTATAAACTTTTTTTATTTTGACTTTTTTGACGTCGCATGCCTTTTGATTTTGGCATATAATACGCAACATAGAAGTTCAAATTCCATTGGCTTCCTTTCAAAGTCTCAGTCACCGAAACGGCGGTCGCCGAAATGACTTTTCTAATTAATTACTTTCTCTTTGAGTACGGTCGCGTTGGATGGTACTGAGCCGGCCGACCTCCAACAGAACGTGGCAGCCAAAGTTGACGATCGGCTTCACCATCATTACCTGCAACTGCACCGCCGTTCCTTCAGTGTCAACCATCGGCGGATGAGTTTCGGCGGCGGAACCGTGCCGCAGAGTAACCAATTACAGCCCCAAGCAATTTGATCCAATTACAATTAGCACCAGGCCAACGGCATCACTTTTTCCGCGTGTTTTATCAGCTGAGCCTTCGCGTGAAAACCGGAGGTACGGTATGACGGATGGTGGGTACTGTATTTGTTAAAAGTTCCTTATTTTAAAACTAATGATCACCACAAATTGAAGGCGTTGAAGTGATGGAAATCAACGTGCCCATTGTGATCGGCAGTTTGCCACAACGGACAGCCGCGGGGGTAAGCGGCGGTTTGGAGGAAGGGAGGCAAAGATTGGACATTAGCGATGGCATTTGGCAATTAGTGGGGGCATTTTCTTAATAAAAGTGAAAACGAACGGAACCAGATGGCACCGATGTATTAATAATAAATTGATCTGCCATTGTTCAGTTAAACCGTTCCGCTTCTTTCACCGCCGCTCCGTTTGTGCCGCCGCGTTCGGTGCAAAAGGCGCCCCTGGTGCCATCGTCGCAGTCGGTGCCGCAAAACACTTTCTCACGTGCAGCACGAGAAGTAGTAGCACCGCGGAAGGTTTACCGCGTGGACGACGAAATGGGCGAACCGCAGGCGATGTTCATGCAAAGTCGCAAGGACGCGTGCGCAAAATTGGGCGCGCCAAATGAATCGTATTTGTGCAGCAAATCGCAGGTGAGCGCCAAATGAGTGGGAGCCACGGCCGAATGGGCAAAGTCGGAGTGGAAAAGTGCCAAAATTAGTGGCGGATGCCAAAAAATTCCATGCCATTTATATGCCAAGGCACTTCCCATTAACACCTTAATTTAAATGGGCAGAATTTGCTCTTTTTCTGCTGAAGTTGACCTTCACCAACAAATACCCTTTCTACGTGAATATGCCAACTTCGTCCAAACAAAGCAGAAAAGTGTCACTTCTGGCAAATGCAATTCGCACAGAAAATTCATTCATTGCCGCACTTCGCAAGGAGCAAAGTTCAAAAGAGGACGGAATATTGTCATTAATTAGCTAATTGCTTTTCCTTTGATTAGTGTCCGAATGGAAAAAGAAAAAAGAGGAGGGAAAAACGACGCGGGGAAATGCGACGAGCGAAACGAACGGCGAAACTCCGAAAAGGGCGGAGGTGCGAACAAAGAGATGTGCCTTTTGGCATTTCCCAACTGAAATAAATTTCTCATAGGAAAAGCCTCCTTCGATGGTGCCGAATTCGGTTTCTTCGCCTTCGATTTCGCCACCGTATGCCAATGTCACACCAACAGACGATCTCCAATGTACCGTACCAATGCCAATTGCGAGTACTGTACCAACAAAATGTGAAGAACAACAAACGGCCTCAGAAACAATGACAACTCCAGCTGAACAAAGTGCTGAAGAAGCATCCATAGTGGAGAATGTCAAACCAACTCTTCCTACCGTAATGGTCAGAGCGAAACCGTTGACAACTACGGTAGGATGGACGGGGCGACAACCGCCACAAAAAACGGCCATTTCGCCATTGGCACCCGTGGAAACGACGACAGTGCCAGTTTGAGACGAGGACACAGCCTTGGCGATTTGAATGGCCAACCCATGGGCCATAAACAGTAACTCATGACATCCTATCGTATCGCATTCATACTGTATTTTCTATGATTTTAGTAGAGCAAATAAATTTCTTAATTTATGACCTTCTTTTTTCAATTGCGCGTTTTGCTTTCAATCATATTTTGACGTAATAACACCAGTTTAAATCGGAAATTTCGAAAAAAAATCCTATGGGTAGGCAAATTTAAATTTGGCGTTGCGATCTTAGAAAGACTTTTCGGCTTTTACTTCTTTTTGTCTTCGTTTCCCTTTTTTTCTTCCTCCGTCTTGGTATCGCCAAATTTCTTGAACTTATCTTTATATATTTACTTTTTGTTTGTTTTTCAAAGGGGCTATCTTTATTCATATCCCCCTTTTTGTCATTTTTTTGGCATTCAAAAGTTGTGAACACATGTTTCCGGCGGGGGTTTTCCGGGATTTAAATTAGGGACCACAATTCTTTACCATTGCCCAAATTCGAAACAAAAGTCGTAGTTCTATTTTTCTATTTTATGTTCGCGTTCGGGTTAAAAATGGTCTTGGTTTTAAAAAAGTGGACCCAAACTTAACTAGTGCCTTAACTATTCAGTTGTTTTCGTTCGTTATAAATTCACAAATAAATCTCCAAAATGCTCCTTTCTTCCAACTTTGTTGGCGTTGGCCGTGTCGCGTCTCGTGCCGTTCACCGTTTCTTCCTGTCGACTTCCGCTGTGCGCCTTCAGCAACAACACAAAGTGGCGGTTTCATTTTTTATTTATGAAATACGAAATAATCGAAACAAAGTTTAGCATTGCAAACATTTTTTTTAGGAAGAAGAAAATATGGACATTGAAAATCTCTTCTCGGAACAGCAAAATCTGCCGCAATCGCAGAGCGAAGACCAACCGCAGGTGTTCGATGCACCGAAGCGTCGCTTCAACAAAGGGTTTGTCGAAACGATCAAAAGCAGCCCATCCCCGGGGGAGGGGAATAGAGGCACTGCCCATCAAGCACAAATTATATTGGTATTGAATTATAATCATACTTTTCGCCAGAATCAACCGTGTTGAATTGTTGGGCGGTGTCGGCAGTCAGCCATTGGTAAAACAGACCGCGCAAGGCTCCGCTTTTGCCTCTTTCAACTTGTACACAAATGTGGAGCGTCGACTTGGCGATGGCACCACAACGACCAACACGGAAGTGCACAGTGTTGTCGCATTCGGCTCCATGGCCAAATACGTGGAGAAAAACGTGGAACGGGGTGAGAGCGAGCCTTTTACACTCAGCTTTTCGTTTCTCACATTCGAAATTCATTTCCTCTTTAGGCACTCGTGTCTATTTGACTGGCCGTCTTCACTACACCGGCGGTGCACTTTTCCCCGACGGGACGCGCTCTCCACGTATTTGTTCGGTGAACTTGGAAAGCATTTACCCGCTCTCCAAGCAAGGTGAGTGACCCATTGGGTTTGTTTTAAAGATTATCCATTTTCATCTTTTCAGGCGCAATTTTGCGTTAATGCGAGTGAGGCAATTAGAAAACGAATTTTGGCGATGATGGTTGAATTGACCAGATGATGAGACATTTTGATGATTTGATTTGTTTTTGTTTATTTTTTGAGTCGTTGTTATGTCGTACAATAATAGAAAAATAAAAATTGTGTTTGTTCGAATAGAATTCATAGTATTTTCAGCTGCTAATATTTGTGTCTTTTTCATCATTGATAGTTTAGATTAGAATTTTCCTTTAGCTGTCATTAATTTAGTTGAGCTTAATATTCTGCTAATTCGCATGCCAAAAATTCGTGTGGGTTTTACATTTTTCAATTTTTTCCCATTTCGTCCTCTTACATTCGTAGATAACTCCGCTCGGTGCTGGTCAAGATGTCGGGAGAAGCTGTATTTTGGTGACCATCGGTGGTCGGAATGTGATGCTCGACTGCGGAATGCACATGGGTTTTTCCGACGACCGTCGCTTTCCCGACTTCTCTTACATTGGTCTTACTCTTCACTTTTGTTTTCTTCATAATTCATTTCCTTCGAATAGCAACTGGTGACTTGACCAAATACTTGGACTGCCTTATCATTTCTCACTTTCATCTCGGTAAGTGCATTTTTTCAAAAGGAAATAGGTAATACCAAAATGTTGCTGAGGATGCATATTAGAATTAGAAGTAGAGTTTGGGGTAATAGTGTCGGTGGTGCTCTCCCTTTTTTGAAAAAATTTCGTGTTTTTCGAGAGTCATTTTGGGAGTTTTAAGGGTCGGAAAATCCGAATCAGACTTCCATTGCAAAGTTTTTTGTTTCCCTATAGGGTGGGAATTGATGGGGGAGGGGGGTATGGCGTTACGTACGTATACCTTTCCTGGATTTGTCCCTCCCCTTCGTTGATTTGTTTGGTTGGCCGATGGTATGGTACTTATTGTCAGACGATCCTCCCTTCACACATAAAGAAATAAGCAGTCACATTAATCTGTCTCATTCTTTCCATATCACTGTGGTGCTCTTCCCTACATGACGGAAATGATCGGCTATCAGGGCCCGATTTACATGACCTATCCGACCAAGGCCATTGTGCCCGTTTTGCTAGTATGTTTATTATAGCATTTTGCAATGATTTTGGATTTGCATTCGTATTTTAGGAAGATTTTCGAAAGGTGGTCACTGAGCATCGCGGAGAGACGAATTTTTTCACTTCGGCGCACGTAAAAGCATGCATGAAAAAGGTGAATTTTACGGTTCGCTTTTAATTCCCAAATTCTTTGTCTTTTTCAGGTCATTGCTGTGAATTTGCACGAAATCATTCAGGTGGACGAACAACTGACCATCCAGGCCTTTTACGCCGGACATGTGCTGGGGGCAGCGATGTTCATGGTCAAAGTGGGCGAGGAATCGGTACAATGCTTAAAACCATTTGCAATAAACGATGAAAGGTTTTTCGGTCTTTTACACCGGCGACTTCAACATGACGCCCGACAGACACCTCGGTGCCGCCAAAGTGCCCCCCGGCCTTTGTCCCGATGTGCTCATCACTGAGACCACTTATGCAACGACAATTCGAGACTCAAAACGGGCCAGGGAAAGGGACTTTCTGAACAAAGTGCACGAAACGATCCAAGGGGGAGGAAAGGTGAATGCCAATTTTACGTGTTGAGACAAAAACGAGTGGTGCACACAGAATATAATATACAATTGTCTTCCACTTATTTTTTCAGGTTCTAATCCCTGTCTTTGCGCTTGGTCGTGCCCAGGAATTGTGCATTTTGCTCGAGTCGTACTGGGAACGTTTGGACCTGAAAGTGCCCATTTACTTTTCCCATGGGCTCGCCTCTCGGGCAACTGAGGTTGTTTTCTATTGTAAGCATTTAAAGTTTTGGATTACTTTGTAGTTTTAGTATTATAAACTGTTCATCAACTGGACAAATGAAAAGATCAAAGAGACTTTGTGCAGCGAAATGTGTTCGACTTCAAACACATCAAACCGTTCAACATGCAATTTGTCGATGCTCCCGGCCCCATGGTTTTGTTCTCCACCCCGGGTTTTTTTATCTTATAAAGAATTGAGAAATATTAGGTGGTGATTAGATTTTATACTTTTTTTAATTTATAAACTGTTATATGCTCGTGTTTAAGGAATGCTTCACGGTGGTCAATCACTGAAAGTGTTCAAAAAATGGTGTGGCGAAGAGCGCAATTCGATCATTATGCCCGGTTATTGTGCGCCCGGAACGGTGGGAGCCAAAGTGATCAATGGAGCCAAAAAAGTAGACATTGACGCCAAGTCGGTGAGTGGATTTGTACAAATAAATTTATATCTATTATTTCATTCTTCTCCCTCCTGTTTAGTATGAAGTCAATTTGCGCGTCGAGTACATGTCGTTCAGTGCGCATGCGGACGCCAAAGGCATTATGCAGCTGATCCGCGACGTGGAGCCACGGGCGGTGATGTTTGTGCACGGCGAGAACCAAAAGATGGAAATGCTTAAAGCAAGAGTGGAAAAGGTAGGAAAGGAAAACTAAAACATCAAAAGTTACGTTTGTTTTTTTTTCAGGAGTTTGGCCTCGAGGTTTTTAAGCCGGCCAATGGAGAGACAGTGACGGTGAACAGCAGCGCGCGCACGTACATCTCTGTGCCCGAGGAACTGATTGCGAAAAGCATTGCGAACTGCCCAAGCCCGGCCAAACGGTCATGTCCATTCCAGGCTTTTTTGTATTTGGATAAGGAAAGTAACGAACTGTCGGTGATTTCGACGGAGGAAGCAGCCAAACAGTTGGGCAAGGAATTGCACACATTCTGTTTTAACGAAGTTTGTGTTTTTTCACTTTGATTTAGCTTTTCATATCCTTAACAAAAACAGATTTTCTACACGTTCGATGCTGTACTCGATTTGGACAAATTGGGTGAGAAATTACGTCGACTGGTGGACCAGAAGTTGCAAATAAAGCCGGTGCTTTTCTCATTTTTGTCTGTTTTTATAAACTTTCCACCATAGGATGGCATTGAACTGTTTGATGGCGAATTGTTGTTGGCACAAGTGCCCGGACAGGAGCATCGGCTGGAGATCATTTGGGATGAGCAGCGAGAGCATTGGCTGGACACTTTGTTGCCACTGATCCCGGCACGGAAAATGGAGTGGACAAGTTGAACAGAAAGAAAGGGGAAAGGTGCGACAATCTCTTGTTGTTGATGTTCTGGCTTTACACGCGCATCTCTTCTATTTTCTCAAATTGTCAAATAAAAGCGGGTCTTTTTCACACAACCATTTCCCTCTGTTAATATTTTATTTCCCTTGTTTTTTTATTTGCAATAAATTTGTTTATTTTTTTATTATTTTTAATTATTTTCCATAATAATTGCTTATCGCATAATATAATAATTTTTCGATTTGCTACGATAAAAAAACGAATGTTTTCCCCTCAGAGAATGGACCTTGAAATGGATGTGCATTCGTTGGAAAAGGCTTTGGTCCTCCGTTTTTTGGTTGGGGAGCAAAAACAGCGGAAAATGTTAGTTCGTTGGCTTTACCAAAATTTCGGTTTTGTTTGATATGGTAAACATTTGGTTGGTTAAGCGTCCAACTGAATGGTCTCAACGAGCGCAGTGACACGGCGGCAGTCGCGCGACTCGTTTTGGACCAATGCCAACCGTTGGTCCCTTCCGACCGAATTTCGGAATTGGAACGGCTCGTCTTTTACCTGCAAAAACGGCACAACCCTAACGAAAGTTATGCCCTGTGACAAAACTTAATAATTGCTTTTTTGGTAGATTCCGATTCCCTGGCCAGCATGGAAATTCATGCAAAAATGGACGATTTGGAGGTAGTCGATAGGCTAGGCCCATACGTCCGCTTTCGCTTCCAATTTTTCTGTGTTCAGAGTTACATGGAATTGCTTTACGAGGAGGGGGAGCCCAAGCAGCGCGGGGTGGCAATGCTTGCGGAATTGGTACGCCATGTCGAGGCATCGCAATTGGCACAAATTGTGGAGAATGAGCAGCTGATGGGAGCACTGACTCGAATTTGGCGCGAGGTGATGGCACAATTGGCTCGTTGTCCTTTTTGCCTTTTTGTTGTCCTTTTTCCTCTCCCCGTCACCGAAATTCACCAAACCATTTAAAGGACTCGCGCAAAAACTTCGAATTGGCAATTCATTTGGCCCAACTTTTCCGTCGGCTGTCCCAATTTGCGCCTTTTCATCCCACACTTTCGCATTTAAAAGTGAATTTTCTGTTTCAATTTTCTACTATTTCTCCGTTTCGTCAGATTGGGCTGCTCAGTGTACAAACGGTCGATTTTGAGTTGGGCCGTTGGGAATTATGGCGAGAGCAAACGCACGAAAAGGAGGAGAAAGAGCGACTCAAATGGGAATATGCGATGAGAAAGCAGGACCAACTGATCGCGGGTAAACTGGGAAAAATTGAGCAATTCCGGACTAATCGACGCAAAATTCCATTTTTGAGCGTCGCTACAAAGAATGGAATGTCAATTTAAATTAATGCCGATTGTGTTTAGTGGTCCTTAACATACTGTTGAATTTGGCCGACGATTTGCGGACGGAGCACAAAATGTTGCGCAAGGGCCTTTTGCCGACCCTTTTCAAATGCCTCGACCACCGTTCGTCGCCCCAACTGCTGACAGTGGCCGTGAAGTTTCTGTGGAAGCTGAGCCAATTTTCAGAGAATCAGCAGCAAATCGCAGTAAATTTAATTCATTTTTCGTTGTTTTTCTATTGCTTAGAACACCGCCGGTTCCATCGACCGTTTGGTTTCACTTTTGGCACCGTCTCTGAAAAGTGCCGTATCCGAATGTTGTGGTGGCGTCGGCAGCCCTTTGCCACTGTCCTCCTCCTCGCCCTCCGATTTTCTGGGCCCCCTTTTCTCCCTTTTGTTCAACTGTTCCTTCGAGCCGTCTTCTCGCCGCTGTATGGTCGCCGCGGGGCTCGTCTCTCTGTTGGCCCCGCACATTTCGGGTGAGAAGCAAATGCAAATGCGCGGATTGGACAAGCCAATTAAAATCGCCATTGCTTAATTTCAGAAAATGATGTTGCCTTGGCCCTGATGTATCAGCTCAGCATTGTGGACGATGCCAAAGCGATGATCGCTTTTACGGATTGCATTCCCACCGTATGTTTTTTGGACTGTTCGTTTCCCGGATGTTTCTTCCTTTGACTGTTCTTCTTCAGCTCCTCCGTTTGCTCTTCTCCGATAGTCGCCCCCCTTCCGACGGCGACGGACGCCCAAAAAAAGAAACGGCGGATGGACAGCGGCGGAAGCGCTCTCTGCTGGTCAAATCGCTGTTGGTGAACATTGTGCTGGAGAAGCGGAATGCCCAACTGTTGTGCGGGTCGGAGGGCCAAGGATTGGACTCGCTGATGGCATTCGCATTGGAAAACGAAGGGGGCGACGTTTTGGCGATGAAAGTGATAAAAACACACAATTTTCAGATGGAATAATAATTCTTTTTCATATTTTTTTGGGTCGCACGAAACATCGCCTCCCACGAGGGCCCCACCCGGGAAATGTTCACCAAATGGGTGCCCCAACTGTTGGAGAACGCCGTCGAGAAGGCCCAAGGAGACGACAGCAATAACAACAACAGTCCTCTCAAACCCTCATCTTTTGCGTCGTCCATTTTTGCGCTCGAATGTTTGGCCATTTGTGCACTGCTTCCGAACGCAAATTGGGCCCAATTGGAGGACAGTCACAGTGTAGTCGCATTTTTAGCCCAAATTTTGAAGCGATCGCAGCAAAGCGAAAGGGACGAAACGAAAAAGTCAATGCACAACACTTTGGACAGAAGGAAAGGGCGAGAACACCACGAAAGAGGAGCAGAGGAGGAGAAGGGCAAAGAGCGAAAGAAGGGAACGATCACCGACGAAGTGCTGCTTCAGGTGACAGTCGAAGCGATCGAACTTTGGACGATAGAAACGAAACACACACTTCATTATCATTTTATTCACTACAAAACCATCCAGCAGGATGAAACAATTTAAGGTCGTCCAATTGTGTGGCACGGTCGCCGGACATTCCCTTGAAATGGCAGAACGGGTGGAGAAGCATCTGTTGCCACTGATCATTTCGACACTGAACAGTGAGTGATTTGAACCCCCAATATTCCTAGGTAGCCTCCGTCCCATGTCTAAATTAGACCGCCAAGACGACGACGAAATTGTGTTGCAATGCGTTTTCGTTTTTCTTTCTCTTCTCGCGCACGGCGGCGAAATGACCAAGCGAATTTGTCAACAGAAAGAGGAAATTAATCTACGCAAAAGCAAAAGGGAGAAAGCGGTGGAAACAGCGGCGGTTGTTCCGCTGCTTTTGCTCAATTTGATGCACGACAAAAACACGCAAATTCGCGCGTTGTGTGAGCAAACGTTGGAGAGAGTGGCGGTGTGTAGGGATACAATCATATTTTGTTGTTTAATGAGTAAACTAAGGACCAAATGTTTGTATGTTTGAGGAAGTGAATGCACATTGGCGAGAACGTATACGCGAGGCGCGGTTCCGCTGGCACAACGCCCAGTGGTTAGAAATGGTCGAAACGACCACCGATGCTTTGCACCGATCCGCTGTTGTTGACCATTTGACGACGATGGCGATCTCGAGTGATGTTGGCGGGGATGGCACACCATTTCATAGGTCAAACGGAGAAGTTGCGTTACTAACGGACGGTGGACATGTGCTGGATTCTGAACAAGTGCTTAGCGGCACAGAATTTTGAAGGACCAAAAAACGGAAAAAGCCAATGTATTTTTAATCCCATTTGAAAGTCTAACAATCTCACTTTGCTTTTTTAATTTGTTCATTCTTTGTCTGTACATGTAATATTAATAAATCAAGACGAGAAGCCAAAAGGAAAAACAAAAAGTAAATCTTATTTATTTATTCAAATAATAAAGTCCAGAGGAAGGGAACAACAAAGGCCGCTTACACTTTTATAAAGAGATGATTAGTCCGAATTAATAAATTAATATGTGAGAAGCCAGAAGGGAAAACAAATAAATAAAATTATTATGTAAAATTGATTATGCCATCGGTGCCGTAGTTTTGAGAAGATTCGCATCGACAATTTGACAGAGAATCGGAAAGTTGGGCACAAATTCAGCCCCTCCACGCGCAACCACCGAATGTTTGTAGGCGTCCAATAAATTGCGCAGGAAGCGCCATTTCTCCGCCTCGGAATGCGTGTTGAACCAATGAACGTATTGGGGAATGGTCCACCCGGCACTAATTATAAGCAAAACGAAGCCCAGCAGACAAAGGAAAAGGACAGAAACTTACGAGTCGTGTGGGAGACGCAATTCCGTGCCACAGACACAAATCAACAAATGGGCGACGAACCATTGGGGCACCACAGAAGAAAGGGGCGAAGTTCCATTCTGAAAGAAGCACAGATACAAGAGAGAGAGAACGGCATGGGAAATAGAAACGCACGACGACTTCAGCCAAATGATTCATTCCGTCGGAAGCGTCCAGCAAAAGTTTAAGCATTTGTTTGAGATGTTGTTGTGAGTTGAGCAGCTTGGCGCACTTACAATTGAATGCCTGGAAGAGATGAAACATTCGGCGACTTGGTGAGTGAGGGAATGCCCGCCTCGAGTCCGTTGCGGCACAAATAGTCAAAGTCACGCACAAAACGGTCAATGCTCGTCTCACCAATCGGACGGAAGAGGGAAATGTGCAGAAGAAACTGTTCAACACAGAAGTTGAGGAAGCCGGGCATAGCCTCGACAGAATCGGCCAATGGCTTCACCTGGACACAGTGCTGACGGAACACTCTTAAAAGGGGACAGTAAAATAGTCATTTACTCATTTCTGGATATAACCAGTTGCTAGGCCACCCACCCGTGCCAACTCACTTGAGATGTCCGCACAGCTCCTTCACATATTCCGATGAGGTGGCACTGGGTGCCAAAGCGACCGCCAAATTCTCGTCATGCATTGAGTCTAAAACAAGCGAAACGGTGGTGCGCATTCGCTCCAAAATTGTGTTGACGGCCGTTTGGATGAGTGAAAAAAGAGGGCCACAAAGGCCGGGCCAATATCTAAAAATAGAAGAATTCAAATGATAAATTTGAGTGTCCAATTTGGTTTGATGCACGTACTTCGCCAGTTCGTGTGCAATGTTCAGCAGCTGGTAATTGTGAGTTTGAGCACGTGAAATGCGACCGGTGAAACGGAGGGCGTCGTCGCCAAAAGTCATTTGCTGTTCCAACTTCACCCCGACGTATTGCAACGCCTTGGAGACGTTGCCCTCCATTTCGCGCTGCAATGCCATGTCCCAAGCCACGCTGGCCAACTCGGCACGGAAAGTGGCGTTAAGCTGTAAAAAAGGTGAGGGGATTACGCATCCAAAGAGAAACCAGGGGAGAAAGAAATTTCAACAATGAACAGATTAATTAGAATGTTCTACCAACTTGCTCCACTACAATTGTGTCTCTGCGTTCGTCCTGCTCAAACGTTTGGTCGACAAATGTGGTAAGATTTTTGAATGATTGGCTCAGAATGCTCGTCTTCAACGGATTGAGTGCGTCTCTGAATGAAATAAACGATTGATCGTTTCTGATGTAGATGGCATATGCCGGTCAATCAATGTTCGTTCGTGCCCTTTCTTTCCCTCATCGTCTTTCGTCCGGTTTGCCAACCATCTCCGCCCCCCCCCCACCGATGCCTTCACCTAATCACTGTGGCGACCTGAATCAGTGTGTGCTTGGACACATTTGTAGACGGTCTGAACAAGTCGCATTGCGTACGGAGCATTGGGTGGCACCTTTGAAGTCAATCCATTGGGAACCCCAAAAACATTGTATTACCCTCGAAGTGATCACTTTTCCCACATGTCGTGCAAATTGCTGCGCGTTTTCAATTCCTTAACAAGCAAAAATAAATAAAGTAAATTTAAAATTAATAAATTTCAGCTCAATAAGTTCAAAATATTCACCCAACAATTGAAACTGTTCCAATTGCGTGTGCAATTTGTTGCCCAACTGCGGCAACAGTTTGGCTGTCTTCTCCGGTGCCGAGTGAGCGTCCAACTGAAGGAACAACGCGTCCAACTCCGAGACGGACTCGTCCATCACAGCATTCAGTTCCTTCTGACACGCGTGGACACCGTCTGGCGAAAATTTTTTTGTTTGAAACAACGCACAAAATGGTACAAATTCATTCAATTCGTTTACTAATAAAGTAAAATGTCGCCAAATTGCGCTCGCGACTCACCCAAAAGTTGTTGCAATGCCTTCACAACGGCACTCACTCCGCTCGCGTTCAGCGAACGGAGCGCGGAACGCAACTGAACGACCAAATCCTGACGAGTGCGCGAGTTCATCTCGGAAAGACTGAACAGACAACGGTACTGGAGCCATTTCAACTGAAAATGTACATAAAATATGTGACAATGAGCAATTATTTTGGCTTTTCTGAGGGTTTTTTGGGCAATTAAATGCAATGGAATGCCACCGCACATGTCTGAGTTTGTCGTTGGCCTTCACAATTGCGTTCACTTCTGTGATGTGTTCCGTCCGTCTGATCAAATCCGTCTCCGCGCGCCATGCGTCCACCAATTCTTCGCACCTTAAAATCCCACATTTTAAATCAAACAAATTAATCACATCTTTTTAAAAATTTCTTGACCTGATCGCATCGCCTTGCATCCGACTCAGTTGGGTCAGAGAAGCGATTGCACGCACATCCTTACGGATTTTACCCACCTGTGCATAAAAACAAAAATGTTTGGGTTTGATGATTTAAGGGATTTCTATTTTGATTAGTTTTTGAGTGATGTCATAGCACCAATCCCTCCCTTCTCTCCGCTCCCCTCCTCCCACCCAATTGCCGCTTCTCCGTTGTTGACCTGTTCCTCCATCGTTTTGGCCAATGCGTCGGCCCGCCTCACCACCGCGTCCATTTCGCGTTGGACGTGCGAATGGGCACTGTCCAACTGTTCGATGGTGCTGACCTGCTCCAATAGAGTTGGGTAATTCTCTTCCACCTGAAATTGGCATTTCCTTCAATGATTTTCTATTTTTTTCACCCCTTGGCGAAGACGCGAGTTCATTTCCCGTTGAATGTTTTGCACTCGCGACAACAGTTTCTCGGTGTCTAATCGCTCATCTGCGACCACTCCCCGCAGAAATTCGCCCTCGTCAGCGCGACCCCAAATGTAATCATCCAACCGTTCAAATGCCGAATTCGTTGCCATTTTTATAACGGCAATTTACGAAATACCACTGGACAATTTACAAAAACACACTTAAAAAAGAAAAAGTTCAGCTGACAATGAGTCGGAAACTGATAAAACCAATAAATAAATAATTTTTTAAAACAATCTAAAATAAAATAAAGAATGAAAAGTCATGGCGTTACATTTCCCTCTGTCATCACTTCCGCTCTTTCCATTATCTTCTCAAAGTTGAAAACTTTCTTCTTGAAAGTGTCGATGAAAACTGGCTTGTACAATTCGGACACAATGCCGTAGCCAACCGTCCGCTGACGAGACTCTCGAAGAGTGAATTTGGCACCTTTTTCTAAAAATTGGGAGAAAAAAGAAAAATTGCTAGAAGAAAGGTGAATTTATGTTAAACCATGGCCTCAAAAGCGCACTTACTTATCAGTACGTTGTTCAAGAACACCAATGTGCCGGTGGCATGTTCGCCCGGCATGACCAATTCCGAGTCGAAAAATAATTTTGCGCAGGAATTCCAAGTAGTACAGAACACCGTTTCCTGGAATCCGTTACGAATGCCCTGCCTCCGCCCGCCGTCCGCCTCGCTCAACATGAAGAATTCCACCTAATCAGTTATTTTACACTACAATTTTTCAAAGGAATTAAAAACTTTCAAAATGTTCGTTGGCGTCACTGTTCCCGGCTTTGTCAACCAAAAACCACGCGAAATTGGATCATAGTAAAGATTCTTACACAGCAGACCGACGTGTTCACCGGCCGAACTCTGACAATCGATGAGAAAGGAGGAAATGTTGACCATAATTTAAGTTGCCTTGGGCGGAGGGCCAAGGGCACGGGCCCACCCCTGACAAATTTGGGTGTGAATTGTTAACAGATTTTCAAAATGCCATTTTTGGGGTTTTAAGCCGTTTTTTTATTTGAAAGTTTTGTCTTCCATGTCCACCTGCGCTGTGCTTTTGCCGAACACGTGAATGTCCGCAATGAGTGTCTTCTGCGCATATTCCTGCCCCAACAGTTCCAACGTGTCGCCCTTTTTGACTGTGCCCGATTCGATGGTGCCAATCAAAACACTGCCACGGCCGGTGATTTTGCATTTGCTGCTAATCGGCATCAGAAATGGACCGTTCTGTTGGAAAGTGAAAGACCAACAAATGGCATGCGAAGTCCAAGCAGTACCTCTGTACGCACGGGCTCCTCCAGTCCGTCCAGCGCATTGATCAACTCCAAAATGCACTTGTCGTCGTCATCAGCGAGTGCCCGAAGGGCAGAACCAAACACAATTTTGGCATTCTCTCCTAAAAAATAAATAATACAAAAGAATTTAAACTGTCATGAAAAATAAATATCGCAAAATCAAAGACCATCGAAGCCGTAGGCGGTGAGCAGTTCGCGAGCTTCGATCTGTCAAAGGCATTCATTCGCTTATCGCAATTGCATTTACACTTTTGCCCACACTAACTTCAACTAATTCCATTACATCCGTGTCCACCAAGTCGGTTTTGTTGACGAACACGATGATCTCGCGCAGTCCGATTTGTTTGGCCAACAGCAAATGTTCCCGCGTCTGCGGCATCACTCCGTCGTCCGCTGCGATGACCAAAACGGCGGAGTCCATTTGGGCAGTGCCGGTGATCATATTCTTTCTGTATAAGTTCCGTATTATGTTTAAAACTATGAACATTACATGAAATCGATGTGCCCGGGACAGTCCGTGTGCGCATAATGACGATTGTCGGATTCTGGAAACAGTGAAAAGATGGCATTAACAGAAACAAAATGTGGGAGTGATCGGCGCAATTGATCAGGCAAAAATAGCAATCGTACAAAAAAGAAACGGCACAAAATACATGCAAAAGTTTGGCACTTCGTTTTTGTGGCCAAAATTCAGTATTTCGTTGTCTCATCGTCAGATTATTTACGCCCCATTGGGCAAGGGTATCACGACATTCGCCTTTTGTACGTTTCCCATGACTCCCACTGACCGTATTCAATGTGCGCTATGTTTATGGTGACTCCGCGTGCCCTTTCCTCCGCGCCCTTGTCGATGTCCTCGTAACTGACAAAGCGCGCTTTTTTCTGCCGTGAGAGCACTTAAAACGGTGAATGTTAAGGAACGAACAAATTACCAAAACAAAGTACAATTCTCAAATTCAAAACATTGATTGTAATTGGTCAGCAAATGCGCCACCTTTCGTAATGGCCGCACTAAGTGTCGTCTTCCCATGGTCGACGTGGCCAATTGTACCGACGTTCAAATGCGGCTTCTCCCGTTTATATGCTAATTGTGGAAATCATGGCCAAATGAATGAGTTCCAAGCATTTTCCTCACTTTGCACTTTCTGCTGAGGTTGCGCGTAGGACACGTAAAAACGCCCTACGAAAGAGAAAAAAGGGAAAGAAAATCGGAAAAAACTTACTCGAAAGAGAGAAAACCGATCTTTGACAAAAACGCATGACAACAAAAAATGCAAGCCAAAAATTTAAAGTATGAACTAAGAAACAAATATTTATTGGTCAAAAACCAAAACGAAATTTGTAAACAATTTGCGTAATTAATATTATCCCAACGAATACACAAATAAAAAAGTGAAAAACAAAGAAATGATAAATGATATAGCTATAAATTAATATGAAAACAAAGAAAAATAAATTATCATTTTGGTGTCTCTGTCCATCCAAAACGAATCAGAGAATAATTTGATTCTTGTAATTAGCCGACAATTCCTTATACGGCAGCACAACCTTAAAATTAGCTGACTTAATTTTCCAACGATTTAATCTTAAAATTTGTTGGGCTAATTATTATTAATTTACCGTGTTCAGTATCACTGTTTCCCTGGGCACATTAACATCGGAACCGAGGATAGTCAGAGAAGGGTTTAGTCGGCCGTCAACATTGAATAACGGTTTATTGTCCAATTTAGCAAAGGGAATGTTCGGATTCGGAGAAGTGGGCGAACCCTCCACACGCGACCATGGACCTGAAATGGGACAAAACGTGGACAACTTTTACACCACTTACATGGTATCTTTAAACCCAAAATGGCTTGAAACCTAGGAGGCATGGAAAATTTATTGAAAAATGAGTCAAATGGAGTTGAGCTCATACATGAAAAGGGGGGGGGGGTCAACCAAATTTTTTGCGAAATGAATGGTCTGGAGGGGGTCGAGGGGGAGGGGGGGGGGAGGTCAGCGGCCAATTTTGCGAAATGGTCAAGCCACGAAACTGCGACCTTTTTTTCTTTTTGCTTTTCAAAAGCACTTTTTTGCGGCGCGCTTTTTTCAAGAAAATTTCGCGAACGGGGGGACCGGCGGTGCCGGTAGGCGCCGCCGTGGAAATCTTCTGAAAATTCGAGTCCAAACAGATTTTCACCAAAAACTGCCTAATTTTGCGATTTTTTAGCAAGTCGACGACTTTTTTTGTTTAAAAAAACATTTTTTCGCGACAAGTTTTTTTTACAACTTTTTGGGGACAGGAGGGTACGGCGGCCGCCGGGAAATTTTTTTTGTAATTTTAATGCTATTAGTTAACAGATTTTGTCAGAAATGACCAAATTTTGAGATTTTCCCATATTTTGGGCCATTTGCGAGTGAAATGGGGGGGGGGTCGACCCCCCCCCCCCATATTTTGTATGGTCGAGCTAATAAATTTTTGTTAGATTATATGAAAAAATATTATGTGCAGTTATTGCTTTTTATTTTGATAACTTCATTTTCTTTTTTTTAAGGAGAAAGTTTCAAGTTCGAATATTTTTCTGGTTATGGGTTCGAACCGATGTAACTGCGCCAGCCGATGACACTGTGCAGAACGCAGCAGTACTGGTCCAAAACGCTCTCCTGTAGCACAATGGACTCGCGAACTCGAACCCCTTACAATTAGACATCGTAAAACAGATTTTTAACGGAAAGATGACTGACTGACCTGCGCCAACCCGCGCCTTCGGACCAATGCTGACATTCGGCCCAATTTTGGCGGATGGGTCGACCGTTGCGGTTGGGTCGATGTACACATCGCCAATGATTTCACACAACGCATTCGTCGCCAATTTTTCGGGGCATCGCGCGCGGTAAAGGCCCAAATAATGGCGGTTGGCGTAAAGGACGGCACTTAAAAACAAAATAAATAACAAAAACGAATGGGCGACAATCGGAAAAAACAAACCCAGCTGTTTTTGTCTGCGACCACCAACGGTTTGTATGCCATGCAAAAAGAGTGCCATCGGAGGTCATTTGGGGGAAGATGTCCTTTTCAAACCAAAGTTGATTTGAATGAAACAATTGCATCGTCGGAGAGTCTAAATGTCAAAAAGTGAATGTTGACAGAATGACAAAAGGTATTGCCGGTGTTTAGGCCACGCTCGGAGGCTGTTTTTTCCGCTTGTTCCAAAATGACATCGAACGAATTGCCGCGGAGCAAATAAACGCCACAGGAAATGTGAGTGGAGACGAAAGTCTGACAATAAAAAGAAAATAAAAATCACGAAAGGGAAAGCAAAAACAAACTGCGGGTTTATCGACATAATGAAGAACACGGCCACGCGAACACTCCAAACCGACGGAATCAATGACCACCTGAAAAGAATGAGGGACTTTTAAATTGGTATCTTTTTGTACTCTTGACTTTACGATGTTTTTATCCGTGGACAAATCCCTTACAAATATTGTATTAACTGAAAGCTCTCGATGAGTTTAGTGTTTTATGATGGGAGTCAATGAGTGTTCAAATGGGCGTTTGTCTGATCGACTTCCCCCCCCCCATTACATCGGTTTGTCTCTTGGTGAGCTTTCGATGGTACCATTTTTGTCGGGTTCGGAATAACCAAATTTGAATTGCTACCGATCCGTAGTTGACCGACTGCTCCCGTGTCGCCTCAGTGGTCAAAATCAAGCATTTCGCCTCCGTCTTTTGGTTCAACTCCTGCACCATTTCAAGGAAAGGGAATTCTCCGCAAGCATCCGCATTCAGAACAAAGAGTGCATCCGGAGGTTTTCTCTTAAAACAACAATGATTCAAATCAGATGGTAGATTATTAAAAGTTTAAACACAAATCCGTACGTCGATTAGAATGTCTTTGTACTGCAAAAGGCCACCGGCAGTGCCCAACGGACAGTTCTCTTGAATGTATCGGATTGGCACGCGTCGATACTTTTTCTCACAATCAGAAATAAAGTTCGCAAATTGTTCGGCCGGGTAAAATCCAACAATAAAAATTTCGTGGAGGTTTTCCAACTGCTGAAAAGGAAAAAATGAAAAAATCATAACGATAAATGCATTAACTTCGCAAAGCTGCGAAATGTGATGCTCAATCAGTGGGACACCGGCAACGGGGAACAATGGCTTCGGAAGTTGGAGAGAGAGGGGCCGAAAACGAGTGCCTTAACAGAAGTGCAAGCTAATGTGCAAAGTCTATAACAGTTGTTTGCAATTATTTGTATACCTTCGGGGCAATTAGGGATTAAATGATCAGCAATTAATGGTTTTTCTGTTTTAAAGTCTCAGTGGACACTTTTGGATCACAAACGCCAGAATTAACACAGGCAACAACAGAAATATTGAATAAAGTGCCACCAGAGCCGACCCGGCTATCCACATTTTGATCAATGAATTGAATGGAAGGAAGTGACTCTA
>CP049711.1:8185149-8211717 GCA_004148225.2 Heterodera glycines | reverse complement strand
CGACTTAATTGACAATAATTTAACATTTTTTGCTTTAAAATTCTTACGGGTCCAATCGAATCGCCCAAAATTTGGTCGAGCATTCGTTGCAAGTCAATGTCAGGGACCGATATCCGTGCATTTGTTTGCGCTTCAAAAAGTTCGGGCACTGCGCCAAGGATTTGTGTTTTTAACGCGTTCAATTCCAATTGCTTAACGGATTTAAACGGATTAAAATTCATTTTGTTTTGAATTTCCACCGTTTTTTTCGTCTCTTTTCCTTCGATTTGTTTTTCACTTTGCGCTTTTTCCATACATTTTTCAAAGAGAGCTTTAAAAGCGCACATTTTGATAAGGAACATCTGCAAAAAGCGAGGAATGATAAGGGAATTAGGAAAAGAAATGAGTTAAAAAGAAGAAAAAATATTTATTTTGATCGATACAAAAGAAGTACAGTAAGCCCACTGAACCCAACCGCTCCCTTAGTACGGTATTTGCCTCATTGTCTGTCTGTCTCTGTCTTCCGCCTTCTCCCTCCATTCTTTCACCTGTCTGTGCTCCATCACTGTCTTCAGTTCGCTGATTTTCTCGCTGACTGTGTCCATTCTCCGTCCCATCCTTTCAGATTCGCTTTGTATGAAATTGTCACCATTTTGAGCAAAAAGTGTGTCCAATTGGCTTTGTTCCGGTGCCAATTGGTCATTGAGCTGCTTCAGCCAATTGGCCAACACGCCGAGCACAGCTTCGACCTGAAAAGCAGTTAAGGGAAGGGCGAGTGATTGGTCGGGCCAAATCCAAAGAATTGCCACGACCTGTCCACTCAAAATGACGTCCCATCCGCCGTTGTCCCTTTCGATTTCCTCCAATGTCCGCTCCAATCGTTCCAATCGGTTCAACAGTTCCATTTTCATACACAACACTTTCTGTAACTGTTGAGCCTCGGAAATCAGTCGCAAAGATTCGGCGGACGAAAAGTGCGGCGGAGGCAATGGGAAAGGATAGGAGGAATGGTCCGTGTACTGCTCGGCACCGATGTCGCTGTCTTCCGCAATTTGTTGGTCGGAGGAGGAAATGTTCCGCTGTGCAAGAGCGGCCGCTTCTTGCAAAACTTCCTTAAAATGTTTGGGCTTTTACGGCATTTTTTGAAGGCTGAATTAAAAAATGGACGCCAAACGAAAAAAATTATAGAGAGATAAGAAAAGATGGGGGGAGGGGTGGGGGGGGGAAGGGGGGGGGGAGGAAAAAGGGGGGGGGGAGGGATGGAAGGGAGAAGGGCTTTTGCTTTTGTTGGTGCGATGCTTCTGCTGAACATTTGTGACGTCGTTTAAAGGGCGACGAACTTATCGAAAGGGGACGGAGGAGCTGATGGATGGCATAAGCAAAGGAGAAAAAGCCTAACAAAAAAAGGAGTGGAGAAGCCGAGCAAAAGATAACTGGAAAAGAGGAGGGGAAGAGAAACGAGAGGGGGAGAGGGCAATTAAGAGCATTGAGAAAAGGGGAGGGGAAAAGAAACGAGAGAGGGAGGAGAGAGAGAGAAAAAGAGATGGGGAGGGGGGGGGGGGGGGAGGGTAAGAAAAGCATTGATCGGCTGCGGAAAGAGTTTGATCAGAGGAAGGCAAAGCGAAACGGGAATGAATTGGAGAAAATAACACAAATGGAGGGGAAACTGAGGGCAACGACCACACAAAAACATAAGGAAAAAACAATTGCAAAAGTGAAAGATTGAAAAAGGGGGACCAATTGGAAAAGTGAATTTTATAATTTAAATTGGAAAAAGCAATTTGAAATTTTAAATTGGAAAAGTGTCGGTTAAAAAAACAAAAAGGAGGAGAGAATTCTCAAATTGAACACGAAATATAATGAATTGAATGATTGATTTGCGAATCACTTGTTCAATTCGGCTGCATTTTGACTAACGGCGCGGAATAAAATTTTACACAATTTTTGAGTTCATTCGCCCCCCGGGGGTAAACACAGAACAGATAAAGATTGAAGGGAAAGTCGGAAATAATAAAACACACGAGGGAAAAGGAAATAACGGAGGGAGAGAACGAGCAATTAATTCAACTAATTAGAGGGAATAATTCAACTAATTAGAGGGAATTAATTCAACTAATTAAGGGGGGGGGGGGGCTTCGCTCGAAAGGGAACAGCGAGGAATTTTTGGAAATTTTGGCTATGCTTTCTAACTGAGGATATTTAAATTACAGCAAATAAATTTTAATTATTATTAAAATAATTTTCTTTTTGCCCACCTCGGCCACTTCCAACGCAACTGGCAAATCGCCCTCGGGACTCATTTTCAGCGCCTCGATTTTGTGCATGAGTGCGTGCCGTTGTTGGCGTTGCTCCTCCGCCATTCGGCGATGAATTCGCTTTTTGATCGTTTCGACTCGGCGGATGAATTGACGATGCAGCGGAAATGCTTAAAAATGCAAACATTGTTCTGTCAACTTTTCCAATGGCAGAATGCTAAGTCAGCTGGCCTGATAAGCTTCAAAATGCCAATGGATAAAGCCATTCCTAATCACCGGCAGCAGAAGTGCCATTGTCCGAATGGGCGAGTGCCGTCGTTGCCAATGACCGGGCCAACGCGTCCAATTCAGTCTCCAACTCTTCGGCATTGGCTTCTTCGCCCTGCCCTTCGTCCAATCGCCCACAAATTCGTTTCAGTTGGTCATTCAGAATCATCAGTCGATCCAATTCGGCTTTTTTGCTCGTCCATTGTCGGCTCAATTTTTCAAATTCGGCATTGCCTTTGAGCTCATCGCCTAATTCGTCGTCGATCAGTGCCATTTCGCGTAGTGAGGCACGCGCCTCCTCTTCAGAACTCTCATCCCTAGCCAAAATGGTGCGTTTCTTCTTCAGCAGTGCCCACAGATCCACCTGAAATGGCCAATTAAAGTGCCAATTGTTTCGTCGTTCTTTTTGCCCACTTTTTGAGTACTGCTTGGCCCCGTTTGTGCCGTGTCCAAGTCAACTTTGGCCAGCCGACTTTTCAACGAGCTGATCCGCTCCAAAGTGACGTTTTCTGCCGCCTCAACAACGCTAAGTTCATGCTGTTCAATTGCGGCAAAAACATTCGAAGTCGAAGGGATCGCAATTTGCAAATGGGCCAAATCAGTGGCGATTGATTGACAGGCTAATTGATGGCCAATTTGGTCTTCAAATTCGTTGGGTTGCGTAAAGTTCTGCAAAAGGAATAATTACTTTAACAATAAGTGATCATAATTAATGTAACTAATGTTGTTTCATAAGTTCCAATAGCAAATAAATTGTGAATGATTGGCGGTAAAATTAAAGCGAGGAAAAAAGCCGAATTGTTAGCCATCAAAAACGAAGGACCAAAGCAAAAATTGGAAAAACCGACCGCCCGCCCTTTCGCGCTTTTGCGCAGACGTCGCCGTTGTGCCACCAAAGTCAGCGTTTCAACAACCTCAATTTGGATTTCGATGCGACGAAATTCGACAAGCTAAAGAGAAATGGCATTGCAAAAGCAAAGGGACAAAAAAAGTGGGGGATCAAAGAGAGTGCCAAAGAAAGGGAGGGAAAAGCAAAGCAAAAGATAAAGCGCAAATTAAAAAGGGCAAATTAAAAGTGTCATTTAGCCAACCGTAAAGCTGCTGCGAATGCGCCGATCCAATTCAGCGAGCGAAGAAAAGTCAAAAGTTTGAGCACAGAGAGAAGTCAATTCGGCCAATTCTTTTGTCGCCCATTGAATGCGTTGCGCGCGTTCGCCGACAGATTTTGTTGCCTGAGGGAAATGCCTTTGAATTGTCTAACCCGGCCAGAAGTCAATTAGGATATTGTGATGTTGGATTAAAAAAACATAATTATAATTGCCAAATGGCTGATGGCACTGACCATCTCCGAGTCGGGGTCGTGATGGATTGTCCACTGTTCCAAATCCGTCAAAACTTTCTCCAAGTGAATAAATCTGCCTTTGAAACTGTCCAACGTTTCGAGCTGATCCAAGAAGCGGCGGTGAACAGCTCCAAAACTTGCAATTTGGCTTTGCTTTTCATTTGTGCCGACAATTGGCGGTGATTGGGCAGCCCATCGGTTGAGGGATGCTTCGGCAGTTGGAAAATCTTTGACAAGATCCTAAAAAAGACGTAACTCTGGCACCGATGAAGCCGAGCGGCCTTCACCTGAAGCCAATCGATCAGATTGATCACCTCTTCCTCGTCTTTTGGCCTTTTCCGTGCTAACTCTTCGCCTATCATTTGCCATTTCCAAAATGCCGTGTTTCTCTTCGCTTCCGTGCCGTTTTCACTCGGTTCGGCATTTCCCCTCTTCTCTACCCCTTCGAATTGATTCTGATTTGTCACTTCTTCCAATTGTTTCCCTTGCTGAACTTCTTCTTCCTTCGTCTTCATTTTCCTCCGTTTTCCTATTTCTTTTATCCTTTTTTTGACTTCATCCGACGCCATTTCCGTCAATTCCGCCCCAATCGTGCCAATTTTTGCAGCTAATTCCTCACATTCGTTCATTTTCTCCGTCCATTTGTCCTTTGCCAATGTTTGATTTTGCATTTGCTTATCGGCCATTTCGAATTTCGTCCAAAAATTGGCCAATTCTTCCAAAATGTTGCCAAATTCGAAAAAGCGTCTAATTTCTCGTCGGAATTCCTTTGTCAATTGATTGTGCACTCGAATGACCAATTGCGTAATTCTTAAGCCGAATTATACTGTAATTGCCTGAATTGGGTACCGTAATGATGCGCCGATTGATTTGGAGACGGCGTTGGAATTGCATTCTGTAGCGAACTGAGCAAATGTTCACACATTCCATTTGGTTTTTCTTTCGTGGCGAATTCCTTATAATGCGATACGGTATCAATGCCCGGTATTTAATTTCCCACTGTAATTACCGTCCATTCGTCCAATGTTTGCCGCGTTTGCTGTTCCCGTTCAATTGGGTCT
The DNA here is from genome assembly GCA_004148225.2 of Heterodera glycines. NCBI lineage: Eukaryota > Metazoa > Nematoda > Chromadorea > Rhabditida > Heteroderidae > Heterodera > Heterodera glycines. The sequence goes on along the minus strand of CP049711.1, from coordinate 8,206,813 downwards.
TCCAAATTCGAATTTTCGATTTTAAAATACCCAGCTTTTCAAAAACTCGGAAGCGGCACTGCTCAAAAAGCATTTGTGCCATGGCATTCCTCTGTTTTTCTGAGAGTACGTCAAAACGACGCCTAAAATCGCCAAGCAAATGCATCGGTTGGAGAAGCAAATCAGCGGAAAGCGAATCGAAAGGAGAAACGGAGCCGATTTGATGTTCCAATTCGTAGAGAAGGGCACGCTGACCAGCCAAAATGCGGAAGAATTGCTAGAACCAATCAATTAATTAATTGGGTAATTAATGCAAGTCAACGATCAATTATTGTAATTGGAAAAGAGAAGCGCACTTCCAATCGGCCAATGGCCGCCTCCAATCGCCGCAAAGTTTCGTCCACTTGGCCGGCATTTAACAGCTGATCAATGCCATTGTATTCACTCGATGAAAGCAATCGTTCACCGGAGAAAATCCAATCAGAAAGAGAGGCCAATTGGGCCGAGTGACTGTCCGGGAAATAAGTACACAAATGGCACTCCCAATCACCGATGGCACACTGTCCAAGAAGGAAAAATCAAATACCGTACCATACGTCATTTTCAAATGATAATTAACTAATTATTCTGATTAATGTCCAGTCCGTGATATTACATTAAAAGTTAATTAATTTTCCTGGCAATTTTCTCACTTCCAATTGCTCCATTTCGTCCTCAATTTGCCGTGCCGTTTTCTCCCCTTCCGCCTCCTCCGATGCGCTTTTTCTAATTGCCACCAGCAAATGGTCGACAATCGCCGCCCGTCGTTCCCAAAATTCTTCGCGCATTTGCGTGAACCACTGAAAAATTTGGCAAATTTTGTGCCTTTCAATGCCCGTACAATAAAATGCCGAATTGTGATTCGTTGCCGTGCCACCAATTTGAGCCGTTCGTCCGCGGCGACGGAATGCAACCAATGGAGCCATTCTTTGAACACGAAAAACTGAAAAATGAATTTAAATTGAAATGCTAATTTGAACAAATGTTTCACTTTTTCTTCTTCCATTTCCTTCTTTTGTTGGCATTGTTCGACGACAACAGAAACATCGGCAGGGACAGCAGAAGGAATTTGAATCGAAGAATGACTCATCATTTGGTGGGGGCGAAGGCAAACGAATTGAGAGACGTAAGCGATCAGAGAACGTTTGTCCGGCACATATTCAGAGACAGTCACATCTCGCGCCTCCAACAATGGGCTTGACAATTAAACAAACGACTATTAATGTCATAAATCACAATATTACCGTATGGTCAGGTGGATTCAATCAATTAGGGGCAATGTTTACCGTATGCCCAGTTGTGTTCATAGGGCAACAAATTACCGTATACTCAGGTGAACCCAATCAATTAAGGGCAATAAATTACAGTATAGCCAGGTAGACTCAATCAATCAGGGCAATAATTACCGTATGCCCAGATGGAGCCGTGCCACTTCCATTGCCCTTTCCGTCCTCCGCTGTGCACTTTGCACGTCGTTTCCCCCACCCAAAACTTCGCCTCGAGACATCAACGCGGGAGCAAAACGATGGACGAGTGCGCAGAAGAGACGCCCGTCGCACCAACTGCGGTCGAAATCGCGCACACGCAAGCCAAGGTCACTGAACAAAAAAGGCAAACTAATTATCAGATTAAAAGAATGGCATAATTAATTGGCCAATTAACGGCTGACCCGATCACTTCGTCGGTGACCCATTTGATCAGTTGCCGCTCAATTCCCTCCTTCGGCAAACTGTCCGCTGTCCGCGTAACAATCGCCGCTGTTCCCCCGCCATTGGAAGTGCCAGGCAATGCCAAAAGATGGCACTTTTGTTCCGCTTGTTGTTGGTGAATTTGATGCCAAACGGACTGTCGCAACAGTGACAGATTTTGCTCGACCTTAGCAAAAAATAACACATCATTAAAAATGAGTGGACAATTAATGAGTCCCCTGGGACTCCGTCGCCCAATTCTCTCCAAATTTTTGTTCCGTCCACCTGAAAGTGAAGAATGATTTGCCAGACGAGGCCAAGCCAAACGTGCGGGTTCCCGTCGGCCAAGTCGGTCGCGCTGTTCCCCAACAGTTTAAGCCCATTCTCGCGCAGACATTTCAACGCGACGGAAAGATTGGCCAAGTGGTGGACGCGCTGTTTTGAACTGACACCGCCGGAAGAGTGCCGTCTTTGGACTTTCCTGACAATTAAATTACAGTAATTACAGATTATGAAAATGCAAAAGTCTGAGTTTCGGCACAAAATCACCCACCCGTTCGATTGTCCGTTTTTTGACATTGCGACAACGGCACTTTCCGTAGTGACGAGCTTAATAATGCAATCAAAAGTAACGGAACTGCGGAACTGCTATTCCCATTAAAGCCTAATTAGCTTCTATTTTAAGCCCAAACACTCACCAAAACTTGGCCAGTCAAAACTTCCAACAAACGGCACAGCAAAACGCCGTCACGCATGTCAATGAAAAGGTCGGTGACTCTGCCAGAAGAGGAATGCTTAAAGGATGAAGAGAACTAATGGGATAAAGCAAAGGAGGGGAAAGTCAAAGCCAATTGATTGATCAGTAAAAAGCCATTTTAGATGATTAAATGCCCAAAAAGGCAATTAACAAAATCCAAAACAAAGTCTAAACGGAAAATCACCTCTTCGAGACGGAAATTGACCCAATTAGTGAAGGTTTTCTTCTGCATTTGCTGTTCAGCTTCTAAATTAAAATTTGCCAAAATATTTTCCATTTTGAGCTAAATTCCCGTAAAATATTTTGGAAAGTCAATTGGCAATGAATGATTCGATTTATTTTTGCACTCTTTCCAAGGAATTAATGGCCAATAAAACGCGCGGGGAATTAGCACAGATGGCGGAAATATTTGTGAAAAAAGAAGGAAAAGCGGAAAATGTAAATCTATTAAATATTAAAATATATTTTTGAATATACGGAAAATTTTTTAAAATTAATTCGAAAGAAAAATTGAAATTTTAGCATTGAAAAGTGATCGAATTGAAGGAAAAGTGAAAATTAATAAAAAAAAAAAGAATGACGGATTAATGTAAACAAAAAATAGAGCGCAAAAATGAATGAACAAATGGAAAAGAGAGAAGAAATTGCGACATCAATCCGACGCCATTTCTAATCGATGCATTTGGCGAAAGACGGAGGAAAGAATGCCCTCCCCCGGGGGGACAAAATGGGGGGGGGGAACTGTTAAAATTTGCAAAGCAAAGGCATTGTAAAATGAGCGAATCGGTGCAATTGGAAAAAAACGAAAAAATGGAAAATCAGCCGAAGTTGGAGCAGTACAACTGCAGGAGGAGGAGGAGGAGAAATATGGTGAGCAGAACAAATGAAAAAGCAAAGAAGGTGAAATGATCGGCACCTTCGATTTGCCAATTTGACAGAGAAAAATCATTGGTCACTTACTCACTCATTCATTGTTTGTGTCCATTCGTTCGTTTGTTCATTCCACGGCTTTACCCCCCCCCCTCCCCCCATTGTCCCCGCCCCCCTTAATGACCTCCAATTCCATCCCATTACCATTCATTACCCCCTCCACCCCCTCTCTTTTGACTGACCATTTAATTCCTCGTCACTGTTCCATTGGCCCTTTTTTCCGCCCGAAGGCAAACAGCACAAACAACAGCAGCAGCACGTGCTCCTCTTCTGCTTGTTCAGCTGCTCTTTTTGGTGCTTTCTCAATGCTTTTTGTTCTGCTTTTCTTCGCTTTTTCTCCTCCTTCCAATTTGCAATTTGCGACGGATGGGCGGGCAAAGGCAGTGAAAGTGCAGGCGAAGGCGTTGGACTGCTCGGACTTGATGGACTGTTTGAATTCCTCGTCTTCTTGAAAAAAAAATTAGATACTGTAATACAAAAATGGTTTTATAAACGATCAAACCCTTTTGTCCTCTTTCTTTGACTTTCTTTTGTTGTTTTTCTCGTTTTTTGACATAAATCGGAATAAAAGAAAATAAACACCATAAATCTAATAAATTAAATTATTTTAATGGTCAAAAAGTGATAAATGATTCGATGGGATAGCACTTTTTGATTAAAAAATGGAAATATTATTTATTTTTAAGAAAAAAAGGATGACGAATAAAATATGAAAATTGGGGGAGAAGCAAAAAGCGATGGAGGAAAAGCGCAAAAGGCAAAGGGAAAGGCGAAACAATCGCAAAACTCACAAATATTTTTTATTAGGCCATTTCAACGGGCGATAAAAATAAAATCCTTTGGCCTTTTTTTTTGCTGTTCACTTTCTTTGGCCAAATTTGGTGGGGGTAAAATCGGAAAAATAAATGCGAAAGATGTCCATGGGCAGATGAATTGTATCCTTTTGATCGGCGGACATTTTAAAAGGGAGGCTAAGCATTGAAATTAAAACTTTGCATGGAATAAATCGGCCGAAATTCGATCAAACAATTAAAACAACTGATCAAAGCTGGAATGAATTTAAATTTAAATTAATTTAAATTTCATTTTCACAATTGGACAAATTTACACCACCATAATTCTCTCCTTTTGTGCTCACTTTCCATGGGTACAATACACAAAAATAATTCTCCGTCACCTCACTTTTTGTCCATTGATTTCTCATTTTCGCCGACAAAAAAAAACATTCAATTGGAAGCTAATGGAGAGATAAAAAAAAGGAAAAGCTGAAAAATAAGGGGAAAAAAGGTGAGAAAATAATAAAAAAAATGTAACAAATTTTAATCACTCACTGATAAATCAAAAAGTGACAATTGGTTAATTTATTATGCCAAACAGAAAAAGTGATAAGGGAGAAGAAGCGTTTGTTATTTGGCCAAACAACAAAACAAGAAATGATATGAGAAGGGGCTTTTCCAATTAATTAATTATTTTTGTTTTGATTTATTTGCTTAACTTTGTCCCCAAATGAACGGTTTTTTGTTCACTTTGCAATTCAATTGAATGAACAAATATTTGGTGTGAAATGTCAAATTTAAATATTTGATTTTCGAATGATCGGAAATTGTTGGGACGCGGCGGAGAAGGGATTATTTGGGATTATTTGTGCGGTGTTATGACAGCCAAAAGAGAAGAAACGAAACAAATGGGCCGAGTTGGGGGAAACGCACCAAGGCACTCCTCACTCATTCACTTCATATTCATTCCATCAATCGTTCTCTTTCCGCGTCATTCGCTGCGTTTGTTTGCCCAATGAAAGGGGGAAAAGTGATTTGGGAAAGTGATCATTTGGAGAGGGCGGAGGGATCAATCACCGCCACGGAGAATGGGGAGGGGCATCTGCGGACTGCGAGGACAGTCAAAAGTTGCGACTCATTTGTTAGCTGTTTCAATCGGTGATTTAATGACCAGAAGCATTGAAAACAGTGCCAATGAATGGTGGGATCAGCAGAAGTTGCCTCGACAATTGATGGCAATCTCTGCTGCTAGTGCTGATCACTGCTTTGGTTTTGGGTTCGGTGATTCGTTCGGATTCAATTCAAATGGCATTTGTATTTTATGTAAAAAGCGGAGAAAAAAGAGTTTTTAAATCGATGTTTAAGCAACGAGTGCTTTCTGAGAAGAGGACGAAAAGCCATTCCAATTCAAATGGCGGAGTAAAATTTGTGGACAAATTGCGTCATTATGGAAAATTTGAAGAAAATTCGAGTGGGTTTTAAAATCCCCTCCTCCTCCTGCATTCCTTACTATCCCATAAAAGTCACAAAGTGATCATTGCATTCAGTGCAACACATAATATTAACGTAATGCACAGAATTTTACGGTTGCCCGGTCATCGGGGACAAATTGGGCGGGGAAGGGTCATTAACATAATTAGGGTTAATTAATTGGAGGTGACAACGCGCAGGAATGATCATCCAATGTCAAATGGGAAAGGAAGGCAAAAGTACGGCAAAAGGAAAAGGGGGAAGGGACAGAGAAAGAAGCACAAACATAGGAAAAGCACTGAAGTAAAATAGGTGGAGGGGGGCTAATTGGTAGGCAAAAGTAATTAGAGGGAGCAAATTAATTTTTAAAAACATTGAAGCAATCAAACAGAACACTCTCTATCTATTGTGGGCTGTTTTTGTTTTGGCATTTTGAAAAGGGATTCATTCCTTTTTCCTTTTATGGGCTGCGCCTTTGTCAGTGGTTGCCGGAGGGGACGGAGGGGGGGGGGGCAAATGGGGGGAGGGAGGGGTATTGATTGAGGGAAAGAAATGGGGGGAGGGGAATACATCATCCGTACAATGAATGACGAATGAATGGGCCAACCGCTGGGCCATGAGGCCAACGGCAACAGCAGAAAATACACTTAAAAGAGGGAGAAATATGGGAGAAATGCGGGAGGCGAACAACAAAAATGGGGGGGGGGCAGAGATTAAAGCCCCCGGGGGGAGAGACCGAAAAAGGGGCGAAAAGCAAAACAGACAAAAGCGGAGGAATTCAATTGGAAATGTTAAACGATATGACAAAAGGACACAAAGGATTTGTCGAACATTAATCAGATAAAAATGCTTAAATGAGAAAATCCATTCGAAAGGATTTGAGAGAAAACGCAACGGATTAACGAAGGGAATAAAATAAAAAGAATGGACGGAAGGACGAATGTCCATTTTGGCACAATGATTTAAGAAAACCAAAACTTTTTAAAAAAATAAATTCGGTTGTTTTTCCCATCAAACGACGACAGTCAGCGGAAGCAGCAATTCTTTTCTCAACCCGCGCTGGAATCAAAAAAAAAAATATTTTAGTGAAATGATACACTGATCAGCAAAAAAGAGATATTTGTTAAACTTTTCCATTTTCCTTTTAATTGTTTTTTCATTTGCTTTTCCCTCTTCCCCCCCCCCTCCGTTCTTTCGTTCGTTTTGACCGTGACAAGCTCAGTCTGTTTGGTTTTGGTGTTTCCAATGCTCCGTTTACCCATATGCTTTTCCGCTTTTCCTAATCATAAAATTCGGCAGTTTTATTTTGTTGCTCAATCACCGCCAAATGAGCAGTCGTTGGCCAAAGGACGAATGATCAGCTGATCGGACATAAACAAAGCAAACAGATCAGAAGGAAGCGGCGAGAGAGAGTGGACGAAAAGGCAAAACGACCGAATGGCCAGAAAAAAAGATGGACTGTGTCTGATTGTGAGTCCAATTTCCCCCCCCCCCCTCCATCCCTTTTAAATATTTAATTTAATTGCTTTCCTTTTTTCGTTTTACCAAAGTCAATTCCCGTCAAAAGTCTCTTCTCGTCCAGTTCAATTCGTTGTTAAACTGTACAATATTGGCTGAAACTGAATATGAATGAATGAATGAATGAATCCGACTTTTCTCCTCTTTTTCTCTCCTTCTCTTTGCAAATCCAATTGCAAATTCTCTTTCATTTTTACTCAATTTGTAAATGTTTTTGCCTTTTTTGGCTTTGGCACTGACCATCCCTTTGCCCTTCGCCCTTTTTGCTTTGGCAATATTCGATTAAATGGCATTTTCACTGTCCATTTTTGCAATATTTTAAAATTTTATTTTTATTTTCAAATAAACGCAGAAGGAATTATTATTTACAGCAGAAAAAAGAACTGAACTCAGCTGTCAAAGTGTAACGGCAAATTGTGCAGAAACACGCGAAGAGTTGGGAGAAGACGAAACACAACTTAATTATTGCCCATTTTTGTTGGAGGACGAAGCGACCCAACACTTTTTGATATTATTTCCCCCTTGGATTTTGGCATTATCCCCCCCCCTTTTTTTGCATTATCCCCCCCCGTTCCTTCCCCTCTGCCCCCCCCCTTTTAGTGCCATTTTCTCTTCCGCTTGTTTGCCTCTGTTTGAGCTGAGCTGTCTGTTGAAAATGAGAAAGTTCTGCTGCTGTTTTTGTTGTTGTTGCTGGCTTGGCTTTGCCCCTGGGGGATGTTTTTGTTGCAAAATGCCCCCCAAACGCCCCTCCCACCATTCTCCGGCAATGCTCACTTTAGTTGACCGAAATTGAATCTGCAACCAACGAGCATGCTCCCCGCCCGCCCTCTCGGCACTCGTTGGCCACTATTTCCAGGGATGGCATGGGACCCTCCAAGGCACTCGCCCGGGCCATGCCTCCCACTCAACTTCCCCGTCCCTCAGTTGTTTGCTTTTCTCACAGAGATTTATTTGTCCACTCCACCCCCCCCCCCCGATGGTTTATTTAAGCCAACACTGCTTCTCCTCCCTTCCCGTTCCATCCGCTGCAATTCCAAATTCGCAAATTAATCCTCCCCCTTTTTTCCCCCTCGTCATCGTTGGTCCCCGTCCTCCCCTTTTGGCTGTTTGTTGTTCAGCTGCTTTTCCATTTGTCCATCTGCTCCCCCCCCCTCGCCCGCTTCATTCTTCAATATTATATCAGTGCAACAATTGGTCCGTCTTTCTTTCCCCAAATGTCCGCTTCATCCCCATCCCCCGCCGTCTTTCTCCCATCGATGCCCTCCTCCTCCTCGTCGTTTTGGTGGACATCCGCCGTTAGCACCGCCTGTTACCATGAGCCGAAGGTGCACGACTACGAGCTGTACTTCCAACTGAGCAGGTCCATCTGAACAGCGTTTATTCCGAATTCAGGGGAAAATGACCAAAATACGAATGAATGCCAATTGAAATGATTGCCATGTACTTAAGGATTTCTCTTTTTGTGCTTCTTCCGCTTGCACTGCTCGGACTTCTGTCCAACACTTGCGCATTGATTTGTCTGTGCACTCCGCCCAAAATTTCGTCCGGAGTGTTCATTTATCTGAAGGCATTGCTCGTGCTGGACCATTGCCATATTATCGTCTCAATGGCCAACACTTTGTTCCCTGACTTTTGCGATTCGCACCATTCCCCGGAACATATCGCTTATGGGTCCGTTTTCCGATGACCGCCTTAATGAAATTAAGTGTTCTTGAGTCGTTTTTTTAGCTTTTGCATGTTCGAACGGCGCTTTCTGCGCGCGATGGTCCCACGACTTGACTTAATGGTGGACACTCTCCACGTGTGGACAATCGCTTCGTTAGCAGCGCATCGATATTGGAAGGTGAAGCAGTTTTGAACATTTCAATGCCAGGACAATGGAAAACCCATTGGCTGGTCATTTGTTCATCAATCATTTGCGATTATCTGACCAACCATTTAATCGGTTCTAATTACCTTTTCTGAACATCACCGAATCCTTTTTGATCATTGGCCTTACCCTAATGCTAATTTATCCGACCGATCGCACATTTCCATTCGGATCATTCACATAAAATATCTGTCAATACCATAACCCCCAATTATTAGATTATCTTATCAATCAAATATCCCTTCGGATTATTCTCATCCCTCTCAGATTTCTCGCCCGGTCGTCTCCCGTTCCAAAGATACCGTCAGTAGAGCCCGCTCTCTGATGGCCATTCTGTTTATTGCCATAACCTTCTATCGCTTACCGTCCTTCATGGTCGAACTTCAGATCAAATGGCAGCCCGTGTTTCGCATTCAGAAACGACTTGAAACCACAGAAGTGAAAGGGGCGACCGGTGTAGAAAACCGTAGTCATACGGTGCCATACCGTATCATGGGCTAAGGCAGGGAGGGGGGATTTTGCACCGTCAAATCTGTGCCGGCTGAGCTTTCCTTTGCCCTTATTGGCCATGCCATTGCAAATGCTCATCGCTTAATCTTTGGCTTGTCAGATGCTTTCTCCCTATCGCATTTGGCTTTATTCCGTCATCGATCCCATCGTTTCGCATTTTCTGCCCTTTGTTCTGATGTGCGTCTTTTCGCTGCTCACACTGTGTGAAATTGTGAAGAGTCGACAATTCGCCTATGCTCAGTTCAGTGTCTCATGCGACTCGCAAGGCGCAATTGTGAAAAGGCGAAGGTCGAGCAGTTCAAGGCGAGTAAACGGAGAAATGTTGGGAAAATTGGGGAGAAATGGTAGAAAAAACCAGGAAGGATACGTGGGAAAAGCTACATATTTTAAACCGAAAGGCAATTCACTTTAAGCCATCCATTGCGAAGGCGAATCGACGGCGTACGGCAAAAACAAGGCAATGTTTGTGAGTTGGGACGGAAGAATATGCCGCTTTTTGCCGATTATAGTGGCCAAATGACATTACTTTGCAAATTGTCATTTGCCTTTTCTTCAGAATATCGGGCAACTCTTTCCATCGTTCTGATCATTTTGCTTTATCTCGTGCTCCATTCCATGGAATTGTACATTTTGGCTCGGAAATGGCAACTGCTTGCCCAGGTGGGCACCATTTCAACACATCCAATTGCATTTTCCGACTTTATGGGTTCTTTCAAACATGACTTTGATTTGCCGGCTTTATTACAACGCATTGCCATTTTCTGTTCAGGACGATTGTCCCACCCGCGCCGATTACATCCAATCGCACGTCAGCAAAATCCTCTCGGTCCTTTCCGCCTCTGTCAATGCCTTTGTGTTCATCGCATTCACAAATCGCATGAGAAGTAAGGCTTAAATCACCAAACAAATCGTTCCGGCATTTCATTTCCGAGGATATCCCCGGGGAATCTTTTTTACATTTGATTGCCATTTTGGCATGCCCCCTCTATTCATTCTTCAGCTTACATCCAAATGCTCATTCGACGAACATCGCGCAGTCTTTCGTCAAATTCCAGTGAACCGCCATTACATAAAATAAGCGAAACACGAACAGTGGCATTTCCCGTGATTGATGTTTAGAAAACGGGCGAACAAAAAAAATGAATTTGCAAATGAATGGGAGGAAGGGAATAAGTGGAAGGGACAGACTGTGCTTATGTTTGACAATTTTATTCGCTTGTACAATCATCTTTCACATATATTTCTTTCCATTTTTTATTATTTATTTTCAAAATATTTTGTAATTTTTAACTCAAGAAAATTATTCCTATCCTGTATTGAATTTATTTTGTATGAATGAATTGCCATTTAAATTTTACGCCAAGATTTTTGCCGCTTTAATTGTCCTTCACGGGACCTTTTGAATTTACCCTACTAGTAAAATTATTAATAGTTTAATATTAATGGATTTTTGTCTCATCGGCAATCGTCTTTATAGTATATAACTTTTTGCTGATCTGTTTTGGAGGAAAACACTAAAAAGCCAAATCTTTCCCTGCAATTTGGACTGAATATGATAATGTTTTTTCCAGTATTTTTAAAAATTGGTGAAACAACAAACCAATTGAAGAGATAACGTGTTAAATAAAGATCAAAAGTCCAAAATAAATTGGCATACAATGGGCAAAATTTCGTGTTATGAAACCACCAAAAGTCTTCTTTTTTTGTTTTCCATTTTGGTATGCCAAAAAGTCGCTTATCAAAAAAGGAATTCGTCGTTTAAAAGAACGTCACCAATTAGTCCATCATTGCGCAATTGGTCGTATTTTGAAGTGCAGTCCGATGAGAGAGAACACCAAACACTTCAAGTCCTGGACCAAATAGTAAAACGAGCGCAGTCCCACCGGATCTTTGCTGTCGTTCACTTCGACGAGACAACCGATTTTGCTGGTAGTGAATGACACGTGGTCATTCCCGCTCAATATTTCGAGTTCCTGACGTCCAACTCGGTCAGGTTCGGGCCAATTGGCATCATCCTCCTGCAACCATTCGACACATAATCCTCTTATGACCATGTTTGCCAACAACTCACATTCATAATCTCAGAATCTTCAATGATACGCTTCAATTCGTCCATAACCGACTTGCCCACATAGCATTCCTTTCGGATCAAAGTGTCGTTTTTGTAATTGGAATTGTTCGCGTAGCGCAACTTGCCGTCCGGGCGAAATTCGAACTCGAGAAATTCATGACCGAACTAAAAATAATTATTTTGCTTTCCCTGTGAACAAATCCGCACCATATTACCAAAAACTCAACAATGACTCCGACCCAAAAGACTAACTTCGAATTAACACTCGTCACAATTCTCACCTTTCCTTGTGGCCAACATAATAGCGCACATAAAACTGCTCGCGTTTGATGCTCCCTTCTTTTGTTGTCGTCATTTTTGCTGTTTAAATCTTTTTGAAGGTTTTAGAATTAACAAAAATTGACAAAGGTATGAAAATTGATAATCGACATAAAAAATAATATTAATGAAAACATTTTACTTATACAAAAAATAAAAAAAAGTGGAAAAAAGGACAAACACAACGAAAAGAGACCATTAAATAATTAGCGAGGGAATGGAACGTAAATTACACCCGCCACCCATTGACAGACAGTTGGTCAATGTGAATGGTTAGTGTAATACGATCAGAGTCATGACTGCTCCATTGGGATGGAGTCTTTTTCTGCGCCGGTCGAAGCTGGTCGCTGCTCCGTTTCTTGCTCCTGCTGTTCTCCTCCTTCTTCCAGCCGTGACTTCTTCGGCTCCGGCTCATTGTCAGCCGATTCGGTGGCCAGTGATCCGCCATCCAAAGGCGACGCAGCTGCCCTCTTCTGGGCCGTCTCTTCATCGTCCCGATTACGCTCGTCCCCTCCTTCCCTTTCTCCCTCGTACTGTTCACTAACATGCTCCACCAATTTGTCACTTAGCGCCTCTTAAAAAATAATTAAAATAAATTATTTTTCTTTTTTACCCGGGATACGTTCGTCGGGATTAGCCTCGTCCAATTGCGCCTCTTCATCCATAACCATTGCATCGGGCTCAGGTGCTGAAAATCAAAATCAGATTCAAACGAAGTGTTCAAAAACAGACAATGCATCTGAACACCGGGGGCATGCGGAATTTGGCGCAATGATTCGAATATTCTTTCCCTTGGGACAATAAATGCTTTAAAACGTAAGTTTACAGATAGTAACTCACTTCACTTTATCCAAGTATTCCAAATTGTTGTGATTGGGCATATTGGACGGATTGATATGCAATTTAAAGTCGGGTCCATAATACTCAAAATAATCGTTGTAAGGCAATTCTATAAATGAGAAAATGTTCAAATTACCAAACGGAAAATTTACCATTTGAAATTTCAGTATCCAATGCAACCGCAGTTTCGTAGGTCCAACACCGCGCGACATTTCTAATGGTGTAACCGCCACCGCCGAGCATTAACACAGGCAGGTCAAATTTCTTCATGTACTCCACACATTTTCCATGTCCTAAAGCAAAAAGCACTTCAGGCATTTTACTGTCGAATACCTTTCAATGTGAGGTTAAAACAGCCCAAACGATCGCCTGTCAGTGAGTCCGCTCCGCATTGAAGCACAATGACCGAAGGCTGATAGGCGCCAATGATTTTCTCCATGACAGGCGCAAAAATGCGCTCGTAAGTTTCATCGTCAATTCCGTCTCTCAATGGAAAATTGACGGCATAGTAACGACCAATTCCGGCGCCGACATCCTTAATGGGTGAACTTGCTGAATACGAATCACGGGTGGGGTTACACTATTTGGAATATTAGTATAATCTGGAATTTTTCTAGCGCCTAAATAATGTTAAAAATTGCCTCAGGCAATTTAAATAGCCGGCGGTTCTTTTTTACACGAGGCAATCTCTAATCCACGCTATTTAGGCAAGAAAAATTCCGAATTTTATTCCAGAGCACTCCCAAAAAGCACCCACGGAAAGAAGTCCAATTTGAATGTTATCACTTATGATGGTAATTCATAACCAACCTTTAAGTCGCCAGTGCCCGGGAAATATTCACCGTATTTATGGAAAGAGACCTTAAAACAAACGTTTTACTGCGAATAAATTAGTCTTTTAAACAGACCGTCATGACTCTGTCCGTGGTGTAAAATGCTTCCTCCACTCCGTCTCCGTGATGGATGTCAATGTCGACGTATAGCACTCGTTGATGGTATTTCAGCAGCTCAAGAATGGCCAAAACAATGTCATTTGTGTAGCAAAATCCGGAAGCTCTTAAAAGATTGTTAGATAACTTATTTCATAAAATCGTTTACTCGGATTTCTTGGCGTGGTGAAGTCCGCCCATCCAATTAATTGCGACGTCCACGTGTTTCTTATTAATTTTAGTTGCAGCCGCTAAATATTACTCTATTATGATAATAGATTGAAGCTTTGTAAACTTACCGATTGAGCCACCGCTTGAAATTTGGCAAAACTCAAATAGACCGTCAAACACGGGACAGTCCTCGCCCACGTTGAAGCGTTGCATTTGACGACCAAAATCGGCGATATTGTCGGGTTTTATGCTCTGAAGCGTTTTAAATTGTTACTGTGTTTAACCTGACTAACCTTCAGAAAACACATATAGTCATCGCTGTGATATTTAGTCATTTCTTCTAGTGACGCAGCCTTTGGTCTCTGCAAAGGCAATTTTAAACGAAAAAGCAATAAATACTTACGAAAACTTCCATTTTGCGATAGAGTCCGTAGTTCAACAGAAGGTTGTGAGTCATCCGAATTCGGTGGGGTTTCATCGGATGGCCTTGGCCGTAGTAGTAATTGCCGACATCACCTGTAACGGAATTTATGAGACCGATTTGGTTAAAAAATGGACCATCATAATAGTAGGCCACCACTTTACGAGAGTGAATTGTCATATTCGAGCGCAATGTAATAAGATTAGTTTGTCGACACAATGCTTAAAATTTTGATAGAAACAAAAGGATTGTACTTTTTGGCAGGCTTCCCAGAGGAAATGATACCTTTTCTTTTTTTAGTGTTTTTTATTTGAAACAAATCGCCAATGTCTGAATCTCTTTCAAATGCTTGCACTTTGATTCCATTAACAGTCCGTTAAATTGACATTTTTTATAAAAAATTTCCTATTTTGTACATACACATACCTATTTTTCAGAAATAATGGGTGACTTTGTGCCAAAATTTGAGCGTAATTTGGACAACAAACCTTTGGGCCCGCGACCATTGCCCACGGCAGGCGCAATTCCAGTAAAAGATGAGAAAGGCAGAATTGTGATGAAAAAGGTCAAAGTGCAGCGCTACATGGCCGGCAAAATGTTATTTTTTATAATAGCGAAATTATTATTTGCTGATCGGAAATGGTTTCAAAGACTGGCAATCCTGAAGAATGGGGGTTTCTATCTTAAAATATTTTTTTTAATTGGATCAAAATCAGTTTCCGGGGGTTTTCGAGGGCGCCGGTCACGGACCTGAACTCGGATTTGCCCAATTCCGAACCCGGATCCGAATTCGAACAAAAAAAAGTTGAAATTTTTTTCAAAAGGTGCATTTTTCTGGGAAAGGCTTCGAATTCATTTAACAACTATGCTTCAAATATTAATTGAATACAAAATACGCAAGTTGCGCAAAAATTTGGTGGATTTTAACGCGTATTTTTGAAAAAATTTCAACTTTTTTGTTCGAATTCGGGCCTGGGTTCGGAATTGGGAAATCCAAGTTCCAGATTCGTAATCAGCGCCCTCGAAAACCCCAAGAAACTAATTATGAGCACAAAATAAATAAGTTAAATTAGAAACCCCCATTCTTCAAGATTGCCCAAAGACTCCCTTAATTCTAATCGTTCTACCTAATTTCAGCCCAGAATTTGCTCAAGACTTCGATTCTGATGAGGACGCACAACAAGCGGAAGAAGAAGTGGAGACGGACCTCAGACAGCACAGAGAAGAGAAAAGAGAACGCGAACGACGTGAGAAGGACGAACACAGACACAGCAGAAAGGATGGGAAAAGGTAAACAGCGAATGAAAACATTAAACATTTCCAATTAAAACAAAGGCATCGCGAAAGACGTGACCAGCAGCTGGACGAGTTCAAAAGGGAGCTGAAGGAGGAAGAGGCATTGGCACTTGGGGAGGTGGAGGAGGAAGACGAACAAACGCGGGAGGAGCGGCACCAACGGGCGATGTTAAGGCACAGACGGACGGAGCGGGAGGAAGCGCCGTTGGAACAGGAGGACTTGGAGGAGGAGGCTGACGAGGCGAGTCAATTTAAATGTCATTTCGATCCACCGATATACTCGTTCCGATTTCAGAAACTTTATTCTTTCAAACATTTACATTTACTGATTTAGGATGAACGGCAGCGGAGGAGGGAATTGCTGAAGCGAATTCGCCAAAGACAAGAGGAAGAGGTGGGAAAAATGAAAAATTTATGAATTTCATAAATTTCATTTTGCTTTCACTTTACGATTCGATGATGTCCAATATTCCAGAAATCTCTTAAAAATTTTCTGCTTTGCATTAAGGAACTGCTCGCCAAACAGCCCGACGCTGGCGAAGTCAGCGAAGAGAGCGAAGAAGAGAGTTCGGATGAGGAAGAGGAGGACAGCGAGGAGGAAATGATGCCACGGCTAAAGCCGGTCTTTGTGCCAAGGTGCAAATAATATTTACAGTTTTTCCAATAAATTTGTTTCAGAAATGACCGTGTCACTCTCATTGAGCTGGAGAAAGAGCAGGCAAAATTGGAACAGCTGAAAATGGAGGAGGAAAAGCGCAAGGAGGAGAAGAAGCGACTGTCAGCACGGCTTGTGGAAGAGCAACTGAAGAGAGAAGCGGACCAGGAAAAGGCACGGCGCGAGGAGGGCGCCCAATTGGATTTGACGGCGGTTAACACGGACGACGAGAGCGACGAGGTGGCCTATGAAATGTGGAAAGTGCGCGAGATGAAGCGCCTCAAGCGCAACAGGGAGGAGAGAGAAGCGTACGTTTTTCGGGTTTTAAACCTTTCATAAAAACGGAAAGTCGAATTGATGGGACGGACTCTGTCCGGAATAAATCTTACAATTAAAGTCCATTCCATTTCGTTTCTCACAGTTTGGCGCGTGAAAAGGAGGAGATGGAGCGCATTCACAATATGACGGAGGAGGAAAGGCGCAATTACTTACGAATGAACCCAAAAATCATCACCAACCAACAGAACAAGGGCAAATACAAATTCCTGCAGAAGTATTACCATCGTGGTGCCTATTTTCTGGACAAAGAGGACGATGTGCTGAGGCGTAACTTTGCCGAGGCAACGGGCGAAGACGTTTTTGACAAGTCGGTGTTGCCGAAAGTGATGCAGGTGAGGCGAGAAGGAAGAGGGAGTGGAGGGAAATGGACGAGGGATAGACTAAAAAGATGAGAAAGAGAGAGAGGCAGTGGAAGAAAAGCGGACAAAAAAATGAGAAAAAGAGAGAGAGGGGGGGGGGGTGAGAGAGTGGCAAGAGAAAAAGGGGAACTCCGTTCAGTTAGAAAATCATTGTTTGGGTGCCTTTGGCCCTGTCCACCTCTGATCCATTCGATTTTTAGGTGAAAAATTTCGGCAAAGCGAGTCGCTCCAAATGGACCCATTTGACGGCGGAGGACACAACGGACCACCAGGGAGTGTGGGCAACGCCGACCCCACTGAGTGCTAAATTTGTGGCAAAACACGCGGCGGGGATGAAAAATGTATTCGAAAAGCCATCAGCAAAAAAACGAAAGATTGGTGGGGATTGAATGACTCTGTGCTTAATTAAATGATAAATTTGGCATTTAAACGGATGGATAAAATTTGAAAAAAAAAGTTTTTTTAATCGACAAAATCTTTTACATGAAGCTGTAAAAATAATAAGTGCAATTTGCGCTTGACTTCGTTTGTTCGTTTGCTTGTCTTTTGAAAAGTTCGGTCATTATTTTGTTTTTAAATTAAAAACATTTTTTAATACAAAGACGAACTCCGGTTAATTCAACTGTTTCGTGCAAATTATAAAATTTCAGTGATCTTATGAAAAGATGGCCATTGATTGGGCCGATTGGTCAGCCCGGGGCTGCGACGAGGGGACCCATTTTGGGTGTCCCCGAGCCCAACAGACCCCAGACCAGGGCATTGTCAAGTGACTATTCGAAAAATTTAGATAGTTTCCCTCTCTATTGGAATAGTTTAATGAGTGTAAATTAAATTCAACGAAATCCCCTGCTGATTTAACTGATTATGAGTCACTTTCCCTCCCCCCTCCCCCTCCCTTTCCATTTGTCTCATCCGTCGTCGATTTTTTGGACCATTTTACTGACAATCCTTCACATATTTGTGACTGTTAATAAAATAATCCAAAATTCACTACAATAAAATAACGGATAATAAAATGCGTTCTTTTCGCCGTTTCTTTGAATTTCTCATCGTTTTAAACTTTTGGTCGCACTTTTCGTATGCGAAAGAGGTAATAAATGCAGACAATCAGTTAACAATGGACCCGAAATTGTACTTCGATTCGGATGACCCCCAATGGCTGAGTTGGATCGGACAATTCTCAAAAGAGATGAGTCGGTGTTCGTTGAACACGGACGAGCTGAATTCTGTGCGTTTTGTGCCGTCATTGTCGGCTTAAAACCATTTTGAAATTGTGCCGAAATGTTCAGGTCCGAGTTTGTACCAGGGAACAGTTTTACGGTCCGGCGGGGGTCGAAGCGATGAAACGCAGCGGCGAATTGTACGCAGAGCACAGAAACGGTGCGAAACAGTACAAACAAATTAAAATTGCATTCCACTTTTATTACCGTAATTAATGCATTTCCTCGACGATAATTAACGGATACAAATTCCCTTAATATTTTTCTATTCTTACCAAAAACCCAATTAATTGACCTTTTGTGGCTAAATTTGCAATAATCGGATTTATTAAATTCTGTCCGTCCTTTTGTTACATTTTGGCCTTTGCCCCCCCCCTTAAGACAATGTCCTCGTGTTGGTCAGCGGTTGCGTCGTCTGTCCCTCGGGGTTCAACCAAAGTGTAATTAATAGGGTCGCAACTTTTAGTGAAAAAACTTTTTTTTTGCTCAATTGTTTTGAAGAAAGGAGCTCAAAAAACGCATTTCTGCGTTAAAATTTTTTCATTTGGACGTCACTTTTCGTCACTAGAAATCACTATTTTGGCGACTTCGTCACTAAAATAGTTAAAAATCACTATTTTGGCGTTTTGTTACTATTTTTCACTATTTCGACATTTTTTGGAAAATTCCTTAACAAAAATGCAATAAAACCAAAAAATACACCCCTAAGAATCGACCTAAAAAAATTTCAAAAAAATACACCCCTAAAAATCGAGCTAAAATTTTTCAAAATATACTCCTATGAAATGAAAAAAAAATTTCTCAAAAATTTACTTTCTTAAAAATTTTTAATTTTAAAAATTTTTTTAGGTAACTATTTTGGGTTTTTTGGTCTTAAAAATCCCAGTCTTACTCATTTGCAACTGCAATCAGTGAATAAAAATTATTTTGGCTTATTTTTTGGCTGAAAATTATGTCACTATTCGTCACTATTTTGGAATTTTCACTATTTTGTCACTATTTTGGCATTTTTACTTACTATTTTAGTTAACTATTTCGGGATTTTTCGTCACTAAAAGTTGCGACCCTAGTAATTAACATGCAATTGGTGCAATTGCACCCTGAAGGTTCCATGCTCACCTCGTGCTACCAAGAATGGGAAAGTGTGAGGTCAGTGGGCGAAGGAATGCCAACGACGGATTTAAAACATTCGCAATTGCCCAACAACTAAATTCCCATAGTTCTAAGCATTGCCACTCTCTCTTTTTACTTAATTTTTAAAGTGCCATCGAAATTCGGACGCCCATTGGCTCCACCACGCCAATTCCTTTTATCATCGGCGCCGTTTTTTCGGAGCGTCGCTGCCCCGGGCTGTTCAGCAAGGATGCGCTTCGCATGGAGTTCTTCTCCCATTATCTTTTGCTCGAAAATGTCCAATGCGTTTCGTTTAACCAAAAACGGTACGGTAAAAACTGTGATACTGTACAAAAGTACGGTGCTTTACGGAGGACTACGAAAACCGCGCGTTGGACTATATTTTTGAAACGCCATTGGATTTGAGCAAAACGGACCGAAGTTTGCGAATGACGCAAATTTGGGGAGTGGTGATTAGTCGGAAGATTTGATGGCATTAAATGGTTTTTTTGTCTATTAGCCCCCAGATCGTGGCCAATCCAAGCGGCTCAAACTGTCGGACATCGATTGTGGCCGCGTGTTGGCCAATGACAGCGCTTACATTGAGGAGCGCACACAGTCCGAACTAGGGTTGCAACCCCGACGTCGGGGTTGGAAAATTCGGGGTTCGTGGTTGTCGGGGTTGGAAGTGTCGGGGTCGGGGTTTTTCAATTTTTGCCTTATGCCAAATAGTCAAAAATTTTTTAATATTTTTTCGGAAATAATATTTATTAATTTCCATAATAATATTTGTATTGTTTTTATATTTTTTTATTTTTTATCAGAAATTTTGTATAGAATTAATTTTTTTTCTTGAAATTTTAAAATTTTTTATTACCTTTTTGTTTTCCAAAACATCTTTTTTCACGTCGCTCTTTTCTAAAGACTTAAGGAGAAAGGGTACGGCGTCCGGCGGTGCCGATAGGCGCCGCCGGGAAAATTTTGAAAATTTGGTTAGATCTGTTAACAGATTTTGTCCAAAATATGCTAAATTTTTGCGATTTTGAGCCAATTTTTTTAATAAGGTTTATGACTTTTTGGGCCCTGTGATGCCGATAGGCAGCGCTAAATTTTGGAATTAAGCTCTATTTTCTAAGATTTTTCACCTTAGTGTACAAGGTGAACGAACGGACAGCACAGACATCACGGCATTGGCATTTACCCCCTCCCCTCCCTCTTAGTAAAACATTATTGGATCGGCATTTGGACTTAAGAAATTAGAATACTCTTCTTATGAATAACAGATTGCTGATTGGTCAACTTTGCCTAGTGTTTTCTTTGACAAGGAATTGGCCCGTCAGATTCGTGGTCAGCGCACTTTTTAGCCCAGAAAAAATGCTTTTTGAAATTTTAGTATCTTTTTCCGTCGGGACCACAATTCCACACCATTGCCGCGGCATAGCATTCAGTCATAATTTGTTGCTAAACAAAATCTGTGCCGCCAAAGAAAGTTTTGTCAATTGGACAACACACAACAAAATATATTCACATGCATCATTTTATAACTTTTTGTGTAAAGAATCTTTGGATGGCAAGACAAAAGAATGGGGCAAAAAAGAAAGAAAGCAAAGGACGGGCGAATGAATTAAAGGCATTTGCAATTAGTACACAATTCAGATGGACACGCCACTTTGTTCGTTGCTCTCCAGTCGGCTGAAGTTCATATGGGCGTAAATCATCACGCCAATGTCCCGGTGTTGGTTTTCCACCGCAATGGAAAGTGCCATCTGATTATCCTAAAATAGTTTTTGGACTTGCTTTCGCTTAGTCCATTCCGAATGCCATTCCCTTCCCCATTTTCCTCCCCCGGCACTTACACAGTCCGTTAATGACGCGTCAACGTTTGGCCGCTTCATCAAAATCTTCACAATCTCCCGCTGTCCATGTTCTGCGGCGCACATTAACGCTGTTGAACCATCGACGTCCTGGTAATTAAGTGTAAATGACGGCAAAATTTGGACAGTGACTGATCAGTGATCGATCCGTCAGTGCATTGATTCATCTGTCAGCACCTGAATGTTCACGTCGGCGCCGCAGCTGACAATGAGCAGAAGAGAAGTGGTCTCCACTCGGCCATGCGAAGCGGCGAGCATCAAAGCAGTTTGGGAGTGCTGAACAGAGGGGAGGGGATGATGGTTAGGATATCGATAGAAAAAAGGGGGATAATGGTAATTGGGGATGAAATGGCTAAAAACAGGGATAGGTGAGCGGAAATGATGGCACAAAGGGGTGGGCCGGGCACTCGCTCGCCTTCATCGCCTTGGCATTGACGTTGCCCATCTGAAACAGTCGTTGCACAATGGCACATTCCGTTTCGTTCCGCAGCTCACACAACGCGCCGAGCACCAACGCACTG
>CP049711.1:8084210-8184149 GCA_004148225.2 Heterodera glycines | reverse complement strand
CCCCCCCCCTTAAGACAATGTCCTCGTGTTGGTCAGCGGTTGCGTCGTCTGTCCCTCGGGGTTCAACCAAAGTGTAATTAACATGCAATTGGTACAATTGCACCCTGAAGGTTCCATGCTCACCTCGTGCTACCAAGAGTGGGAAAGTGTGAGGTCAGTGGCGAAGGAATGCCAACGACGGATTAAAACATTCGCAATTGCCCATTCTAAGCATTGGCCTAAGCATTGCCACTCTTTTTTTTACTGAATTTTTTAAAGTGCCATCGAAATTCGGACGCCCATTGGCTCCACCACGCCAATTCCTTTTATCATCGGCGCCGTTTTCTCGGAGCGTCGCTGCCCCGGGCTGTTCAGCAAGGATGCGCTTCGCATGGAGTTCTTCTCCCATTATCTTTTGCTCGAAAATGTCCAATGCGTTTCGTTTAACCAAAAACGGTACGGTAAAAACTGTGATACTGTACAAAAGTACGGTGCTTTTTTCTTCTGAATTTTGCCATGTATTTTAATTGTTTAACAAAATTCCAAAAATAGAGTACTCTCTCATCGTATTTTGTTATTTCCAGTGAAATTCCGCTTCAAAAGATTTACACGGAGGACTACGAAAACCGCGCGTTGGAATATATTTTTGAAACGCCGTTGGATTTGAGCAAAACGGACCGAAGTTTGCGAATGACGCAAATTTGGGGAGTGGTGATTAGTCGGAAGATTTGATGGCATTAAATGGTTTTTTTCGTCTATTAGCCCCCCGATCGTGGCCAATCCAAGTGGCTCAAACTGTCGGACATCGATTGTGGCCGCGTGTTGGCCAATGACAGCGCTTACATTGAGGAGCGCACTCAGTCCGAGCCGCTGACCTTTGCTAACGCGGGAAGTACCTTGGCGATCGACTGCGCGACCATCCGTTCCCGCTACCCTTACTTTGACTTCGCGGAGCAAAAGTACAAAAACGAGAAAGGGAATAAGACGGACTTTCCATTGGCATTCATCCGATTAGTGTACAAGGTGAACGGACCGACGGACAGAACAGACACAACGGCATTGGAATTTGCCCCCCCCCCTCCATTCGGACCGGCTTTCTTTCCCAGATCAGTTCTCCGCTAAACTATTAGTCCCCCCCGCACTATTCCCGTTTCTCCCCTCCCTCTTAGTAAAAAAGTTATTCGATCGGCATTTGGACTTAAGAAGTTAGAATATTTTTTTATATTCTCAGTGTTTGCTCTCCTTTAGGACTATTTGTTCATTGAAATGGAATTCGCTTCAAGCTATGCGCCCCAAAATTACTATTGCTATGCCATCGACAAAAAGTCGTCGGAAACATTCCATCGGCAAATTCACGCATTGGCAATTTGTTTCCCAAATGTTTTTGTCGTTCCAAGTGAAAAGGAATATGCCATGGACAGCAAAGGGCATAATCTTGTGAGTTTCGTCCATTTGTACTGCTCGCATTTGCTGCTGATGTTCTCATGGATTCATCCATTTGAGATGAAATCGTCGATGGAATGTATGAAACTTTTGGTGGCCAAAGAAATGGAAAAATGGAAATATGCCATCCTTTTACAGGTGCAAACTCCGCTTTTTATTCGTTTTTTATTTTTACAATTTAAAATTGGCTTTTGCCATTCCCTCCCTCAGAATGATGACGTACAAATGAAAACGAACGACGAAATGGTCCAAATATTCAAATGGATGAACGGCGTCAGTGACATTCAGTACACGCGCATTGGTTCAACACACATTCGTTTTGAGGAGGGGGACGAATGGTCATTGAGCACTTTGAAACTGTTCAAAAATGGTGAGTCACCGCATTAAAATATTTAATTGTTTTGTTTTTTATAATTTAATTGTATTTATTTTCTTTAGAGACGAAAAACAAAGCCAACAAAAAGCTGAAAAAGAACAAAGGTCAATTTGAGATGAGTTTGTCAAGAGAATTTGTCGAATGGCTTTTGAATGATTTGGAAGTTTCGATTATGCTCGACAAATTAAATTTGTAAAAATTTAAAAATATATTTTTATAAATAATCTGCGGCATTTAGTTTTGATTACGCAAGTGATGAATATTTTATTCAAACTTTGGCCGCAAATGAATTTATGGGAGCGCCGGGAGGGTTTACTGGGAAATGTTTTGACAAGGCATTGGCCCCTGGATTCACGAGGTGATTAATTGGAAGAAATAATTACATTTTTCAATTTAATAATCTTCTATTCCCTATTGGAGAATGACTCTTTGGCAAAGACTCGTCAGTGAATTGTGCCAAAGTGGTATTCAACGGCACGGCATTTGCATACTCGGCTTAAAAGATTTGGTGCCGAATCTGAGCGGTGTCATTTTATTTAAATTCTTTTTACCTTATCAATTTAAAATGAAATAGTTGTTTTTTTGTCGTTGTAAATCAAAACACCACAAAAGGAAACAATCCTTTTCTGTTTGCCAACAAAATGCAAATGGGAGAAGATGCCGAGGCAATCCAATGTTGGCACGAGACGATGTTCAACAGAACGTATTTGGCGCCGACTTTGGAGCGACTAAACAAAAGTTTTTTCACAGAACTGCCCCAGGCATTGACATTCATTCAAATTTGGCAAAATACGTTGTGATGCCCCCCTTTTTTGTTTAAGGTGCGCTATAATTTGGAGAAGAAACGACCCAATTTTGACGTGGACAAATTTGACTGCCGTTACGCATTCATCGACGAGGTCAAGTTTTACCAGGAACTGAAGACCGAATACAGAAACGTTGTCAAATCCTACAAGAGCGCGGAGGACTTCGAGTTTTGTGTCGGTGCCAATGATGATTCTGTCGACGACACCGAGCAGAATAAATCTCAGACAAAAAACAACACGAAAATAATGATGAAAAAAGAATTGTGAAGCAACAAATTGACCATAATAAATAAAAGAATCCGCTATATAAACTTTTCCGCTTACATATTTATATATTTCAAATTCGGCGTATCGACCAGGGATATTGCTACCTAGGGCTCCCGGAAAATGCGTCAGTGAAATAAATTTTTAAAATAAAGTTTTGCAGCATTACTATTGTAATCTAAGAGGCCAAAATGTATAAGAACCGCATTCTGAATTAGTAATACCGTAGCTACCCTCATTTTTTTTGAAAAAATTTCAAAAATTTAATGTCGTAAAAACATGCTTCCGGAGCTGTTCACGAACCCGACATTCTTTTCGGCTAATTCCGAATTCCATGGCCGAATTCGAACAAAAAGTCTAAAGTTTATGATATTAAAATTTTTAAAATTATTTTTTCAAAAAAGGGATGGGGGAGGAACTACGGTATTACTAATTATCAACAAAATCCACCTTTATTGCCCACAACTAGAGTAGAGCGGGACCGGGAATTTTGGGCAAACCCGGGACCGGGACCTTTTCGGGTTGAAAAACCGGGAATTTTTGGCTGGGAAAACCGGGAAAAAACCCGGGACTGGTCCCGGTCCCGGTCAAAACCGGGACCTCGGTACTCAGTTGTACTCAGTTGTCCGTGTTTTGGTCCCGGTCCCGCTCTACTCCGTGGTTAATATTTTCGTCAGTAAACATTTTCGTCAGTGAATGATTTCGTCAGTGATTTTCGTCAGTGGATAATTTCGTCAGTGAACGTTTTCGTCAGTGTACTATTTTTATTTATTTCACTGTTTTCCATTTTTTTCGTCAGTGTTCCAATTCGGCAGTGAATATTTTCGTCAGTGGATTCATAAAATTAAAATGTGCTTCATTTTTGGTTAAACTATTTAATACAGTATTTATCGCTTTTTGCGTATGGTACTTCTAAGCAAAATAAAATGATTAATTGTGCTTTAATAAATGATTTACATAATAAGAAATTGTACTTTAAAACTGTTGAATATTATTAGTAAATTTACTTCTCCAACTTCTTATCTCGCGATCGTTCCCATGCGTTCTCGAGTGCCTATTTGCATATTTTCTTAGTCCTTATCTAGTTTTTGCAATGCATTTGGCACTTGGACTTTCACGCACGAATAACAGCCTTGAAGGCTGGCATGCAATTTGGAATGCCCATCTTAAAGGAAATCAGCGACTCAGCGGTTTTGTCCGGAAAATGATTGAAGAAGATGATATGTGGTCCCAGCGAATTATTGATTATCAGATTGCGCCTGCTGATGGAATAAGGGGGCCACACGCAGCAAGAAAGGGGAAATATGTCAGACAAGACAACAATTTAAATGCTCTTTTACAGGACATTGGAAACCGTGAACCGCTTGAATATCTTCGGGCCTGTGCATACCATTTGCACTTTTGAATTGAATTAAGCATTTTTTAAAAAAAGGAATTCACTGACAAAATCGTCCACTGTCGAATTTGTTTGAAATTAAATAGGCGTTTAAATATTTAGTTTTTTTTTTGTGGTGAAAATAATTAAATCATATCATTTTATGGTGCATAAGCCCATTTTTTGAATAAAACAAATTCTCAACTATTAAAATAAAATTACACAAAGAAAATTATATATAAAAAAATGAGACTGAAATATAAATAGCCACTGACGAAAATATTCACTGCCGAATTGGAACACTGACGAAAAAAATGGAAAACAGTGAAATAAATAAAAATAGTACACTGACGAAAACGTTCACTGACGAAATTATCCACTGACGAAAATCACTGACGAAATCGTTCACTGACGAAAATGTTTACTGACGAAAAAGTATAGCGCCCTCTACTCTACCCAAAACGATTCAAATGTTTGAAATGAATAGAAAATAGAGATTCATGGCCATTCCATGCATTTGAATCGATTTTGGACAATAAAGGTGGATTTTGGTGAAAATGCATTTTAGACTTTTGTTTAATTCGGGTCCGGGGTTCGAAATTGGTCGAAATGGATGCCATATTCATGATCAGCGAGCCCGAAGACCCGTGGAAAATATGTTTTATCATTAAATAAAATTATGTGGTCCAAACTTTACAAGTTACCCATTTTAAATATAGGCGGCAAAAAAAGTAAACAGAAAAAAGTAATTCAGTTTCTCTCTATTAAGAGACAGAGATAAAGAAATAGTACACCAAAATGAGTTTTTTTTCTCTGTACTCTCTATTTATTGGTTCATCTCTCGTTTTTTGAGTCGGTGTGTGAACGGAAAGCGGGTAATAGTGAAGCTGGTGCTTCTTTTTAATTAAAAGTTTTTTGGAAAAAGCACGCCGCAAAAACATTATTAATTTTTAAATTTTGAATAAAATTTTTCAAAATGCTGATTTACAAAATTTTCAGTTGACAGGCCTTCGTTTTTATGCTAATAAAATGTTGTTTTAAGTCGTTTTTTCATGTTTTTATTGCGTTTCCTTCGCGCTACTATCAGTTTTAGAAAAAATCTTATTTTTGGGGTCCGAATCTTAGTTTTAACCTCATCTGTCCTTATTTTGAAAATAAAAACTTGGCCGCCCTGGTTTTCGGGGTAGCTCATCAGTAGGGATGCGACTTTTAGTGACGAAAAATCTCGAAATAGTTAACTAAAATAGTGAGTAAAAATGCCAAAATAGTGGTGACAAAATAGTGACAAAAAGTCCGAAATAGTGACGAATAGTGATTAATTTTCAGCCAAAAATTGAGCAAAAAAAAAATTTTTTCACTAGTGCACTTGCCAATGAGCTACATTTCCTCTATAAAATTTTTTTAGCAAATATTGACATTTTTAAATCAAAAATTTTGCCAAAAAAAAAATTTGGGGGAAGAATTATTTTTAAAATTTTCCAATTCTTAGTGGTGTATTTAAAAAAAAAAATTTGGTCGATTCTTAGGTGTGTATTTTTCTGAAATTTTTTAAAGTCGATTCTTATGGGTGTATTTTTTGGTTTTTATTGCATTTTTGTTAACAAAATTACCAAAAAATGCCGAAATAGTGACAAAACTCCAAAATAGTGAATTTTCAGGGAACCGCCCGGTTCGCCGCGGGTTTTTCGCCGCGGAGTTTTTTCGCCGCCGGTTTTTTCGCGCGGACTTTTTCGCCGCGGCCAGTTCGCCGCGGCCGGTTCGCCGCCCGTAGAAAAATGTCCTTTTCGCCGCCATAATTATTTTTCAATAATTTTTTGATTCGTTATTTTTCAAAGCAATTGTTATATGTAGATGAAGCTGAAACAATGATGCGAAGCGAAAAATTTATTAGAGATAGGTTTCTTTATTTTAGGCAAATTATATGTATCAATAAAATTCTGGAGATGGATAGATAGACACGAATTAACGATTGAAAAAGGCGAAGTCGGCTAGTTTAAATAACATTTTCGTTGAAATGTTACAGATTATAAAGGAGGGGTTGATTTCCGGGCGCAAAAAAAATATAACTCCAAATTTTGATCAATCTCTGATCCACAAGTTTGGTCAACATTCTTACCAGCTTCAAACATAATCAGCAATAAGAAAAATCCAAACGAATTCAGTAGTCGTACCACTATTTAGCGCTTTTTTAACATAATTGCAAAAATTTTTTGGGTTTTTTTAATTATGGCGGCGAAAAGGACATTTTTCTACGGGCGGCGAACTGGCCGCGGCGAAAAAACCCCGCGGCGAACCGACCCCGACCCGAATTTTCAGTATTTTAGTGTGACAAAACGGCGCCCCTACAAAGTGTCCAAGCCTCGAAATGTCCAAGCCTCGAAATGTCCAAGCCACGAAATGTCCAAGCCTCGAAATGTCCAAGCCACGAAATGTCCAAGCCTCAAATGTCCATAAGGGTAAAAAACACGAAATGTCCAAAAGTCTAAAAAGCACATAAAAACCCGGAAAACGGATCTAATTTAGGGTTTTTGGAGTCGCTGAGTACGAATTTGACATTTACATTGCCCCTTGTCTATCCCTTGATCCACCCGAACATGAAATAAGTTCAAGAATTATTTTAAATGCGTGCTGTACTGACGACTTTAGATTTTTCTATTCATTTGGACCAAATGATTCGTAATAAGCTTGAAAGTCAACAAAAAAGTCGGAAGAAGCGTTATATTTCAGACATTTCAAACAAAAATGAGGATGCCGTGAATTTGGGAGTGGAATTTGGCGAACCGAATGCCGTGATAACTTTCGACAACGTTGAACAACAGACTTTGAACGAGGCTGAAGTCTCAGTAATGACCTTTGAGCGCGGAAAAACAAATTTTGGGGGACATTGCCTATGGTTGAATGGTACGTTTGAAGCGACGCAAAAAAATAGACTCCAAATGTTCAGGATTTCGTTACACACACCACTCAGGGGACCGTTGGAGATGCACAATTCGTAGTTGCTCAGCATATGCAAACATCACAAAAAATGACGAAATTGGAGCTACTGGAACCTTGGGTCAAAAAGAACACAACCACCTCCCAGCGCCTCAGAAACAACAAGTTTGTTTAAATTTAAAACCAAATAATTAATGCTGTGTTAAAGGCGGAATCAAGGCGACAGAAAATCAAAGAAAGTGTCCTGGCCGAGCCGTGTCTGAAGCCCACGCGACTTTTGGCAAAAGTGAGGCGATCAGCAACAGATGAAGCATTTGTGGCCATGAGTTCAAACAATGCGTTGACCCAAATGATGCGGCGTGAGAAGAGAAAGTTGCTGGGAAACGTCGACGTGCAGAACCCACTGGCCTTTGTCATCCCAGCAACGTTACGCGAAAAGGGCGGTGAGGACATCGTCTTGTATGACAGTCGAAATGTCAGGCAAGGCGAAAAGGACGTTGTCCTTATTTTCGGCAGTGTTAAGGTACATTTTTGGCTATAAAATTCTGTTTGTTATTGGCATTCCTTTAGACTCTGGACATTTTGCGCCAATGTGGCACGTGTCACCTCGACGGAACTTTCAAATGCGCTCCAGCGATGTGGGAGCAGTGCTTCGTCATTGGTGCGTCAGTGAATCAGAAAATGTGCATCTGTATGTGGTGTCTTCTGCCTGGGAAACAGCGACGCTACTACGAAGAAGCACTGAACTTTCTCCGTGAACGCATCTCTCCGGAAGTCCCAAGCAAAGGTCAACCCTTTGAAATTTACAAAAAAAAACAAATCAAAAATGTGATTTTTAGTTTTGTGTGACTTTGAAAAGGCCGAAATTACTTCGGTCCGTACGGCATTTCCCACGGCACAGATTAAGTGCTGCATGTTCCACTACGGGCAAAGCCTTTACAGGAACTTCAAACGACTTGGTCTTGTCCATTTGTACGGTGAGAAGACAGAACGTGGGGAGGAAGTTCGCAACACATTCCGGTTAAAAAAATTTGGTGAAATTCAAATTCCTTTTCAGAAGTGTTCTTGCTTTGCCTCTTTTGCCTCCCAGCATTGTCAGAATGGCTTTCTCAATTATTGTGGCGTCAGCTCCTGCAGGAATGCATGAGTTTTTCCTTTACTTCTCTCGAACATACATAGGCTTGACACAGCGTCAGTTGTTGGATGGTGTTAACGCATTTCAAGATAATCCACTCAATTTTTCACCCATCGGCAACCATTGTTTGTTTAAATTTATGCATTTGGTTTCCAAAAATTTAAATTTTTAGCTGCACTCGGGACAACAATTTCGACCATCAACTCGGAACATAGCTATGCGGCTACCCCGGTACAGTTCGGCATCGGCTCACCGGCACCATCAACTCTTACATGGCCAACCACTGTGACTCCACAAGTACAGATTGTTCAATATTCGTTGAGCACGCTATCGACTTCAACAGCGATTTCAGGCATATATTTTTTCATGAATTTTTTGTTCATATTTAATAAAAAAAATCAGTTCCCGTGTGGGAGGAAGAAATCTGTCGGGCGCCCCATTTCCCAATTGCAATTAAAGGATATGCAGCAAAATTGAAAGATTTCGTGAATTTTGATGATTCGATTGTTCGTATTCCGTGATGAATTTTTTATTGAATGTTTAATAAATTCATTCATTTTTTATATTTATATTTTGGTCCTGGGTTAGGAAATGGGTTAGGTAAATGTCATATTCGTACTCAGCGACTCCAAAAACCCTAAATTAGATCCGTTTTCCGGGTTTTTATGTGCTTTTTAGACTTTTGGACATTTCGTGTTTTTTACTCTTATGGACATTTGAGGCTTGGACATTTCGTGGCTTGGACATTTCGTTGGTCAGCGGACAAAACCCCAAAATAGTGATTCCTAGTGACCGATAATGACATCAGAATCGAAAAATTTCAACGCAGTAATGCGTTTTTTGAGCTCCTTTCTTCAAAACAATTTATTTATTTATTTCATGAATAAAAAAGTTATCAGAAGGGCAAAAACCACTGAACGGCCCCAGCAGCTAAATTAGCCTTTTTGAGCCCAAAAACCGAAAATTTTTCAAAAAATCATTTTTTCGCCAAAATTTCTCGAGAATATTGAATAAATTTAAATTTTCTTAAAAATTAATAAATTATGTCAAAAATAAGCAAAAAAGCGAAAATTTCGCTTTTGTTGATTTTGCGCTAAAAAAATTAATAAATTTTAGCTTTTATGTTTTTTTTCTTTTAAAATGATTGCACGTAATTGCCGAAAAAATTCGAGACCAATTTCCGAATGCTGACCGACTAATTGCAAAACGAAAGCCGTCTTTGTCAAAGCGCCTTACCGAGTCAAAAAATTTGGTTGGAAATGTATCTCATATGCAATTTGAACCAATAAATTTGAAGAAATTTTGCACTCAATTTTGAAAAATTTATGTCCATATTTTGACGTTTTTGCCATTTATGTCCATATTTTGAGATTTTCGCAATTTTATGTCCATATTTTGCGATTTTTGGTCCATATTTTATGGCCATATTTCGCGATTTTATATCCATATTTTTACCAGCCCTATCAATGAGGTCAAAGTCAATTGAGATCGACAGTATAAATGCCAAATCACTAGGGCTGCAAAAAATATGGAAATCCATATTTTTTCCTGGACTGTGGGAGGCCTGAAACGCACGAAAAACATGTTTTTAGCTTGGTTTGAAGCTTCTAGGATGGATTTCTATATCCATATTTTCCATATTTCGCGATTTATGTCCATATTTTTCCATATTTTGGCATTTTTCCAAAAAACCTCTAATAAAACGGCCCCCAACAGATAAATTGGCTTTTTGACCCCGAAAAAGCGGAAAATTTTTCAAAAAATCAGTTTTTAGCAAAATTTTTTTGAAAAATTGAATGAATTGAAATTTTATTAAATAAGGGCGAAAAAATCGCAAAATAAGGGCGAAAATAAGGTCGAAAAAATTCCAAATTAGGGGTATAATTTTTAAATTGCTGTTTTTTCTATGTAAATAAGTTAAAAGCTAAAGCAAACCTATTCATTGAATACAGTTGCAAATAAGATACATTTCAAAATTTTCAGGGGTAAAGGGTCGATTCTTAGGGGTGTATTTTCCGAAATTTTTTGGGTCGATTCTTAGGGGTGTATTCCGAAATTTTTTGGGTCGATTCTTAGGGGTGTATTTTCCGAAATTTTTTGGGTCGATTCTTAGGGGTGTATTCCGAAATTTTTTGGGTCGATTCTTAGGGGTGTATTTTTTTGAAATTTTTTAGGTCGATTCTTAGGGGTGTATTTTTCTGAAATTTTTTTTGGTCAATTCTTATGGGTGTATTTTTCGTTTTTTTATTGCATTCTTGTTGATAAATTTCCCAAAAATCGCGAAATAAGGGCAAAAACTTATTTTAAGGGCGAAGATGTAAAATAAAGATTTTTAAGGGCGAACACCCAAAATAAGGATTTCTAAGGTCGAACGAATAAGGGCGTTAAAACGCAAAATTTTCGAATTTTGTTCGATTCGGTTCCTGTGTTCGAAATTGATCGAAATGGGGTACTTATGGTTTTCAGGGGCGCTGAACACGATTATAACATCTATTTAGACCAATTTCGAACCCCGGAAACGGATTCGACCTAAAGTCGAAATCCCCCAAAAGTCGAAAATTCAAACTTTTTCAACAATATAATCCTTTTCTGGAGTTCGAAATTGGTCTAAATATGTATATGTTATAATCGTGTTCAGTGACCCTGAAAACCATATATGTGACTTTTCTAAGCAACCTAAGATGATAAAAAAAAATTTCGATTTGATAGCTCGCCAAAATTTTTCCTTTTTTTTTGGGATTGTGAGAAATGCACTCATCCTTTGTTTTACCTTTTATATAATATGCATATATACTTTAAGCTAACTCATCAAATATTCCCAATCAGGAGGTCTCTTGCCTCGATGTATTATTCCTTGTCACAGATTGAGAATCATCTTTTTCTTAACAGTCGCGACCTCAATCCAAACATGGCAGCGGGTGCTTCGACTTCACGAAACCTCTTAAATGTTGCGTCAGTTGAAATTGCAGCGCAGAACGAATGTTTCACCGTTTGGGAGCCGCTGCAACTTCGTCAGGAATGGACTGTGAGTGGATGCTGCTCAATCAAAAGATTTGAATTCACTTCGGCACATTAATTTAGATCAGCAACTTTGCCAAGGCATTGGATTTGGCTACTCCCGGCATTTGTATGCGAAGCAAGAATTTCCGTGATGAGTCAATGCCGGAAAT
Organism: Heterodera glycines; assembly: GCA_004148225.2. NCBI lineage: Eukaryota > Metazoa > Nematoda > Chromadorea > Rhabditida > Heteroderidae > Heterodera > Heterodera glycines. The sequence goes on along the minus strand of CP049711.1, from coordinate 8,172,667 downwards.
TTGCTGGCAACTTTGCCTTTACCCGGGTGGGAAGCGCGAGGAGAACAGTGGGAATGTGTCGCTGTTCCTCAAAATGTCAACGACGCAGTCGCAGCGCGAGGTTTTTTATTGAATTTTTCACCATGGTTAATTAATTTAGTGAATTTTCCGTTTTAGTTAAGTTATCAAATGTCAGTAATCTCTCTCCTCGGTTTTGTACATTGGTTTTTCTTGCAGTTCACTGTTCGTGCCGAGTATCATTTTTATTTCGTGGATGAGCAGGGCATTGCCAAATTCAGCAACGTGAACACTGGCGATTTCAAAGTGAAGCCATCCAAAGGCTCACACTCTTGGGGACTGCGCAACATTCCGCGCACAAAGGTGAAGAGTTGCATTCGTCCCGACTTGTCGCTGCACATCGTCTGCCAAATCGAACTGGTCCCCGACTTCAGCAAAGTGCAGTCTCAGTGCTTTCGCAACCGCCGCTACGATCAGTCGCAGGTTTTTAAAATTTCATTAAATTAATTCATACTTTCCTTTATGTACAGTTGACCAAGGAATATTTGGACCGCATCCACCAAATGTTTCTGTCGGGAGAGGGCTCGGATTGTGTCATCGAATGCGGAAATGAGCAGTTCCATGTGCACAAATTTGTGTTGATGACACATTCCGAAGTGTTTCGCGCTATGTTCAGTCATAAGGAGACGATGGAAAGTGTCGAGTCGCGCGTTCGGATCACCGATTGTACGCCTATTGCCGTGCATCAGATGCTTACTTACATGTGAGTGATTGGTGATCAATGACGAACTTGCAGATCAGCTTATTCAATGACGTTTATTGAAGGTACTCTGGTGGATTGCCCGACAAATTTGACAACGATCACGCCCAGGGGCTCATTGAAATCTCAGAGAAATACGGACTTGAGCCACTCAAGATTATTTGTCAGGACAAACTTATTTCTCGGTAAGTATTAAAAACAAATAAATTCACTAGTATTTAGGTTTTTTTGAATGCAACGCCTCTGCAAAATTAGATTATAATCCAATTTTTTATTTCATTTACCTAATTAATTTCAACACCATTTCTTTTCCACTTGAATTCAGCCTCTCTCTGTCCAATGTGTGCTCCATGCTTATGGTGGCGGACACACACAACGCGGACCTGCTCATGTCGGCCTGTATTCCTTTGGTTTGTTGCGCTTACATTGCTTTATCCTCTTCAAAATCATTTTCAAATTTAGGCCAGAAGTCACATCAAACAGTTGTTGACCAGTCCGGAGTGGACAGAAATGAAGACCAATTGTCCCGCGTTGGTCAACACCGTTCTTGAAAAGGTGGTCACTTACGAGAGCACGGCCATTCCGCCGCCGCAGAAGCGCCTTCGCCTTCAGGACATGTACTGTCGCCCGTGATGTCTTAAGGGAGGAGGGGAGGGGTTCCTTTTCCATTTACTAATATTTGTGATGTGTGCCAAGTCAATAAGACACAGACAAAAGGCGTAGCCAAAACACGGAATTTAATGCATATATTTTTGTGACTAATTAATTTGACATAAATTTCCATTTGGCTACGCCTATTAAAATTTGAAATTTTCTACTTCAATTTTCTCTCGCAATCAGTCATTTAATTGTCTTATCTGGTATTTTGTTTACTTTTGGACATTTTTGGGTGCCTAAATTTATCAAAGAAAATTTTCTAACTTCTTTTTAACTTGGTTCCAAAAACACATTCCCTTCCTCAGCTGACTTAAAATTGGGAAAACTTCAAAAAGACGACAAGACTTTCTGGATAGTTTCTTACTGTTCAGCTGATTTCGTCTCCCGCCGTGCTCTTCTCATCCACGTCATAATTCACTCATCCATTTTGTGCGCCTGTACCCATTGACTCACCCATTGTTTGGTCTTTCGACAAATGCGCTACCTACATAAATTACAAATATATGGATCTATTCGAACACCAAATATTTAGATCATTTATGTGAATTCTATTCTCTCCTCCCTCTTTACCTTCGTTTGTTTATTTTGTGTGTTCATTTGCTTCTATTAAATGTGTAACACGCATATGACAGCAATTCCAGTCCATCACACTTATTGATAATTATTGTAACATCAATGAATTAAGAAAAAATGAAATACGAATGCCGTTATGCATAGCTATGTTAATTATCCGACTATTGAAAAGCGAAAATTAAAAAAAAGACAAAATTTGGTTGTTAGTTAAGAGAAAATTGCATTGGAATTGTAACAACGGAAGGATGGGCAAATTCAATGTTCAAGCGATGCGTTTTTTGGATGCGCAACATTTCAGAATTTTAACAGCCATCGAAATGGGCATGAAAAATCACGAATTGGTCAGTTTATCAGTTATTTATTGTGTGTGTTTTACTCCTTAAAAGAGTAGAATGCCGGGCCACTAATTCTCTTACATGGGCAAAGTCATGGATAAATGCCAGCTTTTGCAGGTCCCTCTTCCGCTGATCTCCTCAATATCGGCCATTCATCGTGGTGCCACTGCTCGGACATTGAATGATCTGACGCGAATTGCTCTCGTGGTTTACGAACGGGGGAAAAAGTGTGCGTACTTTTTTAAAACGAAAAAAAAAAAATTTCTGCGATGCGATTAGAATTACAATTCCTTTTTGGTATTGCAAATTAAAAATGATGTTTCAGTCGATGGGTTCCGTCTGACCATGTCGGGCTACGACTTTTTGGCCCTCCGCGCGCTTTGCGCCCGAGGCATTGTCGGGTCGGTGGGCAATCAAATCGGCGTAGGCAAAGAGTCCGATATTTACGTTGCCGGAGACCCGGAACTCAATGTAAAATATATTCGGCTTTCTAAATTATTTGGGTTTTCTGAAGGACGTCGTCCTCAAATTGCACCGACTCGGCCGCACGTCCTTCCGTAAGCTGAAGGAGAAGCGCGACTACCACCGCCGGCGTCACTTCTGCTCGTGGCTTTACCTCTCCCGCTTGGCCGCCGCCAAAGAGTTCGCGTTTCTGTGCGCGCTTCACGCGCACAAATTCCCCGTCCCGAAGCCAATTGACTGTTGTCGGCACACAGTGGTAATTGGGCATTGGCATTTCCAATCAAAATAGGATTGACTTCACATACACTTGCTTCAGGTCATGTCTCTGGTCACCGGACCAACTCTTGCCAACGTCGCCGAACTGCGCGACCCCGCCGCCCTCTACGACCGACTGATGGAACTGATCGTTCGGCTCGGCTCTTATGGGCTCATTCACGGCGACTTCAACGAATTTAACATTATGCTAAATGAGGTGTTCTGTTTATTTTTTGGTCATTGAAACCAATTCAATATCAAATATCAACGGGTCCCACCCACTAAACTGTTAAAATAAGCGAGTCATTAATTTCGATAATCATTTTTGGTACCCAATTTCCACTCCCTCTCCCCTTCCGAATGGCCATAATGTCTTTTTGCTTTAGGACGAGTCTCCCATTCTGATCGATTTTCCTCAAATGGTTAGCATGGACCATCCGAACGCCGACTTTTATTTTGATCGCGATGTGCAATGTGTACGCACCTTTTTCAATCGGAGATTTAAGTTTGAGTCAGAGGATTGGCCCCGTTTTGGGGACATGGTCAGAAGACGCAATTTGGACGTGGAATTGGAGGCGAGCGGATTCACTCGGAAAATGCGACGCGATTTGAACAAAGTCTTTTTCCATTTTGGCACTGATGTGCCATCACAGTGAATGATTTACAGGCATATGACGAGGGAAACTTTGAGGCGCATTTGGCCGAGGACAGCGAAGAGGAAACGGAGGATGGATCATTTAGGGATGAAACAGAGGAGCAACAAAAGGAAGGCGACGAGGAGGAAAAGCACGAGGGGGAGCAAATGGTGGGGAGACGGAGCGAATACCGGGGACAATCGAATTTGTTTATTTCAGAAGAACCAATTGCGTCGGTGTGATCGCTTCCAAAAATGGCTGGCAGAGGCAAGGGATGAGCTGGAGGCATTGGACTTTAGGGAAGGCAAATTGGACGACGAACAGCTCGGAGAAGTGTTGGAAACATTGGAAGAAAAAGCGGACGAGGAAAAGGACGAGGGAGAAACTGAAGAGGAAACAGAGAAAAGTCCAAAAGAGCAACGAAATGACGACGAGGAGGGGGAAGAGGTGGGTGCACTCTACCCCCCCCCCCCGCCGATTTTTCGGGCTCTAAATTTTCTCTGGAATAAATTTTAAAAATATAAACCTTATGGGAGAAAAATGTACTTTTTCGCCATAAGATTGGTTTGTAAAATTTTAAGGTCATAAAGAGCCAAATAAAGCCCGCGACGAAGAAAGTGCGTCTCACCGTTCCGCAGATGACCACAGCCTTGGGAAGCTGTTCGGTGGTGAGCGGTGGTTCAACAGTCATCACGCCTGAGGAAGTCCGACGGCGACTTATGGTGGTCAGTTGTGGGATGCCAAATGGAACAAACAATCAAATCATTGCAACTTAATTGATTTGTAGGAAAAAAGGAACGTTCGGAGGGAAAAACTGCGGGTCAAAGGGCAACAGAACGCGGTGCGCAGGGGGCGCCAACAGAACCAGGAACTGATCAGAGAGTACGCGGGATGGGACCAATATTGACGACGGACTCACTCATTTCCATTTGTTGATTATTTTTGTTTTTTTTCTAAATTGCTGAATGTCTTGGAATTTTATCTTTTTGTCGTGGACAAAAGTAAACAGTGAAATGATGGCTAATTTTTGAACGACCATTCAAAGGGAATGGAAGAGAATTGTCTGCTGCTAATTTTATCGGAAGCATTCCAAAATTTTTGCAAATATTTTGCTTCACTTTTTTGCCGTAAAAAATGAAATTTCGAATGCAAAATATTTTAGATTTTATTTTTTCTAATTAACTATATTAATTGTTGCTATTAACCGTTTATTCTAATGGAGAATGGCAATGGAATTGAAAAGCGAGGATTGGTCGTTGAGGACGGTGACGGAGTGGGGCACTTTCATTTCCCTTTTCTGTATTTTGAGATGCTTTGTCCTTCCTTTAGCACCCCCTTTCGCTTTTTGCCGTGCCGAATTGTTATTGTGCGGACTTGGATTCGGTGCTCATTCCAAACGGAATGATTCACGACAGAATTCGACGAATGGCCGACGAAATTCAAAGCGCAATTGGCGACAGAGTTTCTTTTAAACCAAATTTGAATTTTGCGCCTTTTTGGCGTTTTGTTCAGCCTCTGACTTTGGTCTGTTTGCTAAAGGGCGCCTACCGATTTTTCACCGCTTTGGCCGACTGTTTGGCCCAACTTCGGCTCTGTTGCGCATCTCCGATGCAGGAAAAGGACCTTCTCATCCCCCCATCCCAAAATCCCCGCTGATTTGATCATTTAGAATTTTCCCGAATTTTCGAATGTCCCTCGTCGTTTTTCCGAATTTTTCCTTTTTTCATTTCACTTCTCTCCTCCCCTCAAATGACTCTCTTCTCCCAAAAATAATCGGCCCAATGCGTTTCCCTTTTTTAGATCGAATTCATTCGGGCGCAAAGCTATTTGGACCAATCGTCCACAGGCCAATTGCGCAGCGACGGTCCTTCGTCCATTGACGGACCGTTGCGGGGGGCGGAAGTGTTGGTCAGTCGGTCCGATTTGAAGGGATTAGCGGAGACAGACGCCCCACGGGGCCAAGCGATTGCTAATGCCCTTCCATAGATTTTTAAAATCATTTTATTTGCTTTTTCCATTCGTCCTGACCAATGACTTTTTTCTGAGGCCCCAAAATTTGCTCCCATTCTCCAATGTTTTGCCTAATCACCATTTGTTCAGCTTGTTGACGACATTCTCGACACTGGCCTTACAATGACTCGGATTGCTCAGTCTTTGCAGTCATTGACCGGGGGACGAATTTGGTCAGTATTCCTGCCTCAAGACTCTCGAAAGTTAGCACCGTTTAACTCCGCCGGGCATCTTTTTGCTTAGGACCGCCGTTTTGCTTTCAAAAAGGACACCGAAAAGGCGAAAAGATGTGCTGAGGGAGGACTTTGTTGCCTTTAGTATTCCGGACAGGTGAAGGAGTGCCGGGGAGGGGCGAATGCCTTTCATTACTCATTTTGGGCTGATTTGGCACAGATTTGTCGTTGGGTTTGGCATGGATTACAACCAAAAGTTTCGTGAGCTCAACCACATTTGTGTGATGAGCAAAGTTGGCATTGACAAATACAGCACCAAACAATGAGCAAATGACATGAGGACAAATGAATAAGATCATAATGAGAGAGGGGCAAAATGTGAAAATGGCAATTAAAAATAGAAAAATCAAAAAACCCTTTCTTACGGTAGTCCGATTTACTGTAATGAATTTGTTTCCCTTTTCATGCATTTGTTTTCTTTTACTCTTTTACAATTCTTAATAAAATGCACTTTACTACAAATTCACTCATTCTGTCATTCATCGCTTCGTCGTCCACCACCCGTAAATTGGGCAATTCGGTCAAGAGTTTCGGAGTTTTGTCGTCCTTTTTCCTCACGACGAAAACAAAAACATTTTTAGACGGAGAAAAAAAAAGAGGGGGGTTTAGTAGGAAAATGGGGGGGGGGCATCTGTCCCAACCCCAATTGACCTTGTCCTTGTCGGATGAATTGGAAGGAAACGGCTGAGTTTGGTGTGATGGGATTGAATTGAATGAATGGGCATTTTTTGAGGGGGGGGGCTAATGATTGAAAATAAATCATCGAATTAATATGCAATTAGTCAAATTGCAATAAAAAGAAAAAATAATTACAATGTAAATTAACATGGAAATTAATGGGAGGGAAATTGCCATAAATGACAATATTTCACTAATTATTTTAATTTTAAAAATAAAATAAGTAAAAAAGAGACAAAACTTCGTCAATCACTGTTCTGTTCCAAAAGGGGCGGGCGGAAAATGCGCAAAGACAGCGACGGGGCGAGAAGAAACTGCCCCCGGCGGGGGGGGGGGGGGGGAGGCGTCGCCGGAGGGTTTGGCGCCACGCCCTCCGGGGATTCCCTGCCGCCCATTGCTTTTCCGCCGCTGACAGACGACCCCTCCCCCAAACTGCCAAACTGTTCCGTCTCGGTGTTCAGTTTAACTCATTTTGTAAATTCATTTCCGGCACACCTTTTGTCCTCCCTTCCATTCTTCATTTTCCTTTCAGTGAGTGTCCATTTCCGTCCTTCCGTCGTCCTCTTCCTCCTCCGTCGGCCTTTCTTCCTTCCCATGTTTCTCTTCCTTCTCCCTTTTCCCTTCTCTCTCCTCGTGTCCCCTCTTTTCCGCTTCTTCGTCTCCGTTTGGCCCTTCCTCCGACGCATTTCTCCGCCTTTGTTTTTCCTTTTGCTCAATGGCATTGTGCCCGTTTTGTCCTCCCCTTCCTCCGCCGCCATTTCAAAATTGACTTCCTCCGCATTTTCATCCGTGCTCGACAACGGTGTCATTGGTGTGGGAAAAGAAACACGAGCATTATTTATTTCTTTCCAAAACAAAAAATTCATCGCTTTATTTGACATTAAATACCAAAAAAAGAGGCAAAATGAGACGATTAATTTGGGAATTTAAAGGTGACCCGCAGGTGGACTGTTTGGAAGACCGCGTCCGATTGACCTTCCGAACGCAGCGACCGTTCACAGGACGTAAAAGCGATGAGAAAAGGGAGAGAATTGGCAGAATTAATTAAAAATGATTAAGGAATATTTGTGAAGGGAATGGTGGAGAACGACAAATGCGTGAACAATTACCAACAGAAGGGCCAAACGAAGGTGAAAAGGCAAAAGCAATACTCAATTAATGGGGGTGGTAATTGGCTAATTCACTCCTAATTAATGAGTTCCTAATTAATTACCCCCCCCCCCCTCTTTTTGCTTGCTTCCATTCCCCGCTTTTTCTTCTCCTCAGGTGGACTTCGAATTGACCAATGGCCAGTGCAATATGCGCCGCTCCAGAAAGGTTGTTTGATTACGCCGTGACTAGAGAATGTTTGGCACTTATCTTTTCTGAAAAAGATGGCTTAATTCTATTAAGCCATTCATTAATTGCTTTTTCTTTTTTTTCTTTTCCAATTTTGGCATTTTCTGAAACTTTCGGATGTTTTTTGGAAAGCATTTGAACTTTTTTTTACTACAATAATATTTACAAATTGTTTCTCCTCCTTAAAAATAATCAGGTCACCGCCCCAACCAAAAATAGAGAGAATTTTGAATCGGACGGGGCAATCCAAAAGAAAGAAATGACCACCCAAAACTCACCAAACATTTATTTCTCTTCTCACTTTCAAGTGCCGAATTCTCTCTCGCCTTTTGAGAAGAATAAAGCGAACAGAAAAAAGACCTTATGGGAAAATTAAAAAAAAGTTTGAAAATTCGGGGGGGGGGGGGGGATTTGGGATTTGGTAAGTCCAATTTGCCATTAATTATTGCTTTGAACCGTCACATTTTCTGCTGCTTGACAAGGTCACACAACAACAGCTGCAAATTCATGGCAAACTGCTGATTATATATGTTTTTGTCTTTTTTGTAATGAGTTGTTTTGAGAAAGGAAAGGCGCCCCGGGGGGAGGGAATGGCGCCGGGGGCTTTTGCCAATTCTAATGGATCGGTTCATCAAACCCAGCAGAAGTGCCACTTCGTATTTCGGCCCTTCAATTTCCGATTGTCCTTTTCAGCTCGGCCCTGAACAGCGGGGCGTGGAACAGTCCGTCACCATAATCATTTCCTTTCACGACATTTTCATCACAAAGGTCGATCGGGCGTACCGTTGCACCTGCTTTTACATGGTTTAGCCAAACGAACATTCAAATGGCAAAGGCTTTTCTTTTCTCGCAGGAAGCCGACAAAGTGGTGACGAACCGTTTCGATGTGAGGTAAAACGAGTAAAAGATCAATGCACATAAAAAGTGAATTGAATGCCGTCCTTTGCGCAGTATGATGCCAACAACGGAATTGGTGGACACCGCGCGAATGCCAATGTGCACTTACACCGTACGCATTCCCACTCTCTTTGGAGTTGCTGTTTTAAATGGGGACGGTCTTCAGAAACGGAATTTTCCATGCCAATTTTTGGATTTGTCCTCATGCCATTTATGATTAGCTTCGGCTTTATCCTCCATGCTTTTCTGCTGTCTTTTGTTTTGAACTGTGCATTTGACCCCAAAGGTTCGTCGTGGCTCTGTCAATGGGCCCATTGTGACGTACGCCACGGTGGGCGAGCCCGTGTTCCATGTAAGTTTTTGGCATTCATTCGCTTTATCCCTTTGCAATTGTCGACCCTCCTTCCCTTTGAGGTGTGGAGTTGCGATTCCGACATGTTCTCCATGCTGGTGCACAACTGTTTCGTGGACGACGGGGCGGGGAAGGACAGAAAGCCTTTGGTGGACGAACGCGGGTCAGCAAAGGCGCAGCTGGGGATATGGGATATAGGGGATATGCGAGAGTCCGATTCTCGGCACAAAACATTTCTCGTAAATCCCTAGCGGCGGCTGTTAGGTGGCATCGCTCTGATCACTCTGCTGATTCATCGCCCTTTTTCTTAAGGTGTTCCGTCGACACGGTGATCGTTTCCGAGCTCATCTACAACAGTCAGTCCAACTTGGCCTACTCCGAAGTGAATGTGTTCAAATTTGCGGACAAAGTGACCACTTATTTTCAGGTGCGCAAATATTCCTTAATTGTTTTTAATTGCGTTTTTCTTTTGACTTAGTGCGCCGTCTCAACTTGTATGATTTCCGAGGGAATGTGTTCCGGAAAAACAGTGCCTTTTTCGCTTTGTAAATGCCAATTTTGCGTTTTTTAAGCCGCCCCGTTGCGGTTCGGGCGCGCGAAGACGGCGCAACATTGACAAAAGGAATGAAAATGGCGGGGCCAATGGCACGGCATTTCCTTTCGCTGCCGACGACCCTTTCACAATGGTGCCAATGAAAAAGCACTCGCATTTCTTTATAAGCAGCAGTGAAACTCATTTTTATTGGAAAGGATTTGGCAGCTGAGAAAATTGTTGTTTTGGATTTGGAAGATTCGACGCAAAAGGAGGAAAATCAGCGCAGTGAAAGGGCCAAAGGACGGAGTGAGTGAATTTGGGGGGGGGGGGAGTTTGGAAACGGAGACAATTCCAAAACGATGGGAAAAACGAAAAAAGGCGGAGGAAAGTGATAATCTGGGGGGTCACCATTGACATTTCATTTCCATGCCATTTGTCGTGCCCTTTAAGCTGCGCTTGCCGCTGCTTCTCGCCTTGGCCTTCCTCAATCGCCTCAGTTCGGTTGGTTTTCCAACATTTGGACAAATAAACTTTCTGTTTTGGATAACATTTTTCCCCTTCGACATTGGCATTTTTCATTTCTTCCATAGCTTTGCTCTATGACAATTCGGTCGTTTGTCTGAGTCAGCCATTCGTTGGTGTTTTGCTCTCCACCGTGGCATTGGCTGTGATTGGCATGGCCATTGCGTCGGCACTTTTATTACGCCACCAACGGAGGAAATCAAAATTGGAAAGCGATTTTTGAAACTTCAATCAAATAATTTATTTGTAAATTATGCATTTAAAATTTTAAACGTGGAAGAAAGGCACCGTTCGAGAAAAAGACATGAAAAGGCAAATGTTAAAAAAAGGCACCAAAATTACAAAAAGGCAAAAGTTTTTACTATTAAGCTTCGAAATAAGTTTGCAACTCATTTTTCATGCGTATTAGGCCATAGAAGTTAGCAAAATGCCTTAATCCACATACTAAAAAGTCAATTTTTTAAATTTAAATATTTTATTTTTTGACGTAATGTTTTTGTAATTTTTTTGTTTGTTTGTTTAGCTCCTGTCCTGTATTTTTTGGGCAAGCAACCGGGACCCGGGTCGCATTTTGATCATTTCTTAACAAATTTTCAATCAAAATTATTCAATTTTATGTAAAATACAATTCTTATCAGTGTGTTTTTACCAGGGATGGCAGATCTGAGGCTTTAGCCTCATTTTGTGGTTTTTTGACAGGTCAATGAGACTAAATTTTCAAAATGAGGCTTTGAGGCTTTTTGTGGTTTTTTGAGAAATTTTGAGGCTTTTTGTGGTTTTTTGAGAAAAACCGCAAAATAAAGAATTTTTTAATGAAAATATGGTCAAAATTCTTAATTTTTCCCCCGGCGGCGCCTATCGGCACCACCGGACCGTAAAAATCCTTAATTTACAAGCAAAAATTTGCTCAAAATCGCAAAATTTGGTCATTTTTCGGACAAAATCTGTTAACAAATCGCATTGAAAATTACAAAAGTTTTCCCGGCGGCGCCTATCGGCACCGCCGGACCCCCTTGTTTCCCAAAAGTTTTTTGGAAAAAGCGCCGCAAAAAATCAACTTCGTTTTTCATGTTCAGAATCCCAAAAAATGCTTATTTCTAACAAAAAAATGCTCAAATTGATCATGGACAATCAAAAATATAACATTTGAACATTTTAAACGTGTTTAGAATAAATTTTGTAAAAATGAGGCTTTTTGACCCAAAATGAGGCTTTTTTGCTTGCCAAATGAGGCTTTTGAAAATTTTCATCTGCCATCCCTGGTTTTTACTCCCGCATTTGGTGATAAACTATGGGAGCCTGAAGCTGAAGTTCGAAATTTCCGGGAGCGCGACTTCTGAAACTCCCGCTTGGAGTCCCGCTCCCACCGCTCTGTAAAATGCATGCAAAATGCTTCTTTTTTTTGCATTATATACAATACTTCTTGAAAATTCGCTTAATAAACGAAAACTTATTAATTGTTTTTACTTAATTAACAAGCATATCATTTTTGAAATGCTGAAGTCGCCTTCATCCTTCCGAGCGTCGCCTCGCATGGACTTCGATTCGAAAAGTGTAAGCGATTGCTGTGCCATTGCTTTTTTCCATGGCATCCAACACTTTTTGCGCTATCACATGCCAACCAATTTAGCCCGACTGTCTCCAATTGTGCATGGATGTCCCTTTTCCTGACCACCCTTATCTGATTGGACCGCGCGGCAGAAAGAGTCAGGTCCGCCGGTTATTTCGCTATTTTATGCCAAATGGCCTGCTTTTTTAGTATTTCATGACTCGTTACAAATCGCTTATCCATTTTCCCGACACGAATTGTCGTCAGGACGGAGTGAAGTTGAACAACGTGTTGGTCAGTGGTAAGATGAAGAACGTGGAAGAGATTCGATCACAAATTCGGGTGAGCCTTTGATCACCCTTTTAACATTTTGATTCTTATCGGATTCCGTAATATTTCTATTTTCTCACATTTTGCTTCAGCTGCGCACTCCCATTCGCGTCGTTGTTCAGCTCCGTCAGTTCCAAAATTGTGGTAAAGTCGTCCGTCGTATTGAGGAGGCCATCTCCCAACGGTCCCTGCCCATTCGCTTCACTTACGCCGATGACTTTGTCTGTCCTCACTTTTCTTTTTTTACATTTTTTCACTTTTCAGTGCAGCGGAGTGTTGAAAACGGAATGGCGAAACGAAGACCTTCTCGTCGATTTCTGCGAGGAATTTATGAATGCGAAATTTCTGAACAAAAAGGCGCACATTTCGGAACTGTTCACGCTGGCCATCGCTCTGTTGCCGCTGATTAATCCGTGGAACAACGAACTGAGCCATCGTTTGGTCGGAAACCTCTACGAGCAGACCGGTGAGCATGTACAGCACCGTACAAAAATCTTACGTCTTTCTATGGTTTAATTTCGGAAGTTAACTTTCACTAACAATTTGACTCATTTATCCAAAGGATGTCGCGTCTTCTACCCGAACAAAGAGAAATACGTGGTGGAGCCGCCCACTTATTTTGTGAAAGGCGCTTCTGTGGCCGGTCTGCTCCAATCGGGCAAATATTTGATGGTTGTTGTGCTGTTCCTTCTATAAAAACCCGTGTTGTCCTCTTTAGGGTCTCACTATGCTTCAAGTCACTTTCCATTTGCCGCCCAATTCCGCGCCCTCCGTTCAGCAGCAAATGCTCGATGATTGGCAACAGAATCTGCTCGTCCACACCACCATTTTCAACCCGTCGCCCAATGACCCGCTATCTCAGTACCGAGTCACTTTGCGTTCCTTCGAGTTTTGTGTCAACGGCGTTTACGCCGTTCGGTCGGCGTTGCTCGGCTTTAAGAAGTCCGTGAGCACGCCCTGCTACGACTTCATGAAGCTGGCCAAGCACATCATCCCGGTCTTCAGATTCCGCTCATTTGCTAATTATTGTTAGTTTATAGTACACTGTCTTCTGCGATGCCAAACTGTTCTACCCGCTGTACTCAGTCGACGACAAAAACCTGAACTGGAGCAGCGACGAATTCTTCGAGCGCTTCTACGGCTGTCCGTACACACTGATCAATCAGCCGGTGCCGTTGGCAAAAGCCGTTGCATACGATGAAAACGGTTTTTGCGTCATTTCCTTACAAAAAATTAAAAAATTTTGTTCAGCAAATTCAGTGAGCGTTTTGACGAACCAAATGCAGCGAAAGTTCGATTTGAGCGAAGGGAATGACAGCGAGTTGGAGCAGCAGTCGTCCGATTTGGAACTGACCGCCAACACGACCACCTCGTTGGAGTCGTCCTCCGCTTCCTCTGCTGCCGCTGCGCCGCTCCCTCCGCCGTTCAGTCAGTCCGACTTCCACCACCATTTCGTCCACCAATTCCCTCCGCCTGTCCATTCCATCACGACGGACATCAACCTCAACGCGACTCCGCAGCAACAGCAACCCCAATTTGTCTTCTTCCATACGGTGGACACGAACAACAACAACAACTCGGAAGAGCACTTCTACTGACCGAACAACGGAGAACCCCCCCCCCCCCAAAGGCGACAATTCCATGCTCAATTGACGATTCAGAATCCTTCTACTGACGAGTATTCTTCACATAATAAGCATTGACCTTAATTAAGCCCTAAGTAATTTCTTATTTAATTGTTAGTGATAATCTGATGATAATAATAATAATATATGATAATTGATAATTTACTTATGTATTTTGACACCTTTGCACTTCAAATTGTTAATTACTCATTGCTATAAATATAATTTATTTTCTGAATCATTGCGCATTTTCTTCTCTTTTAGGGGCAACCGTTTTTCCCTGTGCTTTTCCATAATTTTCCCTCCCTTTTTTCCTTCCTTCCATTCTTTCGTATTGACCGATTTGTCCGCCACCGTTTGCTTTCACAAATCGGTCAAAGTATCTGCTGCTTTTTGTCCTTGCTTTCAACGTTGAGACCAAAGGAGCGGCGGAGGGTGCGATGGGATGGGATGGTACAGCCATCGGCAGAGCGCGAAAACGAAGGAAAAAGAATGAATGAAATCTCGTCGGTCGGTCGTCTCAGCCTCTGCGAGGGGGGGGGAGCGATCCGTCGTCGAACGACCGACGGAGGAGCAGCGAAAGGAATTGGGGGAGGGGGGGGGGGTGTACAGTGAGCACAGAGAATGAATGCATTGGGGGATGGAGTGGAACGCGACAAACGATCAAAAGGGAGGGGAAAATCCAATCGGCGTGGGGGGGAGGGCGTCGGTTGTGAGATGCGGTGAGTGTTTTTTCGCTGATTATGAGCATATTAAAGCCAGTTTCCCCTCCCTCCCCTCCCTCGGCTCTCTCTCTCCAAATGATCGCTTTTTTGTCCCTTTTTCTTTGGTGACTCATTCTTTCCCCCTCTGTCCATCCGTCGTTCTTTTCTTTCTCTCCCCGTGTCCCCATCATCCATCTTTGTAAAGTGCGTTCATTCATCACTGATTGTTTGCTGGTGGTGGTGGTGGCAATGCCAATTCTTTTCTTTTATGGCCCTCTTTTTGAGAATGCTCCGCAATTTGCGTGTCCTTTTCTTCTTCTTCCGTCCATTTTGATAGGCATTCTTTCCATTGTCACTTACAAAACATCGACAATAATCACATAACAATCATTGCTGCTGCCGATGGTCGTCACTTCTCTTCTCTTCTCTTCTTCTCTTCTCTTCTCTCTCTTCTTCTCATTCCTTCGTCCGTCTGTCGTCGTTTTTCTTCCGTCATTCTCTCCCCCCTCCCTCTCAATGTTTATTCCGTCCCCCTCCCCACATTCACCACCATTCCTCGCCCACCTTTCTTCTTCCCCCTCCATTGCCCCGCAAAACTGGTCGATGAAGTCGGACGGACGATTCGTCGTTTGTGGTGCTGCTGCTGCTGGTGGTGTGGTCCCTCCCTCCCCCCCCCCTCTCTTTCTCTTCCTCTCTCTTCGTCTCCCCATTCGCATCACTTTCTGCGCCGCTTTTCCCCGTGCCCATCCAAAGCAATGAATGAATGAATGCATTTATTCATACATTCTTCGTTCGTTGTTCTTCATTTCCATCGGTCAGTTCATCCATTCCCCAATATAAGAAAAGGGAGAGTCTCTCCTATCAAAAGTGGACCGAATCTGCGCGACCCCTCCCTCCCCCCCCCCCTCCTTTTACCCCCCCCCCCCACTTTTGCTCCCCCTTTTGCCCCCCCCTCCCACCGACCCCAAAACATCCCTTCTTTTGCACCTTCCGTAATGAACTTTTACCGAAGAAACCATTTGTACAAATGTGTACATTTAAAAAATTCTCCTTATTTCTTTTTAGAAAAAATAAATTGAAAAAATATTAGACCAAATTTTTGGGCAATTATTTTTGTTGACTAAATTAAATTTCTTGAGTTCTGACAATTGACCAGTGTTTTGTAAACCAAAATTAACAGATTCTCATATCGCAATTATTTCAAACTTAATTTTCTATTAAAATTAATTATTGTCTAATTTTTTTGCCGAGAGATTATCCGTCACTTTTTTGCGTTTTATCACTTTCAGAGAGGGCAAATTGTTACATAAATGACATTATCAAAATGATAAAATGACTGGTCATTTTTCCCCTTTGTCAAATTGTGTGCTTTTTTCGTTGCAAGGTTTCTTTAGCTTTTTCTTCTCCGTTCGATCAGTGATCAAAGGCCAACGGCAGAACCAATTTTCAACAGCCAAATATTTATTTTCCTAATTACAGCACCATTTCCAATCTTTGATCAGTGATCAGTCAGTCGGTCCTTTGTCCTCCCCAGCGACAGGAGCAGCTGATCCGCTTCACACATTTGTCCCCCCCGTGCGATGTGCCCAATCTGTCGCCCCCTTTCCCCCCCCCCCGTCGCCGTCCGTCCCATCCCTCAATCAAAATCAGCTGCAAAAAACAAACAAAACCCTCCCTCACTCACACACAAATAAATTGCGAACGCCCTCTTCCCATTGGAAGACGGATTTTGCTTTTTTCAATACGATGATTTGCTGTTGCTTTTTGCTTTACTCTGTTGCTGATGTGCCCCTCCCCATCAAGCCGCACATTCTCTTCCCCCCCCCCCTCTTTTTCCATCGTCCCATTCATCCTTCCTACTCACCCCCCCCCCGTTTCGTCCGATCACTCCCCCAAAGCACTCCGATCACTCCTTCCTTCTGTGTGCTGCATATGTACGACCAAAATGGTCCCCCGCCCCTCCCCCGTCTTAGCCTCTTTTCCTGACTGGATTTTTCGCCGGCAATGCTGTTTATTCGTCGTCCAGCTGCTGGGGCTGTGCTCTCCGCTGCTTCTGCTCCTGCTAAATCGTGTCTTTCGGTCGGCTGAGTCGCCCTTTGCTGCTTCTCCTCCCCTCTTTTGTGACTTTTCGGTTGCAAAATGACGGCAGAAGAGGCAGAAAAAGAAAATGATCGGACGGATGAGAAAGAAGGACACAAATTGTTATTAGTCACCGTCGGACGACGGAGGAGCAGCGATTGCTCCGCTCTTTTGCGAGACTCAGTTTTGTGATCCCTCCCACTCGCCCACCTCACTTCCTTCTTAATTTTATGATCCTCCCCCGTTCTCCCTCCCCCTTAGTTTTGTGTCCCTCTCCCCCCCTCTCTCTCTCCTTCTTTCCTCCCCGTTCTCTCCCATTCTCCCTCAGTTTTGTGATTCCTTCCCCCTCACAATTCCTCCTCTGTTTTTCCCTCCCCCTTCCCCCTTAGTTTTTGTCCCTCCCTCTCTCTCCCGCCCCCTCTCTCCCTCTTTCCTCCCCCTTTCTGTTCCCTCTCTCTTCCCCTCTTTCGCCCATTGCTTTTTTATCCTCCCCCCTTTCCCTTCTGTTCTTCGATCACCACTTTGTGTATTGTGTGGTGATCACCGCACAAAAATGATTAATTTCGACGGTAGAAGAGATGGTAACGGAAGAGTTCTTTACCCCCCCCCCCCCCTCCTCCCTCAATTAAGTCAAATCAATGCGAAAAATCTGAGAAACCAAAAAGGGGTTAATTAACTCAATTAATTAATTTAAGCATTCATCGCACAAATAAAAAAAAACATTTTCTTTGGTGTTCCGCCCTAAACCCTTAGGTCATACCAGAAATTTGCACAGCATTCTTTTTTTTGTAATGTAATATATAACAACAAATAATTATAAATAAGTTTTAGGCAAAGTGTGACCATTTTTTCTCTTGGTATGCGAAGAAACGGGGGAAGGAGAAAAGGAAAAGCAGCAGCTGAGAGAGAGAGAAAGAGGGAGAGGAAGAGAATGAGGGGGAGAGAGGAGAGAGTAGAGCGTTTCTCTGTATCTATCTCTCTCTCTCTCTTTACACTCATCATTCCCTCTCTTCCCTCTTTTATTGTCTATTTCCCTCCCACCTCTATCTCTCCCTCCATCTTTCTCTCTTTTCCACTCTTTATCTCTCTGTTCCTTTTTGTCTCTCATCACTCTCTTCCGCTTTCTCTTCCCCTCCCTCCGGCTTCATCAATGCTTCTGCTGCGTTGGGCTGTGTATGTAAATGCCCCCCCTTCTCTTCCATTCATTCCCTTCCTTTCCCTTCCATTCTTTTCATTATCATCCGCCAATGTTTTTCTTTGGCTTTCCCCTTAAGCAATGTTCGTCCCGCCCTTCTGTTGCGCGTGTGGCGTTTGTTGACAAAACAGCAGCAAACAGAGAACGATGGTCGGCGGCATTTCGCCGTCTTCGTTTCCCTCTGAGAATTTACCCGCCGCCGGCATTTCCCCCGGCATTTCCCTCCCCCTTTTCTCTCCGCTGCTTCGTTCGCTTTTCCCGTCATTTTCCCGTGGCATTGAAAACCAAACCTTCGTCTCCCCCCCTTTTTTCCTTTTCCCTGCTGTGCCCTTTTCTCTTTTCCTTCTGCCATTTTCTGTGCTTCTGTTGGATCTCTCACCCGGCATAATAAGGTGGAGAAGACAACAGCAGAGAAGCATAGAGAGAAAGAGAGAAGGGAGGAGCCATTTCGGAGAAACGAAACTAACTACAACAAATTCTTCCATTGGCATTTCGACCCGCTTTGAGCCCCCGGGGGGGGGGCATTAAAAATTAAAATAAGGCAAAATTCAAAGAAAAAACAATTGTCTTTCCAATTTAATGATTTACGTCAACCAAACCATGATCATATTTAAATGCATATGATTATTATTACGCCCTTCCGCATCAGCTAAAATCGCATAAGCTGGAAGTGGTGATGACGTTGATTGGTGAATCATCGTCGATTTGGCTATCGACGGGGGCGGGGGGGGGGGGGGGGGTTCATTCCCCCTCCCCCGCTTTCGTCCTCCATTACTCACCCACTCGCTCATTATTTAATCAACCCCTCCCCCCCCCCCCATTCATTTGCACCCCCCCCCCATTTTGAATATCCTTCCCAATTTCAATATTCACAGCTAGAAGACTTCATTTTGATACATTAAAGCGAAGGAATCATTTGTGATGATTTCCCCCCCCCCCTCCAGAAAATCAGCAGTAAATTTCTCAAGAATTAATCAAAAATATTTATTAATACCTTTAACATACACATAATTTTTTGTTAATCTAAAACAACCTTAAAAACAAATTTATAATGAGTAGGGAACCGACTTTTAGTGACGAAAAATCCCGAAATAGTTAACTAAAATAGTGACGAAAAAGTGCCAAAATAGTGAAAAAAGTCCAAAATAGTGACGAATAATGACATAATTTTCAGCCAAAAATTAAGCAAAAATAATTTTTATTCACTATTTGCAGTTGCAAATGAGTAGGACTGGGATTTTTATGAGCAAAAAATCCAAAATAATTACCTAAAAAAAGTTTTTAAAATTAAAAATTTTTGCCAAGAAAGTAAGTTTTTCAAAAAAAAATTTTTTATTTCATAAGAGTATATTTTGAAAAATTTTAGCTCGATTCTTAGGGGTGTATTTTTTTGAAATTTTTTTAGGTCGATTCTTAGGGGTGTATTTTTTGGTTTTATTGCATTTTGTTAAGGATTTTCCAAAAAATGTCGAAATAGTGAAAAAATAGTGACGAAACGCTAAAATAATGATTTTTAACTATTTTAGTGACGGAGTCGCCAAAATAGTGATTTCTAGGGGTCGGGGTCGTTTTGGCGCCAGCGCGAGTTTTTTGATTATAACTTTTTTTTATTGTTAACCAAATTTAACATTCTTGGTATCATTCGAAAGCTTAACGTGTTTAGAAGCTATTTCTAAGCTATTGTTTCGCGATTAGACAATTATCAAAAAAGTTATAACCTGAAATAACAAAAAAACCAAAATTTTGGAAGTTTTTTCTTAATAACCTTTTTACAAGCTAATTTTTTTTTTTTTTTGTAAGGCTAATAGAGCTTGTGAAGGGCTTTCGAATGATACCAAGATTGTTAGATTTGGCCAACAATGAAAAAAGTTATAATCAAAAAACTCGCGCTGGCGCCAAAACGACCAGTCCCATTTCTAGTGACTGATAATGACATCAGAATCGGAAAATTTTAATGCAGAAATGCGTTTTTTGAGCTCCTTTCTTCAAATCAATTGAGCAAAAAATTTAGTTAAAACCTAAAAATATCATCCCTCATAATGAGATGTCCTTTAGTGTGTCGGTCATTCGGAATGTCCTGGGATTGTCCTTCCAAGTGTTTTTTGGGCTGTCCTTCGGAATCATTCCTTTGGACTGTCCTTTTCCCGTCTCCCCACCCACATTAACTTCTGTGACCACCCCAAAATTCCTCATTTCCGAAATTTCCGCCCCTTCCTTCTCGCGCTTCGTCGTCGTCCCCTGTCGACGGTTGGTCGGCTCCTCCACGTACCACCACCACCACCGCAGTACCACCAACAAACACCCGCCCATCCCCCCCCCCATTCCTCCACCTAATTTATTCGCTATGCTTACGTTCGATCCATTTTATGTCTCTTCTTTTTCATTGTCATATATTATCATTTCAAATTTTCCCCGCAAAAAATAATTTTGCATCTTTTATCATTTTCGATTTGCTCATTTTTCACTTTGGAAAATGATATTTTTTCAAAAAAAAAAAAAAATTGAACAATTTAAATTTAATATTTACTACAAATTGAATGAATTCTCATAATTGGAATCATTAAAACCTCATATTGGAAACAATTAGTCTTTTTTTAAACTTCACCGTATTCCATTGCATTATCGTCTTTTAAAAATCCCATCGGATGGGCAGGGGATCAGCAGAACGAAGGGGCTTAGGATAGATTATCGCACATTAAAGCTGGCAAATGTTACCAAACTTAGACTGGCCAAAGAATGACCCAAAAAAATACATAAACAAATTCACGTTTGGGGTGAACTGTGGCGGCGCTGAAGAACAAATCAAAGGCAGTTGCATCCATTGGCAATGTCGGCACCCTCTGTTGGCGGGGGGGGGGGGGGTGCCGGTGCCAAATGACGAACTTTGCCTAGCCTTGCGATGGTTTTACACTTTTTACCCATCCGCTGATATACTCATATTCTGCGGCTTGGCCTTTCTTTGCCGGCCATGGCCGAGCAGCATTAACGACGAAGCAAGCTGCTGCTTATGGCCAAATGTTTTGTGTGTCCTCCATTCTCTGCTGCTGTCTCTCATTCTCTGCTGCCCAATCACTCTCCAACAACCGACGTTTTCTCTCTTTCTCTCTCACTCTCTCTAATTTGTCATTTCTCCAACCTTTCTCTGTTTACCCACCCATTCACTCTCGCCCTTCTGC
Organism: Heterodera glycines; assembly: GCA_004148225.2. Lineage (NCBI taxonomy): Eukaryota > Metazoa > Nematoda > Chromadorea > Rhabditida > Heteroderidae > Heterodera > Heterodera glycines. Next base: position 8,151,770 of record CP049711.1, on the reverse strand, counting down.
TTCTTTCCCCTCGCTTTTCTTCGCGGCCCAAATTTCCCCTCCCTTCCCTTTCCTCTCTTCCGCTCCCTTCTCTTCCCCCTCCGCCCAATTGTGCGTTTGCTCATTTTCACGCCGCCTCTATTCCATTTCCTCCACTTTTCCTTCAGCTCTTCCATTTCCTTTTGGTCACCGGAAAATGACGTCGTCGGTTTTCCTTCCCTATTCATCATTTCAGGGGGTTTTTCTATGTCACCCTAACAAAAAGATTAACAGAAAACAACAAAAACCAAAATGCATTCAAAATAAGTTTATTTATTTGTGTTGAGTGCAATTATTAATTTCAACTGTTAAATGATGTCAAAGTTTGATGCTGAATTTTGCGAATTTTAAAATATCTCTTCAAAATTAGATGACCATTTGGGAGATACTGTTGATGATTTGACTTTTAATTATTTACCATAATTAGCATTTTCTGAAGTTTATTTTTTTGCCAAAAATCATAATGCCAATAGTACCCCTAAAATTGCAAATTTTTACTCAATCACGTTTCCATCCATCCACCTGACATTTGCATTGGCAAAAAACTGACAGCAAATAATTTAATTGATATTAATTATTGTTTAAGAAGTTATTAGTAGGAGAATTGGAGTGAGTTGCCAGCAGCAGAAAGACGTGCGACTGGTCGATTAATTTTCCCTCCCTCCCACTCATTTTGGTGTTAGATTAAAACCCAACAATTTGTCTGTATTATATGGGCTGAATTGACTGATCGTCGTGGACATTTTGTATCATTCGTTCACATTCTCCGCGCACTGATTGAACAACGGAAACCCCAAATGATTTCAACGGCGTCGCCTTCGTCTCCGTCGGCGACGCCTTCTCTAATGGCCGGCAAAAAGTCGACGAGGGCACCGCAACAATCCATCGGAGGAGGAGGAGGAGGAACAGCGATGGGACCGACTCATTGTAAAAAGATGGTGATGATGAAGGCGAACGGACGCCACCAGCAGGCGACGCCCGTGGGGCCGGAAGTAGGAAAATTATGATATTTAAAAGGCTGCCAATTTGGGAGAGGACAAATGGGAATTGCCACCGACAAAAAAACAAACAAAACTGACAGAGAGAAGTGCATTAATTCATCATTTTGCGTGTATAAAACATTAGAATTGGAACACCCCCCTTCTGTTAGCATTTATTTTCCCTTTCATTTCATGGTGACAAACGACAGACACCACTCCCCACCCTTCCCCCCCTTTCCATCATCGGCTTTTCTGTCTGTTTACCATTAGCGGTGCCAAGCCAATATTAATTAACACTCATGCAATATTATTAAAATGCCCTTCTTTTATATTTTTGCGACCGCACTCTGACAAAGTGTTCCCGATACCAATAAATAAACCCAAATGTTGATCAGATGCCTTCTGCCGATGTCGCCGGCCCAATTCCGTTGCGCCGCGTGTCGCATGCATTTGACCAGCAGCACAACCACCACCAAAGTGTAAAAACTTTGAGCGCACCTCCCGGCTACCACCACCAACAGCAACAAATCACTGGTAAAATAACATTGAAATTCCAGTGTTGAAATTTATTTTTATTATTTTTTTGGTGCAGGTGTTTTCAATCAGTCGTTGAATGCTACGGCGCCCACTGCCGCAGTTGTGTCACACAACACGGACTCGTCCGACTGCGGGTCCAGCTCCGGACTGGGCGGAATGGGCACACCGATCAAAGGGGAAGAGGGTCAGTTGGTGCTGGTGGCATGTTTCCTGGGACTGTTTGTGAGTGTCTGTCTCCTCGGATTTAGTGTCTCGAATCTTGGAAAATGGCTCGAGTAGCAATAAAGTTTCACAAACAGTGTCTGATTGATTATCTAAATACAACTGTTTTAATAGGTCCTTTTAATTTCGCCTCTCTTTGCTCAGGTTGTTCCGCTTCCTGCTCAACTTCGTCCAACAATTCAATGGCCGCCGATTGTCCGTTGGATTCGCATGACCGCGGCAGCGGTGGCCAAATCCCAGAGAAATTGGTTGGTACAGAAGGCGTCGGCAGAGAGCACACATCGGTGGCCAATGGCCATCGTTCGTTGTTGGCCAGCGCGACACTGACCCCGGCGATGGTTTCGTCGTCGCACCATTCCGCCACAAATTCGCCGGTCCGTCGTTTAGCCGTTCTTTGACCAAAGACGGAGTTAGCAATTTCCAACAGACATATGTACCTATTAACAGTTCAATCAAAATATTTTCCTATGTAATTTTTCACTGTTTTCTAAAAGAATTTGCTTTTCTTTTAAGGTGTCCGCCAATTTGATGCCCATTTTTCACCATTCGGCCGCCCCACAACAGCAAATGCTTCAACAACATCAGTCATTCAACGCCTTTGTCCCACCAATTCCGCTGCTTAACACTCATCAGCCAAATGCTTCTCAAATTAGTAAACCATGATTACCTTTCAACGATATTAATCATTGGAATATTAAACTCTCACTTTTCTTGGCATTTAAAATTTTTTCTTTTTCTAACCTTGGCTATTCAATTCCATAAAATTTGGCATGGCATTGGTCATTTCATTTGGCAATTCCCAACAGATTCGTTGCACTGTTCTCTTTCCGATGGTCCGTCTCCGCTGATGGCGCCACCTTTGCAACCGCCGACCGTTGGCGTCCTTCCTTACGCAGCGGTGGCTGCTGCGTCCAACTCCGTCAGGCCTTTCTCCGCTGCGTCGACTGTCGCCGCTTCCGTTGGCGGCGGTGCGCTCCCTTCGCCCGCTGCGCTGGCGTCAAAGACCGGCCTAAAACAACTGCAGCATTCGCCTCCACCGCTGTGCGGACGTGCGCTTTACACAATGACATGTTCGTCACTATTGCTTTTTCTTTGCCACCCACACGTTCCAAAAATTGAAAAAAGAGCTTTGACATTTTATGCTGTTAATATTTATCAGAATATTTTTTGGAATGCCAATTGGAGGGGGAGGGAGGCGATGAGCGAGCGAAGCGGTGGTTCCGTTCCCCATTTTTACAATTGCTTTTCTACTTTTTTTGTTTGTCATTGAAAAAAGAGGAACTTTCTGTAAAATGACTTTTTTAGATTTGTTTTTCTTTTCCCATTGTTTTTTGTTCCCCTTTTCAACAGGTGAAACCAACGCACTCGCCTCGGTCAGTGCGGCTGCTCTCACCGCCGGTTACCACGTCACTTTGGATCCCTCGGCTTCGGCGCCCCCAATCATCGCAACAGTGGCGACGAAAGCTTCCGTCGGTGCCGAATTTCAGCAGGTGGCGGTGCCAACGAGCAGAAACGACGGTCAAACTGAGCAACAACAGGAGAACAACGATGGTAAGGATGGAAATGAAAATATTTTATCAAATTTAATTCGATTGATTGGTAAATGGGTCTTTTTCCTCTTCGTATGTCCAAACTCCAAAACCGAGAAAGGAAATTATTAAACAAAATATTTCAAATCAATATTGAAATGAATTTGTTTTTCCCAGCGTCGTCTCGTGAACAAAAAGATAAAAACGATGGAGGCGGCACAACAACAAACAACAACGGTTCTTCCGGAAGCGATCAACTGACCGGAAATGACCCAGCAAATGCCGGGGACGCAACAGCTAATTTGCCCCCGGGCGTTCCTCCCGAAATCGCTGCGGCAATAAGTGGTGGCAACGATCTCTTTGTAAGTGAGGGAAAACAGCGGCTAAAGTGTTTTTCAGGACAGCCAATTCACCCCATTTCAATTTACTCTTTTTGCAGGTTCACATTCACCTTGGTGATGCCATTGCCCTGGCGGTGGGCAATGATGTTCAGCACATCCACGGGCCGGCAACGATCAGAATGGTCTCCCAATCGACGACGCCGCAATCGGCGATTCCGATGAATGTTCCGGAAGGACATATTGTACAGCAGATTTTGGATAGACAGGTGAATGACTTCATTTTCAAGTAAATAATGACTCTTTTGCATCAATTTTTTCCCTGCAGGGCAATCTGTCCCACATTATCATGTCCCAAGAGCCCCCCGCCGGCGTTGGGCCAATGCTCGGCCAACATGTCATTACCGCAACGACAGTAATGTCCCAAATTCCGTCCGCTCCATCGACGACGGCGGCACAGCAGCGACAAATGGGTTACCAAGTGAGGAGGGCGTCAATGAATTTGCCAATGACAATTTCCAGTCTGTTCAGCTCCATCCTTCGGCTGCCACCGTACCACTAAAACATTTCCGTTCCAACAATTCGCCACCGCGTTCGACAGATGTTTCGCCGCTGAACGATGCGGTGACTTTGTCACGGCAGAAGCAACACCAGGGAATGGCCACGGATTCGGGCGCTGTTTACCCAAGCGGAGTTGTTCCATTACTCAAATGGAGTGATCTTCAACAGCACCACCAACAGCAACGCGAGCACTACCAAAGCCAAAGTGGACCATTCGGAAGGCAGCATCAACAGGGTCGAGGGCACCATACCGTGCCTTCCCCGTTCAACGTATACAATTTGGCTGATTCGGAAACCGTCTCTTCGGCCCCGCGGCATTCGCCCGGTTTTTATGTGCATGGCTCGACAACTATGGGCGGGATGGACAATGTACGTTTTTTAAAATTTTTTTCCCTTTATTTACCATTTGAATTCATTTTCAGCGTGTTGGTCCTTCGGAAACCCTTCCAACTGTTGCATATCACCAAAACCACCAGCAACAACACTCCCAACATCAACATTCTGCTCCCGGTGGTGCCGACACTTTCGATTCGGTCAATTTCCCAACACAAATTTCGTCAGTGATTGATGATGATGAGAAGGAACGGCTCAGAGACACTCTTTCCTCCATTCAGCCACCGATTCTCTCAAAAGGTGTGAATATTCAGATGAATTTTCTTAACTAATAATTTTGTACGAATTTCAGTGACTGACCGTGATGCCGAAGTGATATGGCAAGTAATCGACACTTCTGAGGCTGCTGCTTCCGGTGGTCCGTTCCCGCAAATTGACACCTCCGAATTCGTCTACAAATTGACTCTGTTTGACCCTGTCAAACATTCACAAACATTCCACAAAACCGAGGCGGGAGTGAATGTGTTGCATTTGCAGCAATTGAATCCCGGCACTGAATATATGGTGGGGTTGGCTTGGCTGCGCTTCGCTTCGTTTTTCAATTTTCTTTTCTTTTTAGGTCGCTGTTCGTGCCGAATTGCCCGAACGCGGCATCAACGGACACCCTTCGACCTTTACTTCCTTTCGCACTTTGTCCACTTCTCCCGAAACGCCTTCGCTGCCAAAATTGGTCGGCCGACACCAGAATTGTTTTTCAATTCAGTGGAAGTCACCCAATTGCAACGGAGCGCCAATTCTCAGTTACTGTCTTCAAATGGCTAAGGTTGAAAAAGCAATTTCCAAGCAGCACATGGAGTCTGAACGATTCAGGGAAAGATGGCCTCATTTGAGACGGTTTACGACGGTGCCCACGAGCAAACGGTGGTCTCCGGGATGGACAGTGGCGCGTTGTATCGTTTCCGTGTGTTCGCGCGCAACGAAATGGGCCAATCTGAGAGTTCGCCCGTTCTGACGGTGTACCCCGAGAGGAGTGACACTGGCGGACGAATGCCGCCAGCCTATCACCACCACCATGTTCAGCACCATTACCATGCTCAACAACAACAACAGCATGGCGGAATAGTACAACGTGGAGGTAAGCACAAAGAACGGCGAGGGGTGGGAGACGGATGCAAAAACAAAGCAATTCAGCTGCGTCTGTTGTGGGCTCCTCTTCCGTTCCGTCTTCGGCTGCTTTGCCCTCTCACCATCACCATGGACACAATCAACCAATTCGCCCCCCTCACTCGCCCAATGTTTATTCAACCGCAGCACGGGCCATCAAATTGTCGTGGAACCCGTTGAGTGGGGCGGACTTCACATCCCTTGCAGTGAATATTTGGAATCTTTGCAATTTCATATTTTTAATTAATTTGTTTTAAAAATTTTAGCTCGAAATGGCTGACCCATTGAATACCCGCGGGTCGACTCTTTTCCAGGCAATTTCCCCCGAATGCTATGCCAATTCGGGCACTTTTGCGCACATTACGGGATTAATGCCGTGAGTATTTTTGCGCACTCTAAACATTACTTTACTTTTACCATTGTTACTTTTACAGTAATCACGAATACCGTTTCCGATTGGCCGCAATGACCGCCACGGGTGATGTGCTGTACTCCGAGCCGATCTCTGCGCGCACCCGACATGAACAGGCGCCAGTGGTGTACAACAGCAAAGAACGACGCGAATTGGACGGAACACATCATCAACAGCAGCACAATGATAACAGAGTAGGGAAGAGCAAAATAAAAATGAGCAATTAAATCACGAGTGGGAAATTTAAGGGCACTTTGACTTACCAAACGACCCCACGTACGTCCATCCTTGTCCACGACTCGGCTGACCATCATCCGCCGCATCATTTGTTCGGCCAATCATCCAACCATATCAAAAAATTGGCGGTCTCCTCCGTTCAATCATCGTCTAAAAAACAGCAAAAGAATGTGCAACAAAAACCAATCGCACCACAACTGTCAGCGGAAGAACAACCAGAAGAAACTACGGCAACTTCCAGGGCGATGTTGCCGAAAGCGCCGAACTGTTCAGCACCCACCTTCTCGGCATTGACTAGTGAAAGTGCACGAGTCGCCTGGAAATTGGTCAAATCCGCCGAAGATGGAGGAACAAAAGGAACTGTCACCGAAGGTGGAGAAAACAAAGGAAAAACAGCCAAAAGCACGTCGTCGACATCAGCACTGATTTTCGAGCTTCAAAGGGTGGACAAACAACAACCGATAATGGTTTATTCGGGGGTTGGTACCGACTTTGAGTATAATGGGCTGAGGCCCGTGGAGCATATGCAACTCAGAGTACGAGCAGTACTTCTGGACACCGAAGGACGTCGTTTGGAGGTGTTTTTTATTGACAAATAAATTCAATTCAAAGGGGTGATATGATTAATATTTTTATAAATTAAAGCATTTCGATGCTCTGAAAACTCCGCAGGAATGCTTTCACATTATTTTTTCGTTCAGGGCGATTGGTCACCCGTCGGGTCGACTTGTACTTTATGTGCTCCTCCGTCAGCTCCACAAAACCTACGGCTGTCATCAGAATTCGACATTGCTGTGGGGAGCGGGGAAAGCAGTTCAAAGGCAACGACAGCATTCCACGAAGACGGCCAATGGCACTCCGTTGGCATTTGTTGGGAAGCCCCGGCGCAAATGAATGGTGCCATTGTCGGTGGATACTCAATTCGTATCCAAAGGTACACAGAGCAAAACAAACTGTTGTCATTTATTCTCATTGTCAGGTTCGATCTGTCCTCTTCTGCTGGTGTTACGAAATCGGCGGATGCAAATAATGAGAAAGCATCGGATGAGCAAATGCATCACATTTCTGGCACTGAGTGCCGCTTCAATATGCAGCATCTTCGTCCAGCTCAGCTGTACCGCTTGGCAGTTACGGCACAGAGTGACGCCGGCCCATCGCCAAAATCGGATATTTTGGAGTACCGAAGTCCGCCGGGAGTACCCGAGAAGCCCAGAAATGTGCACATCGAAGTGATTCTTAAATCTGAATTTTAACAAAAAATGAATTTTCTTATTAAGGCAATAAGTACGACGGAATTGCGGCTCAGTTGGATGGAGCCGTCCACAGCCAATGGCTCTCCGATTGTCTCTTACCACGTGAACTGCTTCAGATTGTACTCAAATTCTCGTCATCAACTGCAAAACAACTTAGCAGTAGCAACAGCATTTTCGAGCAGCAAACGGCAACTCGTTAGCCAACAAGTGGACCATACTTTGTTATAAAATTCATTTTATGTGCTTTTTAACACAGATTGCCCCCGGCTCTCAACGGTTGTTGATCATACAATCGCTGGAAGCCGAAACGGAATACGAATTGACCATTGAGGCAGAAAATTCTGTCGGAAAAGGCGACCGAGTAATCATTCGGGTAAAAATTGGTAAATCGGCCGTGTTAATTATAAATATTCTTCAGCAAAAAACTCTCGTCGAACCGCCAGAACCACCACAAATTTTCCTTGCCCAAGCAACTGCGAATTCGTTGAAATTGAAATGGAGTGACGGTGGAGGTACGGACATTTGAATTGGTAATTACTGTAAAACTGCATCGTTCCATTTTCAGAAAACAACAGTTCCATCGGTGCAAACGGTCACGGCAATTATTATTACTATTTGGAGAGGGAAAATGAGAACGGCACTTATTCGCCCGTTTATGAAGTGATTATTTTTTACTTAATTACTTGCTACCTTTGGTGTTTTATTTTCTTTTCGGATTCCAAATTTTTTGCGTTTATTATTTTGTCTATATTTTTGCAAATAAACCAAATTAGGGTGAACTCCGCACTGCGCGACTGAAGGGACTTCGTGAGCAAAGTGTCCACCATTTCCGAATCCGTGCGTCCGTTTCCAAAGGCCTTCTGCTGGGTCCCTGGTTGGATTTCCGTTTGTAATTACAACAAATTTAATTTTTTCAGGTCACATCGCTTTTCTTTCCAAACCACAAAATTGCCTCCGCCTGCACCTAAACAGGTAAAAAGACGCATTTTTCAAAATTGGCGTTTTTAATTTGCTCGAAATTGCAGGCGCCCATCGTTGCTGAGCAAATGCAGGACCATTTCCAATTTGAGTGGAACTCCGTCCGCTTCAGAGACCAAAACGGCATTGGCACCGGCGGAGAAGAGACGCCGCTGGACGGAGAGCAGCAGAGAAGCGAATTTGTCTACCGATTGCAGGTGGTCGCTTATTTTCTGGGGATTGAAATTGTTTTGTACCTACAGTAACCCTATCGTAATGACAAAATGCCCACGCCCGCTTCATCTAATCCACAATTTGCCTTACAGTAAATAAGCTGCTTCCTTTAGATGGCACCCAAAGTTGGTTCTTCAGTGAAGGAAAAGGCCGCAGTGGAAGTGTGGAAGACCATTTTTGAGGATGTAAGAATTAAACAATATCAGTCATTATACACTAGTATTAATCGTTGCGATGCTTCACCCCTTACAATGGGAGAGAAAAAACAAAACCAAACTTTGCAGAAACTGACTCAAACGCCGCCAATTTACGTTCACAACGCATCGCAACAGCCGCGCCAAGTCCGTCTTTTTGTGGTGCAAAGATTTGTTGATACAAATGGAAGAACAATTGGTAACATATTACATCGTAATTTTTGTATCTTGCCCCCTTTTTTGCATTTTATTTCTATTAGTGATGGTTTTACCATAAATTTAAGCTCAACATTTCAGAGGAATTGGTGTCCGCCCCTTCGCCCATCGCCGTGTTTAGCTCTTTGAAGACACCGAACGAATCGCCCAAAAAGCGGAATTTGCAAAGCCAACAACCCCAGCAAGGGATGAGCAGCAACAAAGCGACGGGTGAGCGAAAAATCGGGAAAACAAATCTTAATTTAATTCCAGGAAGTGCCGTCGTCGGCAGAAAGTCCGCCAATCCCTACCCATTGCCCAAGGAGACCAAAATGAGTTTGGGCAAGAAGGTTCGACGCATGGCGAGTTGGCTGCGCAAGACCGTGTCGGAGAAGGACTGCGCACTGATTGTTTTGGTGGGTTTGCCCATCTGATATTTCATTTTATTGCTGGACAATGCGAAATTAAGGCCATTTTCGTCATTCTTGCCTTTGGGATCGCAATTTTGCTTAACAACTTTTATCTGAACTGAACGCCATGCATATTTGGTGAAATGAGTCATCGCAGAACCAACGAACGAACGAACACCTTTTAAGACTAAATAATTTATCACTAAACATACATAACATATTCCATTTAACCCTTTTTATATTCCGATCACATTATTTGCATATCATTCGTTCATTTTCCTGCCGCTTTTTGCTTTTCCTAATTTAATTGATTTTTCTGTACTATAACCACACACACACACACACACTGAACAGTTTGTAAATGAATTTGGTTGTCTATTGTCATTTTCACAATTTCTATTTTTCTTATTTTAAGAATATATTACAGATTTCATACATAATTAATTAAATGATAGTTTATTTTGTTTGGTTTTGTGCGGTGGTGCTCCCCCCCCCCTTCTGCTAATAAATATTAATTAATGAATTATAAATGTTTCTTTTTCTTTCTCCACTTTTATTTATTCTTTTGCTTCTGTTCTTCTTGTCCCATAACCCTTAAAAAATAGAATCGAATTGACTTCTTTTGTGATATTTGCCCCGAATTCGCCAATCGAATTTTATTATTTTTAGTTTTTGCATTTAATTATTTTTTGTTCTATATTTTGTGTTAAATTCCGCGCGGAAAAGGTCGAATGTCCCAAATTGTAAAAAATTATTTAATTTTCGCACTTTTCAATTCCATTTTCGATCCGTTCCCTCCCCCGTCGTGCATAATCAATTAAACATTATTAATCAATTCCTAATTTTATTCGAGAAAGTTTTTTATGCTTACAGAAATGCGCGTGTTCAATGAATTGTTTTATTATGAGCATTTATTATTCATTATTATCGGATCCCAACAAAACATTATTTTCTATCGGTCGCCCATTTCGAACACTTTTATCATTTGACGACGACTAAATTTTCCATAGAAACATTTTTAAGACATAAAATTATTTTTATTATTAATTTTTTCTGTTAATCATTTTGTACTTAGGGAAAAGTGTTTTCTTATAAAACAGAATGATAAGCAACGGTTGGGAGCAACCGAAAATATTAGTGTAAAATATAAAATGTGGTATGTAAATTCTCTTAAATTAATTCCTCTAATTAGTCAAAAAGGTCATAAGGCAATGGTGTGGAATTGTGGTCCCGACGGAAAAAAATCGTAGAGTTAATAAAACCAATTTTTCTGGGGTAAAAAAAATGCGCTGATCATTAATCTGAACTCAGATTTTGAAAAATCATTGATTTTATCTATGATTTTTCATATCAAGTACTTGATTTTTTTCAAAATTTTTTAATTTTCTTTGAGTGTTTTTTCCATTGATTTTAGGGTAAAAAAATGCGCTGATCATTAATCTGAACTCAGATTTTGCTAAATCCATCATTTTGTCTATGATTTTTGACCAATCAGCATGAAAAACAAGCCGCAGCCAAGCGGACTCGAACCCCAGACACCCCCCCCCTCCCCTCAAGGCCTTTCAACACTCCACGTAAACAAAAAGACTCGGCGTCATGTTTTTAGTATTTTTATTGTAAACGTGTTGATTGTGTCCGAATTCTTCGCGTAAGGTGGGGTGGTATTCCTTTCAAATTTGCTTACTGAGTTCCAATGGCGGCAGCTCTATGGAAAGAAAACTGCTGAAGTGTTCAATAATATTTTGGCGCAAATTGCGCATTTTTACCCTGTTAACGATTAGAATTTGTTGTATTTCAACGAATAAAAAAAATATGTCCTTGAGGGGAGGGGGGGGGTGTCTGGGGTTCGAGTCCGCTTGGCTGCGGCTTGTTTTTCATGCTGATTGGTTAAAAATCATAGACAAAATGATGGATTTAGCAAAATCTGAGTTCAAATTAATGATCAGCGCATTTTTTTACCCCAGAAAAATTGGTTTTATTAACTCTACGATTTTTTTCCGTCGGACCACAATTCCACACCATTGCCGGTCATAAACGATGAAATTGAATTTCCATTGAATTCGATCTCCCAAAATTTAATTCGTTAAAACATAAAATTTATTCAATATATACAATAAATTATTGAAGAATTTCGAAAATTTACAGATATTCATCGGTTTTAGTGACGGGGAACGTCCTAGCAATTCCATGCTTTATTAATTAATGGCGTAATTGGCACCTAATTACAAAAGAAGATTCTTTGAAGAGAAGTGAACCGAGCTCATAAATAACCACCGCCTTTCGTTATATTTTTAAAAATTCAAATCTTTGCCTTCGTTCAATTGTTGTGAATAATGAAGTAACACATTCTGAAAAAATTCGTGTGTAAAATGGCATAATTCGCATGTCAAAGTATTTAAATGGCTTTTCCGGCGGGAATTTGTATAAAAGCCCACCCGAATTGCGTCCCTTCTCGTTCATTGTCCTCCCCCACTGCCGCCGGTGCTGACGATGGTTTCCAATTCGACCATTCCCCGCTGCTGTTGTTGCTCCGTTGTTGGCCTTCGGTTTGCCCCTGCGGCGATTATCCAAAGTCTGTGGTGCCGGCGATACCTTTAAAATTAAACTTTGAATTTTTGAATTTGCATTTCTTCTCCCAAAACACCGCAGTTTTGGCGTTGAGTCGGCAATTCGGCGCTGCCTTTGCATGTGAAGGCGAAGAAAGGCGAACAGCGAAAGCAGAGAGAGAACGGCGAGAACGGAGAAGACGAAAAGCACGTAGAGAGGACGAGTGGTTTGGGCATACATCGGCAGAGTTTGGTGATCAGACGCAGCGGAAGCGAACTGATCAGTGGAGGAGGGAAGGACGGAGTCCATTCAAACGAGGACAGCAGAAATGGACAAACGATCTGCCGAAGGGGGGGGGGAGGTGAAAAAGTGCCAAAGCCAACGGAGAGAGAGAGAGAGAGCGGCACAAAGAGACGATGAAAGGAGAGGGATGGCATGGACAAAAAGCAAATGCCAAGGAGCAACAGACAAAGGGGCGTAAGGTCCGCAACCATTAAATGTCCTATTTGGCTTTCAAAAGGGTGAAAAATGCGAAAAAGAGAGGAAAAGCGGACGAACCAAGTCATTTTTACAATTTTATGCACTTAAAATATGAATTTATGATAAAAGGAAGGAAGGAACATGATAAGAGAGAGAGATACAGACAGACATAAGACACGGCTGAAAAGGGAGAACGCCGTGGCCAAGCGAAGAAGGCAAAGGAATGGGCAAAATTCTTCGATTTTCTCTCTTTCCCAGAGAGTGGCGGACGGTGGAGAGAGAGAGAGAGAGAGGGGGAGGGGAGGGGGCGAGTGAGGAGGGCATTAGGAGGGGGGGGGGGCGAGGGTTTTTTGGGGAGGGGAGGTGGCGACTGATGACAGACTGACGAGAAAAAAGACCAACCGACCGACCACCGCCGCCGACGAGTGACGACGGATGTCTCTCGTCTCTCTCATTTTAATTTTGTCCGCCCCACGCCCATTTTTTACCTATTTCAAAAATCTCCCTGAAATTTCACATTTCACGGCCGTTCTTTTCGCAAATAAAGCGACGAACAAAACAGCAAATTCAAACGAACGGCGGAGGAAGGAGAGAGAGAGAGAGTGAGGGAAATAGAGAGAAAGGGGAGAAAGTAGGGGGAAAAGAGAAAGGGAATAGAGAGAGAGAAGGGGCGGGGAAAGAGAAAGGAGAAAGAAAAAAAGGGGAGGGGGAAGAGAGGATTTTGGTCGATTTGTCAGTTGGTATAAAAATTTAAGTCGATGATTCTGAGGGGCGGGAGGGTAAGGGGGGAATGAATTAGTGTGGGGAGAGTGGGGGGGGGGAGGAAGTGAATGAAAGAGTGAATGTGTGGCCGAAATGTGAGACAACACGTCGTCAAAACCCAAAAGAAGTTGCCAAAACCGAAAGTTTAAGAGAAATTTTAACAAATAATTAATACATAAAAAATATCACGGAAAATAGGCGAAAATTCAAATTGAAACTGACAAAAGAGAGAAATTGTTAAAATGTTCAAAATAGAAGCCGAAAAAACAAAGAAAAATTCAATAGTTTCGAAAATTATCAGCAGCAATTAGCAGTGCCAACATTCCAACAAAAAAGGGGGCAATGGCACGGCAAAAGTCAACGGACAAACGATTTGGGTGGACAAAAGGGCGACTGTGATCGTCCTGTTATCATCCGCAGCTGTTTTTCTGCTCATTTGCCTTCCCTCCCCAAGTTGTACGTTTTCCTCAGTTTATTCCTTTGTCCATTTTTCACAATCTTGCTCTTCGTTGTGCCAATGCCAATGATTCAAATGCCAATGCCAATGCCAGTGTCCCTCTCCTCGCCCTTCGCTTCTCTCCGTTTGCAATTCTTTCGATGCTTTTCCCTCCCATTTCTTTCCTTTCTAATTGTTTTAATTCTTATGCTCTGCTGATGTTAAATATTGTCTTTTTTTCTTTTTTCTTTGGCTATTTTTCCTCCCTCGGGCGATAAAACATTTTTTCTTTTGCTGCGGGGGCGTTTCTCGTCAGCCTTTTTCTTGCTAACAGCCAATGCCTTGGGCAAAAAAAAAGGGGGGGGGGAGAATTGTGGCCACGGAAAAGTGACAGATGGCGGCATTGAGCTGAATGAACAGACGGAGAAGAGCCATTCGCTTAAATGGATAGAAATCAGACGAACTTTTTTTGATTCATTTTTGGTTGAATAATTTCCAAGCAAAACAAATGCCATGCCGAAAAAGTGTGAATTGGGAGGATTAGAAGAAAAGTGCCAATTGACAATTCATTTGCGAATAATTTGACGAGAACACTAATTATTTCATTTAAATGCCCCATTTAACAATTTAATTTGAATTTAATTTTTCAGCCTTTCATTTTCTTTTCCGTGTTCACTTCGCTTTCGTTGTGCCCTTTTTCTGCTGCCAATGAGTCGAACCCTTTCTTTCCCCTGCGGGGGGGGGGGACTTCGTTTTCTGTCAATTCGCAAAAATAGACGCAAGCATTGGCCAAAACAGCCCAGCCGTGCTGATGGATGGACTTCCCGTGATGCCCTCTCCTCCCATGCGATTCTCCGATCAGAGCGACCAAAATGCCTGGGGGCATCTGCCAGAGAAAGGAAAACAGAGAAACATTGTGCCCACCCCGTCCGCTCATTTGTTATGTGCCGCGGTCCGTCCTTTCCCTCCCTCTCTCTCCGCCCTTCTTTCCAAGAGTGGCAACTGTCTCGAACTCTCCGACACTTTCTCTGTCTGTCTGTCTGTCTCTCTCAACCCACTTTCTCTCTCCTCTGGCCTCTCTCTTTCTCTGTCGTCTCTTATGCTGCGGTAAATCTGCCGATCGGAAAGGAAAAGCGAAGGGAGGTGAAGCCGTAGGCACTGAAGAAAATTTCAGATCGGAATGTCGTCGTCGAGAGCAAATGGCCTCAGAAAGGCTGTGGGTGGAACACACACCGACCGATGACGGAAAGAGACGGGGAAAATGAGAAAATGGGAAACGGGAGGAGCCTGAGGGGGGGGGGGATGGAATACGTACGGGGGGGGGGGGGGGGAAACGCAAATGCTCCGACATTTTCCGCCCATTGCCATTTTCTCGAAGGCTCTTCCGATTGGCCGGCCAAACGTCGGAATCAATAGGACTAAAATGGATGGATGTGAACATCCTGATCGAGGCTGGGCTGAAGAGCCGACACTTTGCCAATTACCCACTCAAACACAGCAAAAGCCACTCTTGCCTAGGGCATTCTTATAAAACATGCCCTGAGGCAAGACGTCGGCATTTTGTAAAAACCGAGGGGGGTTCAATGGTCAATGGATTCGTTTGGCTCAGAGACAAGTCTCATTAAAATGATCACTTTTTGAGGCGAATGCCACTGACTAATTAATATTAATTAATAAATTGCCTCTCCATTCAATTTGGCCAATTTGCCATTCATTCCTTTGCCTTTTATCGTTAGTAAATTATTTTAGGCGCAGCACTTTCCAAGCTCCACTAAATTTGTTTTTTTGTGAATAACAGTCAGCAAAAACAAAGCAAAAATGGACGCCATCAAGAAGAAGATGCAGGCGATGAAGATCGAGAAGGTCATTCGATTGAGCATTTAAAAAGGAACAAAAAAAGACAACGGAATGCCAACAAACTTTGGCATTTTAAGGACAATGCCATCGACCGGGCGGACGCCGCGGAGGAAAAGTGCCGTCAAACGCAGGAACGGTTGGAGCGTGTTGAGGAGGAATTGCGGGACACGCAGAAGAAAATGATGGTGAGAGGAGGAGGCAAATTTGAATTTAAAACATTGGCAAAATGTTCAATTGCAGGCGACGGAGAACGAATTGGACAAGGCGCAGGAGGACCTGACGGCTGCCAACAATTTGTTGGAGGAGAAGGAGAAGAAAGTGCAGGAGGTGGGCCTTTTGCCGATTTTGGCATTTCCAATGCCTTTGGGGAGGGGCGGCAACGGCACAAACCCAAAAATAAATTCTTATTTTGTACCTATTTGATTTGGCCAATTCACTTTTCCTCCGTGTGTTATCCGAATTCCCAAAACGGTGACGAAAGCGAGAATTGCCCGGGCGAAGAAGCAAAGAAGCAAAGACTGGATTTTCGATTTGCGATTGCTTTTCCTTCGCTTTGCTTTCCCTCGGATTTTCCCCACCTTCGCCAGGGGACGGAGGCGAAGAAAGGCAGCGGAAAAAGTGCATAATTTGCTTAATTCATCGCCCAGCCCATCCCCCGCCCCATGCGCAAATCAAAGCGATTTATTAGAAGGGGAGGGGGGAGGGGAACACTTTGTCAGCCCATTCATTCAGCCAACAAAACGGGGGAAAGGTGGGAAGAGAAAGGGGGGACGGAGTGATCGGCGGGGAATGACTGACTGATCAGACAGACAGCGCAAGTGAAAAAGGGGTAGCTTTGATTGTTTCGCATGGAACAAACACACCACACACATTTGGTGATAAGGTGTGATTTAAAAAGGCAGTGTTTAAAAGGCTTTTTGTCCACCGCTTATCTCCCGGCCAATCTTTCGCATAATGAGCAGTGAAACTGCTTTTCCCCTTGCCATTACCTCTCCCCCTTTCCCCAATTGCTTTTCCTTGACATTACCTTTCCCTCCATTTTCCCATTTCCCCTAATTGCTTTTCCCCATTCCCTCCCCCCCCCCCATTTCCCTTTGGCCCCTCCGCCGGTCAATCGCAGGGAATGTCCACCTGCTGCTGATCGCCGCTCTTCCGATCGTTCTTCTCTCATCCGCCAATGTTCACTTATCCCTGCCCATCTTCCGGTTTTCTTTCTCCGTACGTCCGTTTCTTTCAAATGCAATTTAATAAATTTGTTGGCGATTGCGCATTTCACAATTAATGCAGTGATTCCCCAATTTCTCTTTTCGTTTCGAATGGATATGCCTGCCTTTTATGGCAATTTTTTGCAATGATTTGGAACTTTTGCTGTCGTCCACCCATCTTTTTGTATTTGTCGCGCACTGACCATTCCCTCTCCCTCTCCCCTCCCTCCCCCTCCTCTCTCTGTTCCCCCTCTCTTTCCCTCCCTCTCCCCTCCCTCCCCCTCCTCTCTCTGTTCCCCCTCTCTTTCCCTCCCTCTCCCCTCCCTCCCCCTCCTCTCTCTGTTCCCCCTCTCTTTCCCTCCCTCACCCCTCTCTCCCCAGTCTTCCCCGCTTTTCCCCAACTCTGTCCAATTGTTCATTCGCTGTAATAACACACATTTACACATTGCCCATCATCAGTCAGTCAGTCAGCAACCGTAGATGACCCTCCCCCTCCCCTCCCAACTCCGACAACAACAACAACTTGACCGACCGACCGACCGAACGACCGACCGACTGACTACTGAGTGAATGTCTCCCCCCCCCAATTCGCCCCCTTTTGGGGCTGTGCTTAGTGCAAACACTCGCCAATTCATTCAATCCATTCGATGCCTCATCCATCACCAAATTTGTTCACATTTCGTTGCTTTCCTGTTCCATTGCACAAATTCATTCATTCGCCTCATTCTCCCAAATCCATTATTAACAAACCCAATTAGCCTAATTAGGCTTAATTGTTTTGGCCAATCCCATTAAGTTGGCCTTGGCTTTCTTTCTCTTTGCCCAGTGGGTTTCTGTTTCGGTAAGCTCAAAGTATCTCGCACATTGTGCTGTTGAACTTTGTCACAACACTCCGTCCGTCCTCCGTTTCTCCATTCTCTGCTAAAAATGGCATTTGCATTTCCCCCCCCCCGGCAAATCATTGCGTCAGTCATTTTCCACTGCTGCTGACTCCCACAAACGCTCATCAGCCAATCTGATCGAAAAAACAACGGCCGGGGAAACAAATTGGGCGGGGCGGGGGGGAGAAGGAATGGAATGAGTCACCGCCCGGCCCAACGACGGAACGACGGACTATCGACGACACATTCCGTCGTTTTTTCCATCGCCGTCGGTCGGTCGTCCCGCCATTGGCCCTTTTTTCAATTTGCATTAAAAATGCGTCCGATGGATGCGATGCCTTAGCCGTGATTAAAGCACTGAAGTGAATAATTTCTCTTCATCTCTGCTACTTTTTTATAAGCCCCCTTTTTGATCATTTTCTAAATTTTCCAAATGTTTTTGTTCGTTTAACTCTCAGAATTGCAAAACTTATTTAATGGCCAGAAATTAATACTTGAAAAAATCATTTGTAATTTTTTGAGCTTTGCGAAACTCTGAAAACTTTAAAATCTCAATCTTTGTGAAAATTTCTCATTATGCTTGCCAAAAATGATCAAATTGGCCGCTTCATTCATTTTTTCACATCCATTTTGAGCACTTTTTCTTTCCCATCAAAAAAGAGCAAAAGCCGTGGGAATAATCACAAAGTGTGACCATTCCATTCATTATTCATTCATTCATCCCATTTATTCATTCCATCCTCCGATTGGCCTGTCTTTCCCCCATCCCCCCGCCCACCAACTGAATTTTTTCCTCAAATTGGCCCACCCGTGGACAGATTTTATTCGTTTATTCTTAATAAATCTCATCCCATGCCCACATTCTGTGAAATGTGAATTGTCCGATCGGAGATCCAATCCAATACAAAATGATTCAATCAAATCCATTTTCAATTCACTCTTCCCACTGAGAGAGAGAGAAAGCGGGGGAAGCGAACTGAGGGCGGGGGAGAAGGACAGCAGGGGGAAGACGGGGAGGGATGGGGCGATTGAGGGGGGGGGGGGGGGAGGGGGGAAAGAAGAGGGAGTGAGGGGGCGGCACGGGGGCCTTTCCGCCGCCTCGCCCAATTTTGGGCTTTGTTAACTCAAAATTCACTTCAAATTTGATTATGAAAAGTTCCCTTGATTTTTCGAAAAGTGCTTCCTTTACACTCCTTCTTTGTCCTCTCTCTCCCTTTCTCTCTCTCTCTCCTCTCTCTCTCTCTCTCTTCTCCCCCCTCTCTCTCTCTCTTTCTCTCTCTTCCCTCTCTCTCTTCTCTCTCTCTCTTCTCTCTCTCTTCTCTCTTCTCCCCCCCCCTCTCTCCTCTCTCTTTCTCTCTCTTCCCTCTCTCTCTCTCTCTCTCTCTCTCTCTCTCTTCTTCCCCCCCCTCTCTCTCTCTCTTTCTCTCTCTTCCCTCTCTCTCTCTCTCTTCTCTCTCTCTCTCTCTCTCTCTTCTCCCCCCCCCTCTCTCTCTCTCTTTCCTCTCTTCCCTCTCTCTCCTCTCTCCTCTCTGTCTCTGTCTCTGTCTCTCTCTTCTCTCTTTTCTTTTCCTTCTCTTTATTTTGTTTCCTTTTTGCCATTTCTTGGCCATCCGATGCCGGGGCTCAGCTTTGTTTTCTTTCATTCATCCTCTTCCTCCCCCCAATTTCCCTTCTCCCCATTTGACTAATTAACGGAAATTTAATTTTGTTTTTTTGGCTAATTTTGCGCATCGCAAACCAAGCGAAGGCAGTGCAAACAGTCCGCCGCTTCTGCTCATTCTTCCCAATTGCCTTATTTACGCATTTGTCCGCTTTTCCTTTTCCCCTTTTCTTATTTTCTCCCACCGTTAAATTGCCAATAAAAATGACCAAAATAGGGATTTTCGGGCCAACAAATGGCGTCGATTGGCGTACTTTCCCTCCCGCCCCTTCACTTTCCCTTCCCTCGCATTAGCTGCTTCTTCCTTCTTCCCATTTCCATGGTGTACCTGAGGAATGCAAACAAATCCCAAAATCCTTCTCCCCATTCGCTGTCCAAACGGAAGATGAACACTCACTCAGTGAGGCCAACCCAACCCAACCAAACACTCATTCCCCTCCCTTGCGCTGCTTTTCCTCAGCACAAGCCCTGAATCTCCCTATCCATCTGACAATGAGCTATTTATGCATTTCTCCAGCTTCTTCTTCTTCTTTTCTTCCTCCTTCATTCTTACAGCACAGTCAAAGCGATTCTGCGAACCGAACTCCCACAGGAAAGTGAGGGAGCGAATGGGGGGAAAGGGGGGGGAGGAAAGAGAGGGAAGGGAAAAGGAAGGGAAAAGGAGGAGGAGAGGGGAAGAAGAGGGGAAGGGGGAGGGGGAGGAGAGGGGAAGGCCTTCCCGGGGACGCTCAACTTCTGCTTGCCTTGGCTGCTGAGCGCTGCTCGCTCCGATCAGATTTTGCTGTTAATGTGTGAGATTGGGAAATGAAGGGCAACGACATTCATTTGTCGGAAGGAGAAGCGAATGTTTTTTGAGTGTCGTCGGAAAATGGAAGAGAGAATGAGCGGAGAGAAGAGAGTGAGAGAAAGGGAGAGAGGGAGAGAGAGAGAGAGAGAGAGAGGGAAAAGAGAGAGAGAGAGGGACAAAGAGAGAGAGAGAGGGACAAAGACATGAGATAGAGAGGGAGAGGGGGGGGGGGAAGAGGGGAGTCAAAGGGGGAGGCGGGGAGGGGGGGGGGGCAAAACGCGGGGGTTGACTCTGTTTGACGTGCGCAGTTTCCCATTGGTAACCGATCCGGCCAGCAGAGCTGCTGAACCAGGACAATGCTCCGGCAAAAAGAGATTATCCGCCACTCCGTCCGTCCGAAACGGACGGACCCAACACAAAGCGCTTCTCCCGCGTCGCCCATTCCCCTTTCATTTGTTTTCCCTTTTTTTGTCATTTTCTTCTGATTTGAAAAAGACCCAAAAAATAGGAAAAAGGTTTCTCCCTTTTCACATTCATTTAAATCACTGATGATTTGTTACGCATTTTATTCTGCTCGAGCTTGGAAAGAAGCTTCCCCGTTAAGAATTTATTAATGGGTCAATTGAGGCAACAAATGCCTTAAATTTGAGCAGAAAAAGAAGAGGGAATGAATGAATGAATGGTCGGTTGATCAGCTCAATTTGTCAGTTTGGATAGAAAATCTTAAATTTGAATGGCAATTGCCATGTTCGTCCATTCCCATTGTCAGAAAAGGATTTGAACACAAAACTTTTGTCGTCCTTTAGTCCTTTTTTTGTCCGTTATTTTCGCTTTGTTTCGATTATTTTTCGGCACTAAAAATTAAAATGTCGCGCATGGATAAAGGCGGTTCTCAGCAGACGTCCTTGCTGGACGTGCTGAAGAAGAAAATGCGCCAGGCGCGAGAGGAGGCGGAGCAGGCGAAGGACGAAGCGGACGAAGTGAAGCGGCAATTGGAGGAGGAGCGCAAAAAGCGAGAGGACGTAAGAAAAATGGGAATGGAAAGGAAATGGGAAAAAGTGCCATTTATACCGGAGAAATTGGGGGGAGGGCATCAAACGAATGGGAATGACAGACAATCCATCAAACGGAACTTGTCAAGGCCGAGGCGGACGTGGCCGCACTGAACCGCCGCATTGTGTTGGTGGAGGAGGACTTGGAACGCACGGAGGACCGACTGAAAATCGCCACTCAAAAGTTGGAGGAGGCGAGCAAAGCAGCGGACGAAGCGGAACGGTGAGAAGGCGCGCGAGCGGAAAACCGCGAAAAAATGCAAAAAATGCCAAAAAAATAGTTAAAATGAGTGCCAATGTGAAGAGAGAGCTGCGAGTGTGAAATTGAATGAAAATCTGCAGAGTTTGTGTGCCGAAGTTGGCCGAATGTGCCGGAGGGATTGGTCAGTCCCTCCTCCCAAAATCCCCTGTGGGCAATTTCCATTTGCTACGGTTTCTTCCCCGGGGGTTCATTCCCCCCCCCCCCCGCCGCCCCTCCTCACTTTTTATTTGGCTTTGCTTTGTCGCCCCAATGACGTGGGCTTAAGGCTGAAGCCGAAGTGGCGTCACTGAACCGTCGCATGGTTCTGTTGGAAGAGGAGTTGGACAAGCTTGAGGAGCGCCTTAAACTTGCCACCGAAAAAATGGAAGAAGCGACGGCCAATTGCGACGAATCGGAACGGTCAGTTCAAAGGAAAGGGAAGGACAGAGCCAACGGACAGAGAGAAGAGAACCCCTGGCCAAATGGGACAAACACTCCGCTAATTGGGCCAATTAATTATTTGACAGAGGAGGGAGGGGTCCATTCGTACTTTTGCGTACTGTACGTATTACTGTGGTGCTGTGTGTATGTGTTGTGTATGTGTTTGTTTGTCTGTTGATTTTAGATTGAATTGGCATAGCTTTTTAATTCCTTGGCATTCCGCCCGTCGCTTTTCAAATGCTTTTTTTCTTCGCTTTTGCGCTTTGCTTTTTGTCCGCTTTTTGCCCAATTCCTTTCCGTCGTCCAAATCAGCGCCCGCAAATCGATGGAGACGCGTTCGCAGGCGGACGAAGAACGCGCAAACATTTTGGAGGTGCAAGTGGAGGAAGCGAAAGTGATCGCGGAGGACGCGGACCGCAAATACGAAGAGGTGAGCGAAGGGAAGCGACGGTGGAGGGAGAGACAGACAGACGAGACGCACTTGGACAATGCCTATGCCAATGGCTAATATGGCTAATGGCAATGCCAATGGCTAATATGGCCAATGGAAATGCCAACGGCAAATATCGCCAATGCCAATGGCAGCATTTTTAGACGCACTTTAACACTGCCAAATGCCATTTTAGCACTTTTACGCATTGCCGGACTGGCCTTTCTTCCGTTCTTTTATGGCCTCATTATGCCAATGAATGTAACCCTTTAACATTTTCTCATTTTGGCACTTTAACCCATTTGACTAAATTGTACAATAACAAAGTGTGCCGACCGTGTGAGTTCGAAGTGTGCGATTACTTAATTAATGGTATCATTTAATTGAGAATAATTAATTATTTCTAATTAGTCGCTTTAATTGCCTTTGATTCATTCATCTTTTTGTTAACCAACCTGCAAAACAACAACAACAACATTAATTTAATTTCTTTTTCATTGCTAAATTGCCAAAACGCCCATTAATTAATTCATTCATTATAATTAATTAATTCAATTGGCAATTCGTTCGTTCATTGCCCCCCCCCCTTATTTTGTCTCTGTGCAGTGAGCGAAAGTCGTTGCAAAATCGGATGAATGTGGACGACGACCGATGCTTGGAGTTGGAGACGAAACTGCGCGAGGCGCACTCGCTGCTGCGCGAGACGGAGACCAAGTCGGACGAGGTCACCAGCAAAAGCAAAACAAACGCTCTTTGCCGCCGCTTCAGCCGCACTTTTGCTTTTTCTCTTTTTATTTTTACTGTTTTCTTTCTTATCTTTTTCATCTGCTTTTCCCTCTTTCCATCTCATCTGCTTCTTCTCTTTTCTTCTTTCTCTCCTCTTTCTCCTCTTCTCCTTCTTCTAACCTCTTTTTACTCTTTCATTCTCTTTCTTTTTGTCCCTTTTTCTCTTTTCCTTTTTATCTTCTCTTTCTTTTCTCTCCTCTTTCTGCTTCTTCTCCAGTTCTGTCCTCTTCTGTTGCTTCTGCTGCTGTCGGATTGCTTTTGTGCTTTTTTGAATTTTAAATTTTTCATTTTCCAATTCTTTTTCCTTTTGTCAAAGATTGGAAAAAACCGCGCGTTTGCTTTGTTTTTTGAGTGGCACACCTTTTAACTTTACTAATCACTTCCATTTGTATGATAAATGTTCGTTTTTACTCACTTCCGTCCGTCCTTTTTTCCATTTGTCCCATTGTCCCTTTTGTCGCCATTTTGTCTTTTTTCATTGTTTTGTCTGGGCCGTCCTCAATTAATTAATTAATTGTCACCCTTTCTCCCCCTTTTCTTTTGCCATTCCTTCGATCGGTCGGTCTCTTTCAGTGTGCGTAAAGTGATGGAAAACCGTTCTCTGCAAGACGAGGAGCGTGCCAATGCCATCGAAGAACAGCTGAAGGAGGCCCAATCGCTGGCGGAAGAAGCGGACCGAAAATACGACGAGGTTCACGCGTGTCGCTGCCAATCACTAACAATTTGCCGTTTTTCTTGGAAAATGCCGAAGAAATAAATGCCAAAAACCAAAAACAAATCCGAAGGAAGAGCGGCTTAACATTTCGCCCGCTCTTTCCGTGCCAATTTTGATCCAAATGGTACTATTTTGGCACTCAATTTGTCCCTTCGTCATCACTCTTCTTAAAATCCATCAAAATTTGTCCCATTTTTCCCTTCCCTTAATTTGTCCCTTTTAATTTGTTATGCATTTCCGTTGCACATTTTATAACTTTCTTATTTTTATTTGCTTATTTTTGCCATTGCTTTCTTTTCAATGCTTTTTGGCTTTTGCCGTTTTTTTCTCTTTTTGCTTTAATTTTTCCGTCCAATTTTCAGGTCGCTCGTAAATTGGCAATGGTTGAAGCCGACTTGGAACGTGCCGAGGAGCGCGCAGAGGCCGGGGAGAAGTGAGTCCATTGGCAATGCTTAAATATGTTTTTGCATTATGAGTTAAAATCTCTTTTCTGCTCCAATCGCCTCCACTTCGTCTTTTTGTGTTACCATATCCAATTTTGATTTGGCACAATTTCTTTTTTGGCATTTCGTTTGGATGAGAAAGGACCATTCGTAATTCTTTCCCCCGGGCTTTGTTCGCCCGATGGATAGCGCAAACACCGACTCTTTCTTTCTTTCTTCTTTCTCTCATCTAACTTTTTCTTTTCCTTTTTCTGATCACTTGCCAATTTCTCCCCGTCTTTCTCTTTTTTCCCATTCATTTGTTTGTTGCCCCGACTTACAGCAAAATTGTGGAGTTGGAGGAGGAATTGCGCGTTGTGGGCAACAACTTGAAGTCGTTGGAGCTCAGCGAAGAAAAGGTTTTGGGAGACGCCGCCTCTTTCCCCCCCCCCTCACAAATCAAACTTTGGCTTTTCCCCCCTCAGACTTTGGCTTTTCCTTGGCATTTTTTCCTTTTCAAACTGTGCCCTCTAATTTTTTTCTTTTGTCCCTTTCATACCCAATTGGTGCTAATCCCTCCCACAAATGCTCATAACTTTCCCCCACCCCCTCATTTCCCCTCTTTTCTCTCCAAATTCCCCCCAAAAGGCGTTGCAACGCGAGGAAGCGTACGAAGAGCAAGTGCGTCAGATGGAAGTGCGTCTGAAGGAGGTCTGTCATTGTGTGCCCGAACTTTTGGGGAAAGAAAGCGAATAATTGCAAAGTTTGGCCTTTCGCGAGTGTTTAATCCGTCGCTTTTCATTATGCTAACCATTCGAAATGACTTCCCTTTGCGTGTCCTTTGCTTTATTAACATTCTTCCGATTGTTTTTTTGTTTTTTCTTTTCTTTTTCGTCTCTTTTTTTAATTTATTTTTTAATTAATTATTTTTGCATTTGCCATTCACTAAAAATAAATTATTATTAATTTTGTTTTGAAGTGCGCTTTTTCTCTTCCAGCAAAATTGTGGAATTGGAGGAGGAATTGCGCGTCGTCGGTAACAATTTGAAGTCGTTGGAGGTCAGCGAAGAGAAGGCATTGCAACGCGAGGATTCCTACGAGGAGCAAATTCGCAACCTCAGCGCCCGTCTTAAGGAGGTGGCACAATGCCCGCGGGCAATCTGACAATTCGGCGCCTTTTGCTTAATTATTTGTTGCTTTCGATCTGTTAAAGCCAAACAAAGGCTTTGACCAATCAACAAAATGAGGAATTGCTAATTGGATTATCATTAGGGGATAGCATTCGAAACAAAAAAGGTTTTCTTAAAATATTTTGAGTGATTGTTTGCTGTCGCTTATGCTTTTTGTAAGAAAAATTAGGGGATTAAAAATATTTTTTGGTTTTAATTTTTGGCCTTTTCCTTTTTAGGCTGAGACTCGCGCGGAATTCGCTGAACGTTCGGTACAAAAGCTGCAGAAGGAAGTGGACAGACTGGAGGGTGCGCTCTTTTGGCCCATTTTTTTTACTTTTTTTTCCTTTGCCTTTTTTTGCAATGCTTTGGGAGGGAAAAGCCATGGGACAAAAAGAGGCAAAATTACGCGGGGGAATGACCAGCAGAAAATGAACGGATCAACTGATTGTGAATGGGTTCCGCTTCTTCGTTTAAATTTGGCGTTTTGCTTTCCGCTTTTCCTTTTGTCTTTTCCTTTTGTCTTTGCTTTTGCGTTTCGTCCGTTCGTTCATTTTTCGTCGCTTTTCCCTAACTTTTGTCCGTCCGTTCGACAGATGAATTGCTCGTGGAGAAGGAACGCGTGCGCAATTTGACAGCAGAAATTGAACAGACTGTGCAGGAGATTCAGGGCTCTTGAACTGTTTTGGCTTCTTCAGAATTTGTGACGATGTCAAAGTGTGGCCATTTGTCATTTTCGTCCGTTCTCTTTTTGGCATTTTGTCCGTTTTTTGGCCGACTGTCCTATGTCCAAATTTTCGTTAAGACTTTCATTGTCCATCATTCGTTATGAGCTTATCTAGCTTTTTGCTTTCTTTTGCGTAAAATTTACACTATCGCGAAATTGGGTGTTTTTCTCCTTTTCCTAACACTTTATCTCTCGTATTTAATTGGCAATTAACTAATTAATCTTTGTCCCAATTGCCGTGCCATTGCTTTTAACCCCATTAACAATTTTGCAGATGAACGTGAACAGGCAGTGACCAACGGGAACGTTGTGCAAGAAGAATTGGACCGATTGGTGCATGAATTGCATGCCGTTTGAGGGGTTCCCTCTTCTGTTGACGGATGGGTGCCAATTTGAGTCGTAAAACGGAAGGATAATTTGCCAAATGAATTTGATTGGGGGCATTAATAAGCCTTTTGGCACCCATCCATCCCCCATTTTGTTAATGCATGAATTCGTCGACTGCTGATGAACGGCCACCGTGGAATTAATTTTGTCACTAATTCATTTGTATTCCTTTGCTTTCGATGGGATTTGTTCTAACCCATTAAGTTTGAAAGATTCACTGTATCGATTAACCAATAATTAGGGCGAGGTTTATGTTTTGAAATTCCAAGAATATTTAAATAAATTTTATGAAAAACGCAAAAATATTTATGAAAATATTGAACAAAAATTAAAAAGGTTGCAGTGCAAAAAAAAAGAAACCGTACGCTAACACAATCAAAAATTATTCATTGTTTAAAGTTCCAAAAATTCTGAATTTCGAGAAATACGGAAAATTTACCAAAGATTGCTAAAAAAAAATGCCGAAGTATGTTTTTTTTAAAAAGGCCTAAAAATATATATATATATTTTTTATATAAATTATGGATATTGACGTGAAAGCGAAGAATTTCCTACGCTAAAAAAATAATTCCTGCATTTCTCAGCAAAACAAAGAAAGCTTCATGAAAATATTTAAAAATATATAAATCCTCAATTACTAATAAAAAGAAATAATGATAATAACTGCGTGATTATCGTTATTTTTTGGGTTTATTTGTGACCATTGGGTTATTTCGTTGATGGGCCAATTAGTTTTCCGACGGTTTTTGTCATTGTCGTGTGTCCACCCCTTGACATTCTGCAACAATATTTTGCCGTTTTGAGTTCAATTTGAAATTTGTTTGATTTTTGCAGACGAATTGGTCCACGAGAAGGAGCGGTACAAAGCAATTTCGGAGGAGTTGGACTCGACTTTCCAGGTGAATGATTGTATGAGGAAAAGAGGACAATCATTCCATCCCTTTGGAGGAGCTTTCCGGCTACTGATCTGTTCGGTCAACGGATGCGAGCGGAAGTGTGCTGCCGGACGGACTTGGAAATTATTTTTGATTTTCCTGACAAAACGAAAAACAAACATCATTCTGTTAATGATACCGAAGAGCCAATTGCTTCCTTAGTAAATCTGCTCACCGTTCTTTTTTGATTTCGTTGGGAAATTACGGCAAATAAATAAATAATGTTCACTTGCATATGTTTAATTTCTCTGAATGGGCTCGCCACCAACTGAATAAATTTGCATTATCTCCGTTGTCGGGTGCAATGTTTCGGGGTACTCGAAACACGGCTTTTTTCCCGACCCAATTTTTTTTTTTTGGGTCCGAAGGGTTTTGTTGGGTTTCGAGTCAAAAGCATAGGTGGCGCGTGGACAGAAAAATTCTGGGGTCGCGGATTCAAATGGTTAGAATGTTAAATTGTGTAAGCACGCAATTTTTACATTATGGTGCTCGTCTCTATGTTAATGTTCTTAACCCGACTTCAGATGCGTATTTGAGGTGTGGTCTTATATAGCTTTTATATGCTAGGATTAAGGTATTTACCTTATTCCTTGTTTTTAATATTTTTAAAAGATGATACATACAGTCATGGTCATATGTTTAACAACACTCAAAATTTTCTACCAAATTTGATTTAAATTGATTATAAAATCTCAATATGACTATATTGTGTATATATGTTTTATATTTCTTGTAGCATTTTTTGTGGGCTTTATAATGATACCATTCACTATCCCCTGTCAAAATGTTATTATTAGTTACAAACCATTTTACCAACTGCACTCCCTTTTTGGGGTGGTCATATGTTTAACAACACTACCCATATTTTTTTTCGTCAGCATTAAAAAATCTAAAAAAATTCAGGTAAGCATAACTTTGGATGCTGATCAAAAAAGGTAGCAACACCAAGTTGATCAGATCACTCCTTCATGGTGATCTGATCAGCCTATTTTGGCTGGGAACGAGGGGTAAATTTCAAAAAAATTTTCTAGGGGGTTGGGAAAATTTTTCTGGAAATTTTGAGTAGGCCCATTTTATAGAGCACAAAATTTGCTACCGAAGAATAGTGGGTCTACGATTTAGGCCCGCTGAGATACGTCGACTTTTATTTCGGTGCCTATAAAAAGTACTGTATTTCTTAAGAAAATAGTGCATTTTACACTACGTCAAAATTGAAGTGCCCATACCTCAGCCGGTATAAGTCATAGAGACATGCGGTTTTTTGAATATTGTAGAGAATTTTGAGTGTTGTTAAACACATGACCATGACTGTATGTCTTGAAATAAGCCACCTTTAATATTTTTGAAATATAACCAGGATTCTAATCGAATTTTCTGCTGCTCTCCTATGCTTTCAGTACAGTGACTGTACTATTTCTCTAGTAAGAGAAATCAGAATCCTGCGTAGCACAGAATCCTTTGCTTATTCCGTGTACTAAGAAGAGAAACGAAAAATCAGGACATTCTCTCGAATGTCCTGATTTTTCGCTTCTCTCTTTTGCACGAGATTCTGATTCTCTTACTAGAGAAATAGTACAGTCACTGTACTGAAAGCATAGGAGAGCAGCAGAAATTGATGAGAACCCTGAATATAACTTAAATGAGAGATTTTGGTCAACTAAAACCGCCAGATCACGGACATACCTAATCTACACCTAAAATTGCTTTCTTGCCAATTTTATACTCATTTTTAGAATATTTTTTCATAAAATATGTAATACTGCGCATTTCTCATGCGCAATGGCTATGCCTTTGTCATTAGACCATTTGGCTAGCCAACGCTAACGAGAGTAAATCCCTTTTCAAATCATTTTCACGCGAAATGTAAATTTAATATCATCGGCATACATTTAATTCCGATTGCAGATAGTATATAATTAGTAGGGATGCGATTTAATGAACGGCTTGAACTTTTGGAATCGGATCAGCGCGAAATTGGCCTTCGATTGCGGCGCCGCCTTCAGGTTTGCAAAATTTTTTAAATAAATGACTAAAATTGGAAAACTTCCCAACATTTCTCTTTTTTTTTCCTTTTTTTTTGATGTCATAAAGTGCAAAAATTAAGGCAAAAAGTCGCTGAGATTTATTGCCCCTCAAAAAACAAACAAAAAAAATAATAATTTCTTTTTTCTCCTCCCTTCGCATAATTTTTTTGTTGTTCATAGTTTATCATTTACAATTGGTTTTTCCAGTTCTTCTTCTTGAATCCGCTCGACAAGGTCAGATTATTTTATTTTTGTTGGACGAAAAACCCAAAAATTTTCCAAAATTTCCGCCCCCGCCTTTTCAGTACCGAATTCGGCGACAATTTCCATTCAAATTGTTCATCCAAGTGCTTAAAGTGGCATTCGTCACAATTCAGGTGAAAGCTGCTTGTTTCTAGCAGAAGGGTTTTGACATTGGCGAAATGTGAATCCGGATAAACTATAGTGAACGCCCCGTGAAAAAATGGGTCAAATGATATACCAATCGATTCGTCTCGAGGATCTAAGAATGGAAAAATATGTCTCGAGTGCGGAAACGCCAAAAAATCGGTTTTTGAACCGGTTCAAAACTCGAAAAAATTGAGAAATTTCGCACTCTAACTTTTTTTTAGACGATCGAATCCCGACAAATTTGGTACCATTTGAAAGCTCTTGACGAGCTAAGTCTAAAAATAAATGTATGAAGTCGAACCGCGCCATATAAAAACCGACAAGTATAAACCGGTTTTTGAACCGATTCAAATCTTATAGTGCCAATTCAGTACCAAACGTAATTTATAATTATTTTAATTGGTAGGTCATTTTGGTTATTGCGATAAAAAACCGCCGCACACTCGACTACGGCGGCCAGTAGGTGGGGCGAGACTACGGGCTACGGAAGCATTCGCGCGTGATCCGCATGCGGTTGACTGATTGGCGGGGGTCCTTCGGGCCCTCGCAGTCAACCGCCTGTGGCGCTCGTTAGACTGCTTCCTCCGCCCTCCGTCTCGCCCCACTACTTGCTCCGTCTTCGCATGCTCCCTTTTGCGAAAGTTAGCTTGTAAAATTCTTTTTGTTCATCCTTTATTTCTTTGGTACTGAAATGTCACTTTTCACAGGGACTCAGTAGTCCAAGTGCTCAGATGGCATGGGTTCGACTTCATTTCCTGATTTTTAGATTAAGCTCGTCAAGAGCTTTCAAATGGTACCAAATTTGTCGGGATTCGATCGTTTAAAAAAAAGTTAGAGTGCGAAATTTCTCAATTTTTTCGAGTTTTGAACCGGTTCAAAAACCGATTTTTTGGCATTTCCGCAACTCGAGACATATTTTTCCATTCTTAGATCCTCGAGACGAATCGATTGGTATATCATTTGACCCATTTTTCACGGGGCGTTCACTATAGTTCACCCGTGAATCCTTCCTCCCTAATTTTTTTTATGGTCATTGATTTAATTTTCAAACAAAAAAAAATTCTCCGTTTTGGTGGTCCATTGGCTTTTGTTGTTTTACTTTTTTTAATTTAATTTTGTCAATTGTTTTTTCTTTCTTCCTTCAGTTGATTATCTTTGCTCAGCTGCGCATTTCGCACGTTGACTTTTTGGAAGAAACGCGCACAGTGATGCGGCACAAATTCCTCAACGAATGGGGCGACGAAAGGGACATGTACGAGACGAGCAATTGGGAAATTGTCAAAAAAAGACGACAACCGAAAAATAATAAATACAAAAAAACGAACAATTAAAACACCTTGAAGGCTTATGGTGAATTACTAAGATTTTCCAAAAAATGTTGGAAAATTTTCGGATTTTTTTGTACACCGTAAAAATGAGTTGAATGTCATCAAATTCTAAAGCTATTCTTTCTTTACTCTTGAGATTGAAGTGTTTATTTTTAGGATTTGTCTTTTTCAGGCTCATTTATCCGCCGGCCAATGGCCATTACTCCGCGTACAGCAGCGATCAAATCATCAAACATTTTGCACACATTGTTAAAGCGGTAAAAAAGAAGATGACAATGAGAGTGAAATCCTGGGTGATAGAAAGTGAGGAAGAGATAGGAGAAAGGAAGAGAGAGACTGCGAAGAGAGAGAGAGAGGGACAGACAAATGTTATGGATAGAGAGAGAGGAAAAGGCTTGATTTTTGTCATTTTTTCAGTATTATTCCATCCAAAACGACTCGTTCGCCGCGTTCAGCTACGATACATCGGTGGCACAAATGCCCTACCAGGACGTGTGGGACGACGAGCTTGGCAAGGCGCACATTGTCGACGAGCACCAATCACTGAGGCTGCACACCGTTTTTGCCAACATTCCGCCACTGCGCTTGTGCATTGACCGAATTGCGGACGTGAAAATTCAGAACAAAATTTACATTTTTGACACCAGCGTAGAGAATGGTAACGGATTTTCACAAAAAGGACCAATTTTTATGATTTTGAGCAAAATTTTTAAGGAAAATTAAAATTTTTGGAGTCCGGCGGTGGTGCCGCCAGGAGTTTTTGAAAATTTAAACGGATATGAGCCATTCTCATTGTCACAGAGTGCTTTGTGTTGGATTTCACGCAGACGGAGGTGGACGACGTGTTCCGCGACCCGTTCACCGTGCGTCGACTGTTGGTCCAACGGAACATAACCTTCCGGGCGGAGGACGCGCTGATTGTGTCCAAGGCATTCATCAACTTCAATGTGCGCACCATTCACTACAGCACGTTGCAAAATGATCGGAAGCCGGAGTGCTACCTGATCAGACTGACCATCCGTTTTGACAACTCACGGCACACGGGCCAGGTCAAGGTGGACCTGATTGCCACGATCAGGCACGTGTTTTTTTTGAATTTTCCTATAAAAAAATTCATACTGTTGAGAAATTTTTATTTTTCGGGGGGGGGGAACGACCTGCTCCGCGTCTAATGCTTTTAAATGATTTTGAGAAATTTTCAAAAAAATATTTCTTCCATTTTTCTTGAAAATATACAATTCCAAGCATTCGTCATAAAGTCGTTTCCCTTTACAGTTACATCAATTTGTGTAACGGACGCATTCAGCAAGGTGAAAAAGCTTATCACAGGGATTGAAGGCGCCTTTGAAATTTTGATAATTTTTCCCCATAAAACGAAAGCAAAATTAAAACCATTATTTTATTTCCATTGAATGCCAAAAGTTCCTTTTTCATTATCAAAGCAGACAATTCGGTGCCATTCAAAAAAAAATCCAAATTGGAATATTCTGTTTTTCTTCTTACAGTAAACCGCTTCGGGTTGGGTACGGTAATGATCGCTCTGCTCGATCTGTTCGTGCTGTCCATGTGCCTTGGCTCGCTGTTTCTCTGCGTGCGCTCGTTGGTCAAAGGACATTTGTTGAAAAATGTTTGAAAAATAAAATATAATTTAAATTATTATTGTTATTATTTCCAAAAGACTACACGTGAATACTTCGATCGGGCATTTGGCATTCGGTTGAGCATCCAAGACAAGTGGGAGTTCTTCAACATGTGGTACGGCATTGTTGTCGTGGTAAGGCGTGCCGTAACAAAACATACAATGATGAAGCCCAACATTTAAAATGGGATCCCACACATAAATAAACCCCGCACGGCGGGAATCGAGAATTTGACTCGAGATTGGGTCTAAAACAAGGGATTTATAACGTACCTAATAGTGGTTCTGAAACCAAAAATTCTCTTAACCACGACTCTCGAGCATCGCTTATTCGTAGGCCGTCGGTCTCTATGGCGTTTTTAGCCTTTTGCTCTATGACACCCGAAGTTTTTCACCGCACTAATTTCAGGGAAACAGTCATTGGAAAACGGGGAAGGTACGGCGCGACGGTGCTGCGACAAGCGCCGCCCAAAATTCTTTTTTGCAAATTTATTAGTTAACGAACCGCCAGTATAAAATTTTTTACCTAACTTTTTAAGGAGGGACTGGTGCTATTTTGTTCCGCCACCCCTTTTTGCACATAATATGTACACATGCTTTTGATCGGACAAAACAAAAAAAGTTCCGCTGATATTTCTGCCTAATTTTTGAATACACAAACAGAACGACCTGTTGCTCATCACCAGCACCGTCTGCAAGGTGTCCATCCAATTCCGTGACTTTGACTCGTCGGCACTGTTCACACTCACCGGTGTACTGCTCGGTCTCGGCGTGTTCCTGGTGTTCTTTGGCCTACTCCGCTACTTCACTTTCTTCTCCCAGTACAATGTCTGTTCTATTATTTCCATAATTTGCTAATTACAACGTGATTACCCCAACTCTCAATGGACTTCTTATTTCAAGGTCATCATTCTGACATTGCGCAAATCGTTTCCATCCATTTTGCGCTTCTTGGTTGGCGCGGTCATTCTCTACTGTGGATTTCTGTTGTGAGTTGTACTATTGAACATACTGTAATTTGACCATTTGTCTTTTTCAGTACCGGATGGGTAATCATTGGTCCCTACAGCTTGAAGGTGCTGTCTTCTACTTTAATTTTCTTTTGAGAATTTGTATAAAAAACTAAAAATTAAGTTTCAAGAAAGTCATATAGTCAGGCGGATTCGAACCCATTGTTTGCATATTTATTGGATGCCATGCACTTAAACCCATCATAATTAGGGCATCCAAAAATGTACACCTAAAATTACAAAATATACTCATAAATTTTCCCAAATTTATGGTAAAATTTCTTGAAATTCATCAAACTTAAGCTAAAAATCTCGAAAATAGCTTTTTAGCAGAAAAAATACAAAATAAAACTAAATCTATTAATTTTAAGAAAAATGAATAAAAATTCGAAAATTTCCCATTTGTTTTTATTTATTTTTGGCCAAAATTTCCAATTTTTGGATGCCCTACCCTAATAGTAACTTTTATAATCTTTGAAACTCACTCAAATTTAAAAACATTTAAAATCTGCATTTTTTGAAGCTTTTGTTAATTCTTGTTTTGTCTAAAATTGAAAAAATTTTTGAATTTCATTATATTTTTTCCCAAAAGCATTAAAATCCATTTTATTTGTTGTCATTTGTCAGTTCCGCACATTGGGCGATTCGTCCGGAGCGCTTTTTTCGCTGCTCAATGGGGACGACATGTTCGCCACCTTTTACACGATCAGTGACGACAATTCGATCATCAAACTGTTCGGCACCGTGTACATCTACTTGTTCGTCTCCGTTTTCGTTTATGTTGTTTTGTCGCTGTTCATCGCCATCATAATGGATTCTTATGAGGTGGGTGGGGACGTCGGAATTGCGCTGATTAATTAACTAATTACTGCCGATTACACATCAATAGATGTTGAGGGCACAGGCCCGAAGGGCCTGTGTGAACTCACCTCGTCAAGCGGCTCAGTTCCGGAAACTCATGTCGGCCATCATCTGCGACATGCATAGTCGGCTAACAACAACAACTAATTACTGCTAATACTTTAACAATTAATATGGTATTATTAGTGGCCAATTTGTAGGATGTCCAGCCTTAATTTTAGCAATTAGGATAATGATTAATGGATTTTTGACACTTTAAATGTGGAAGTTTTCAATGTCTTCTCATTATTAATTCCATTTTTATGCTTTTGAGGTTGTCAAGAAGCAGCACAACCCGGCACTGGCCGATCACAAGTCCGCGCTGCAGGAATTCCTGGACAGCTCGGAGACACCGCTGGCGGGCACGGACGAAGCACGTGAACTTTTTGCGGCCGACCAGCTGCTTTGATTATCGTACTGGGAAAGACAATTTAATTATTTAAAACGATGACTTTTCGCGTTCATTTTTGTGTTTAAATTTCATATTTGTTTTGATGTGTGTTTGTTCTTTAATTATGCCATATAATTTTCGTTTTGTCTTTTTCTCCGTTTTCAAAATAAAAATTGTTCTCCAACGCCGCTTCAATTTGCTTCGGTCTACAAAAATCTTGACTAAACATTTGTTTTGGTCTTGTAATTGTATTTCCGAATTTTATTTATCTGACCACCAGGGATGGGCCAAATTGAAAAATAAAAAGCGAAATTTGCGAAACTGAAAAATGCGAAATGAAAAAAAAGCGAAATGCGAAACGCCAAAAAATGCGAAATGCGAAACCTCGGCCCATCCCTGCTGACCACCCATATTTCCTTCCGCAATCGAACGAAATACGCTCGGTCCGACCCCTTCTTCCCATTCCAAAACCCCAAAAAGTACGACTCCATCCGCACAATGGCAATTAGCGAATTGTCGTAATGGCACTGCTACCGCTGGTTACGGTCGTGGCGGTTACGGTAAACAATATGTGCCATCACCGCCGATGCGTGTCATTCGAAAAGAATTCGCCTTGTGGATTGATTGACTCCCTACGCTGATCGCTATTTTTTTTTTTTTGAACTTTCTGCCTCATCAAACTGATTTTTAATGGATTTTAAGCGCCTCAATGTGGGCAATTGGGGTGCCCTTTACGACGAATAATATATATTTTTTGCGATCTTTGGCATTTAATTTTTTTAATAAAAAGTCATGATGGCCCGGTCCGAAAAATAGGATTGGTTTCCCGGAGAACGGAAGTTTTAGACCATTAGTCCCGGTCCATCGTCAAATGCCGGTCCCGGCTATTTCAATATTATGAGCTGTTTACCACCATAAAATTTTAAAAATTTAGGGATTATATCAGGAAATTAAATATTGTGATACAATTATAAGCTCAATTTCATTTATCACTATTTAATTTGTATTTGTGAAAGCGTAAAAAAATATAAAGTCAAAAGAGGAAATTTAAAAGTTCCAATTAATAATATAAGAAACTTTGGTTGGAATTTCAGGTAAAAATAAATTTGAGGGCGGGAGGGGGAGGGGGGGGGGGGGGAGAGTACTAGAGACCGGCGGAGATCAGAGTTCTGTCGGATTTATTGGCTAAACAGAATTAGATTAAGTAAGGAAGACATGTGTCCCCGAACCAATTTCCAAGTCATCCCAAGTTTTTGCAAAAACCGGTCTCTAGGTGGTACAATCACAATTCTGTTAAAAATTTAAAAATATTAAAAATATGGCGGTCTGTGCACCGCACGTCCCTCTCTCTCGTCAAAAATCAGTGTCAGTATCTTCCGCCGGTCATTTCGTTCACCGCATGCGCCGCAGCCGCACGCGCCGCTTGGTTGGCAGCCTAAAAGGAGAATAAATAAATCGTCACGGAGAAACGACACTGACATAATAATATCAGAGAACGACTACGGTAATTACAGTATCATTTGAACCATTTTAGTAATAAACACAGAGACAGACAGAAGACACCTGTTGGACATTTCTGTCGGACATCACTCCGCTGCTGAACTCCTGGCGAGCCTTGTCGAAACTGAAACCAGCGCCCCTATACCACCGATGGACCTCAAATTGGAAAAAGACATTTGGAGGGCAAATCTGACGAAAAATGACTTTGATCAGAGACAAACACATGCCGACGAAGGCAAGCGAAAAGCACGCAGCGGAACAGAGCATAACCAAACCAACGAAGAAGTGAGTACTGAAATGGAAAGGAATCAGAAGGGAGGATAAAATGGGAAAAATAAAAAATTAAATTGAAATGG
Source organism: Heterodera glycines (assembly GCA_004148225.2). Classification (NCBI taxonomy): domain Eukaryota; kingdom Metazoa; phylum Nematoda; class Chromadorea; order Rhabditida; family Heteroderidae; genus Heterodera; species Heterodera glycines. The sequence continues at coordinate 8,114,738 of CP049711.1, read as the reverse complement.
CTGACCGAATAATGGAAAGCGTGTCACTCCAACCGCTGATTTAAAAAGTATTGGAATGTTCTTGAGCAGTTAGTGATTGCTTATTACCAGGCATATTCCGACAGTCCAAGTGCTTGGATGAAACAAAAAATGGTGTGGAGGAAGAGGACCAAGAAGAAGACCAGGAAATTGAAGGACGAATCATCACTGACAAAGAACAGAGAATGAAAAGAAAAGTTAAGGCATTGCCCACCGAAATGCTTTGTAAACGGGGCGAAACCAAAGGAGAAAAGCGCACGGAGTGAACAGAGCCAATTGAATGACAGCCAAAAAGGGGAGACCGATGGGACCACCGGCGAACAGAACGAACAGCAAAGAGGCGACCAAGTTGAAGGCCAAGGCCAACACGTACAGCAGATAGACATGGTAAGCCCAACGGACGGTTTCCTGAAATGGGAAAGAAAGGGGAGAAAAGATAAAAGGAGACAAAAACACACTGAAACAATGACGACACCTGAAACTGTTGGGGAATCTCCACATCGATGTCCTGGTAAAAGCACGGCTTCAGCGGCACAATGCTCGGAAGCGGAGGCCAATTGTGGTCCCGATTCTGTGCCCCAAAACCAAGGCCGTTTGCCTGCGTTTGCTGACGACGGTTTTGCTCCTAATTGAGGCAACGGATGTATTGTAGAAGAAATCAGGGCTTTTGGACCAAAGGGAATTCAATTTTTACCCAACAAATGATATTAAATATTCTAATTCCATTTCAATTTTGACTCAATCGCTCGTCCGTCCCCGTTCGACCTGTTCCCTTTTGCTCAATTCCTCCTGTCGACGAAACAATTCATCTTGTCCCATGCTAACTGCCGGTGGAGTCGAGTTGGTAGCCTTAAATAGGGAATTCAAAACAAACAATCTTTGCAACGGTTGTGAGTTGGATGGACCATTGAATTGCGAAAATTAATTGGCGTCTTCTTGCCAAATCTAATAAAATTAATTCATTTCTCCATGAAAGTCTTTTGCCGAATTTTGCTTTTTTATTTGTGACGACGTAAAAGAAACTGTGAAAGGGTCAATTTTATGAAGGTTATTCCCAGGGCGAGAGAACAGCAGAATGCCAATGGCATTCCATCGCCACCAAAATTGGAAGGAATAAAAAATGCCAACGGAGGAAAAAGAAATCGATAAAGGAAACGGAGAGAGAAATGAGAAAAAGGGGAGAAAAAGAGAAAAACGATTGCAAAGCGAAAGAAACAGAAAGACAAAAAGCGATCAAGAAACAAATAATGTTTTAATCTAAACACAAAAAGAGGTAAAAATGAGGATTCGCTTTTTAGTGTTCCAATCGCCCAAACGGACATCGCTGTTCCATCAATTCCATTTAATAAGACTGGCAAAAATTGAACATTTTTGGGTCAAAGAAATATAAAGAAATTATTGTCGTTTCCGGGCACCAACCAATAAGCGGAATTTGTTTCAATTTTTAAAATTTTGCCATTCTTGTGGTATTTCTTCAACCCTGAATTTGGATTTAATTTTTTCAATAAAAATGGGTAATTTTTTTTTAATTTTAAGCATTTTTCTTAGCAAATTTCATTAAACTTTTCCTGGCTGCGCCTAACGGCACCGCCGGGACCCCAATCGGTAAACATCGAAGCTTAAACAATTTTATTTTTAAGTGCATAATAAAAGCCACAAATTCTCGGTTAATTTATAAATAAAAATTAAAATGGAATTAAACACGGCGGTTTAAAAACATGCACTAACTTGGCCAGCGGAAGCACTTGGTGCGAATGGGTTGTACTCCTCGATGACCGATTGACTCGTTGAATTGTTTCCGACTGATGCAGCCGGTGAAACCACACGCTGAACAGCCGGGTCCTGAGGGAAAAATGATTTGTAAAACAGAAAAATAAAATAACCACTAACAGAAAGGTATTTAAATGATCGTACCTTAAAAGGGTCAGCAAATGGGTTTCCGTCCAATTTCGACATTTTCTATGTAATTTATGTACCTAAATTCTCATCAGATATTATGGTAATAATGTAATGGTGGGCTCCCTTTTCGAAAAAAAATTTTAAATTATGAGTTTTGGGCCGCCTTGATCAGTGATCATGACCTTGAAATCTAGAATCCCGACTCAAATTCGATTATACAAGTATTGACATGAATTCGAAACCCAACCCGGTTTACAAATTAGCGAAATTTTTACGGCGTAAAAAAGTCATTTTACACGGGTGCCAAAAGGACACACCAAAGTGAAAAAAGGTAGGTATGCACCTAGTCGCTCTTATTTGTTAGCCATATTATGTAACAACATTATGCCATTTTTTTGGATTTAAATTCCAACAAATTAAGAAATCTTTTTAATCTTAACAAATTAAAAAAGCTAAATTTTAATTTTTTCGTCTTAGACTAGGGGACGATTAAAAATTAGCAGAATGCTTTCTGGTCGATGATCATGATAACAATTTTAATCCCTAATTTTATGGTAAAAATTGCATACAAAATGCATCAAAAAGATTAAATTTCTCTACCCTTAAGCTATGGAAAAGAAAAATGGTAAAAATGATTGAAAAACATAATTTCATCCCATGAAAAACACTTGTAGAAATTTCACCCCATTCTCGGTTTTTTGTCGGCCCTTTCTCTAGAGAAGTGCCAAAATGGCAAAATCTAAATTTTTAAGCGAAAACAAATTTGGTTTTCTACGAGTAAGCAATGGGCAAGGAAAAGATCCATATCAATATTGTGGTGATCGGTCACGTCGATTCCGGCAAATCGACTACCACTGGCCATCTCATCTACAAATGTGGTGGAATTGACAAACGTACCATCGAAAAATTCGAGAAGGAGGCTCAGGAAATGGGCAAGGGATCATTTAAGTACGCTTGGGTAAGTCGTGATCCAAATCATGTTCATGTTAAAATATATTTTTTTTAGGTGCTTGACAAGCTGAAAGCCGAACGCGAGCGTGGTATCACTATCGACATCGCTTTGTGGAAATTCGAGACAAGCAAGTACTATGTCACCATTATTGACGCTCCTGGCCATCGCGACTTCATTAAAAACATGATCACAGGTTCAGTTTTTCAATACCTTTGTAAGCCATTGTCGTTATAACCATGATAATTTTCATTGTGCAAATTAAAATTTAACAACCAATGATTTGCAGGGACTTCTCAAGCTGACTGCGCTGTGCTGGTGGTTGCTTGTGGGACGGGAGAGTTTGAGGCTGGAATTTCAAAAAACGGCCAAACGCGTGAGCACGCTTTGCTTGCGCAGACTTTGGGGGTCAAGCAGCTCATCGTCGCTTGCAACAAGGTTTCATTTTGTTTTATCTTGTTTCCTGAAATAGTTCTCCTTTCCAGATGGACACCACTGAACCGCCATTCGCCGAGGCCCGTTACACGGAAGTGATGACTGAAGTGTCCAACTTCATCAAGAAGATCGGTTACAACCCAGCCACCGTTCCATTCGTCCCAATCTCTGGCTTCAATGGCGACAACATGTTGGAGCCGTCTGACAGGATGCCGTGGTTTAAGGGGTGGGCGATCGAGCGCAAAGATGGCAATGCATCTGGCAAAACTCTGCTCGAGGCTCTTGACTCCATTCTTCCGCCGCAAAGACCAACTGACAAGCCGTTGCGTTTGCCTCTTCAGGATGTGTATAAGATCGGGGGTTTGTTTGTTTGACAAATGGCTGTCTTAATTTGATGCATAGGTATTGGGACAGTGCCGGTTGGCCGTGTCGAGACTGGTGTTCTCAAGCCTGGAATGGTGGTCACTTTTGCTCCGCAAGGCATTTCCACTGAAGTCAAATCAGTGGAAATGCACCACGAGTCCTTGCCAGAAGCGCTTCCAGGAGACAATGTGGGCTTCAACGTGAAAAACATCTCTGTGAAGGACATTCGCCGTGGTTCGGTCGCGTCCGACTCGAAGAACGACCCGGCAAAGGAGACCAAGAGCTTCACAGCTCAAGGTTTAACATTATAATCTAATAGCAGTTGTAACACCTATGCCCTTTTAGTCATCATCATGAACCACCCGGGTCAGATCGCTGCTGGTTATACTCCCGTGTTGGACTGTCACACCGCGCACATCGCGTGCAAATTCGCCGAACTCAAGGAGAAGGTTGACCGTCGGTCTGGAAAGAAAGTGGAGGACAACCCGAAGGCGCTGAAAACCGGCGATGCTGGTAGAACAACTCTATATAATCAGAAATCAGTCTTAATTTTTCTAGGGATCGTCGATTTGATTCCAACCAAGCCGATGTGTGTGGAGGCATTCACGGACTACGCTCCGCTTGGTCGTTTCGCCGTTCGTGACATGAGGCAAACCGTCGCTGTCGGTGTGATCAAGGCGGTGGAGAAGACTGAAGGCGGTGGAAAGGTTACCAAGTCGGCGCAGAAGGCTGCTGCCCCTGGTGGGAAGAAGAAATGAGAAACGCTGATAATTGGAATGGATTCGATTTTTGGATTTGTTGTTTTTTTTGGCCGTGAAATAGGCCCGTTAACTTTGGGTTTTGTTGGATAAAATTTGTTTTAATCTGTTTGCTTTTTGGTATTGGTTTTTTCCAGCAATGTTTTGCAATACGTTTGTCCTTTGGGTGGGTAATTCTGTTGAAGATCATCGATGTTGATCCGTTCCAGGCAGCAATTGTGCGCACTTTTTCGTAGTTCCATTCGTCTTTTAAAGCCCAGAATCGGCTGTTATTCTGTGCTCGCTCAAATGTCAACTGAGGTTGAAAAGGCGCAGAAAGCGAAGCCGGGCGGAGACACAATCTTCGGGAAGATAATCCGCAAGGAAATGCCTTCGACAATTCTTTATGAAGATGACGAGGTTCTTTCAAATCGATCTATTCCTTCATTTTGTTGTTTTTTAGGTGCTCGCGTTTAAAGACATAAACCCCGAGGCACCCGTCCATTTTTTGGTCATTCCTAAGAAGTGCATCACTGCTCTGTCCAACAGCGAAGAGCAGGTTTGCTGGGCATTTTATATGAATTGGATTGTTTCCGCTCTTCCCAAACTCAGGACCAAGCAGTTCTGGGCAAACTGTTGCTGACAGCGAATAACGTGGCAAAGGCACAGGGTCTCTCCAACGGATATCGCATTGTGATCAACAACGGTCGCCATGGATGTCAAAGTGTGTACCATTTGCATTTGCACGTGCTTGGCGGGCGTCAGTTGGGCTGGCCACCGGGTTAAACACTTGGAAATGTCAATCTTATCGATTGATTTTTTGAAGGGACTTCTGGCACTTTTCTACACACTTTGTTGGGGAAATTTGGCTATTTTAAATGATTACTGAAATGACATTAATTTATTATTGCATCATACTATATTCCCCAGATAAAAAGTGCAAAAATGAATAATAAAATCGGATGATTTGTAATATGACTTTTTTCCTGACAATGATCGTTTTATTCCCCGTTTTGCGGCTGTTCAGTATTTTCTTTCCAAGAGCATGTTCCATCGTCGTACTTTTCCTTAAGTGATGAAAATTCATATTCGTTTTATAAGGGTTTTGAAAGAAAGGACCTTCTTCCAAATTGGCACTCTCTTCTTCAGCTCGTCAATTAACCATTTGGTGGCAGTGATTGCCGCATTTCGCTGCGGGGCACTGACGGAAATGATAACGGAAATTTGCCCGATTGGGACTACCCTAAATAATAAGCAAATTCAAAGTAAAATTCTCTCGAACTGACCCGATTCGATGAGCTATGTAAATTCGAAGAAGCGAAGGGTCGATTTTGTCTCGTACCTCAATACACAGTTTGGCAATTTCTTCGCGTGCCATCGGTTGGTACGCCTCGTATTCCAACTCGAGAACGCGTTTACCGCAAAAAGAATCCCGGGTCGTTCCTAAAGTGGGTATGTTGAAGCAAAATGACTTCGTAACTTCAAAACCCAAAGACTGACTAGAAAAAATTTTGGGATCACCTTTCGGCACCCGTACCGGAAAAGAGGGAATTGGCCCCACAAGACGCGGAAGAGACCCATTCGAGCGCGACTTCAGTGCTCAAATACTCGTGTCGCAGTTCGATTTTGTCACAGAGCAAATGTTGGAACTGAATTTGTTGAAGCCTTTTTAGTTTCGTTATTGCCGATACGACCGTGACAATTATTTCGTCCATAGGGATTTGCCTGTCCGCTTTGACAAATGCTAATGGCCTCGTCGATGTCTCTTTAAATTCTTTTGCTTTTTGCAGCGTTCGTTCATACGCTGGCCAAACGACTTGGTCAAAGTACCTTCAAATTTGTTAAGCCTTATTAGCCAGTGTCAACATCGTCTTTTGTTTATATATTTTTTTGATTCCCGTCTCATTTCCGCCCCAATTTCTTGCCCAATTTCGTCCGGTGGGTCGTAAGTGCGAAGGACGCGTCTCTGACGACAGCTTTCCTTGTCAATGGTGAGGAAAACTGTGCAGTCGGCCCAGCGGATGGCGTCGAGGTCAGTGAGCATATTTCCCTGAACGGTCGGTCAGTCTGTCGCTCGTCCTCTGTCCCCTCTCCGCTCACTTCCATTATCAATGCATCCAATTTGGGGTCTTTCGAAGCGCTGGCAATTTCATCCAATATCAAATGCTCATTCAACTGAATGCAATGGATGATTTCATCACAATGCGTTTCGCCCATACGGCGTCGGTTTGGTCGTAATCGTAGAAAGTGATGGAGGGGTCCTCGGCATTGGCCAATGTACGCACATTCTCTTTGGTTTTGTAGAAACGGTCTTGGCCAATCAGTCGAACGGAAAGACCGCACCGCCTCAGCTGAATTTGAACAATTTTGGGCTACCCACAGCAACAAATTACCAGGGCCACACACCTCCTCCACCAGTGAATTGGCCAAACTCGTCTTGCCCGTGCACGTGGCTCCAGCCAAACTCAAAATTTTTGCACTTTGCTCACAATTTCTACCGAAGATTTGTCGGAGTGGGCGGCCACCAAAAGCGAAGGCGGAGGAGGACATTCGCATGGAAAGCGAAAGGAATGGAAGAATTGGAAAGTGCGACACAAACACAGAAATTTGCATGAATGTCCAGCAATGATCGAAAGAAAGAAAGAAGTCAAAAGACAGACATTTTCTTTATTTTGGTAGCATCACAAAAATGGAATAAAATGATTTTCCTCTGGTCGCTCAAAATTCGCGCAAAGATGCAAACGGCGAATTTGCCGTGCCGCGAAGGACGGACGACGACTGTCGGTGCTGCTGCGAAGTGCCGGCCAATTGGGATAAGTCATTGCTGCTCCTTCCCGCGCGTCGTGCGCTTCGTCTCGGCGGAATGTGCAGTTCGTCCGGGTCCCATCCAAATGCGTCAAGCACTTCTTCTTCAATTGTTTCGTCACAGTCGTCGCCCGGACATTTACTGGGGAATTCCAACTCCCTGAAAAATTAGTCACTGAGGAATTCTTTCATAGATTGGAAAGGAGGGGGGTTACAGTACGCCCCCTCCCCCCCTCAGACCAACCTGAGCATGCAATTGCCATGGAGAGAACTTTCGCAAGATGGGCATGTGAAGGAAAGTCGGCGAACTACGATTGGATGTCTGCACAAGGCGCATTTCGACAGGTGAAAATAGTTTTCGAGCATCGGCTCGAGCTCAGCAACAGCGGAGGGGTGAAGACGGATGACGCCACTCTCTCGTGGGTAATCGCTCCTTTTCTGACAAATTTTTGTAACAAGACATTTACACTTGGAATAGGCCGTCTTCCTCACCTACTAATTTAGAAGATTTTTCAAGAAATTTGTTGAAAATCTTTTGAACTTTTTCTTATAAACGATTCGGGGGGAGTAAACGAGCTGCTCCCAATGGTGACACCAGTTCCCCTGCCCCTGTCCCCCTTACCACGACGACGACCCATCCCTCCGCGTTGAGTTTGTCGATCAATTTCTGCGCCTTTTGCATGGTCCATCCGTTGCGCTTCGCATAAAGCAGCGCCTTTGCGACAGCCAATTCGCCGTCCCCCGCGGCGTTTTCTGTCCCATCGTCGTCCGAATTCGTTTCGTCCATCGCCGTTGATGCCATTCGATTTGTGGCCCGTTCTGCGTTACATTCGGTGATAAACATCAAATTTTGCCATCGATAAAACATTGCCAATTCGTCTTCAGCCAAAGGGCCGGCACTGCGAAGGCCGTGACGGAAGTGCAACTCCGAAATTAATATCAAAAATTCCTTTCGTCTGGCAAATTCGTCGGCCACCTGAGTAATTTGTGCCGTTACAAATTGCTTTTTTTCACTTTTCTCCACCTGAACAACCCGAAGTCCCAATGGACTCAGTTTTGTGTTGAGCATTTGCAAAAGACTTTCCAAAATAAGAAAATTCTCTTCTGTACCGATTGATTTTATTGCTAAAAAGACAAAACCTTAAAAAAGAAGTCAAAAAAAACCTTTAAAACGGTCATTTTCCACAGCGTTGCAAATTTTGAGAAAAATTTTACCAACTTCCGAAGACTGAAAAATGCAAAAACAAATTTGATGTAATAGAAAAACAATTAAAGCGCACCTCAACATAACGGACTTTGATCAGAAATTGCAAAAATTCGCGATGGATGTCTCCGTACTCGGAGCAGTGACCCAAAAGTGTGTTAATTGTTGCCCCTCTCGGCGGAGCCAATGCCATTGCGAAAAATGTCTTTTCGGAAGGAAAATTGAGGAAATTTCAAAATAAATGACAAAATAAAACAAAGTCAAAAGCTAAAAGCTAAAAGAGAAACGAAACATTTATGCCCCAAAATTGGAATTAATAACAATGGCGACTTGTCAAGAGCTGCTGTTTTTTCGGCGTCGCTTTTTCTTACGTATTTTCACGCCCTCCAAATTTGGCACCGGGAAAGGGTCATCGCCTTGGGCCGCACATTCGAATCTGTAAATACATTTTGAGTTTCATGGGATAAAGTGACAAAAAACAAGCAAGGACGGTCCCAGGGGGAAGGCTACCCGGGGTACATACCCCCCCCCCCGGGCACAACCCAAAACGTGGCCGGAAAAAACGTCTTAGCAAAAAAAAAATTTTTGTTTTTCAAAAATTTCATGAATAAAAAAATTGTTTTATTGTTAGCTTGTTTTTTTGAAAACCTATGTGTTATTGAAAACAAAAATTTGTTGAATTCCAGAAAAAAAAGATATTGCAATCAATTTCAAATTTTCCCGGTTTTGTCCCTTCCCCTCTTTTGCTTCGTTCACTTACTTCTTACACAATGCGTAAATTCGCTTCCTCCTCCGACTTGGCACTTTCTGTTGTTTGCCAACCTCAAAAAGTAATTCCCCAATTCGCTTGTAGTCAAATTCAAAAGACGACGATTTTTCTTCAGTTTTCTTCTGTAAATTTTCCAATGTTTGGCATTAATTTCGGAAACTTCAGCCCCAAATGCTTTGTCCACCTTTTCTTCTTCGTCCACTGTTACATTTTGCTGTTTCTCGTCGCAATGTTCGTCCATTTTCTCTGCTTTTCGTTGCTCAAAATCGCAAAGTATCGCATCGAAAATGTCGGAACAAATTGTGCGGAAAAAAGAGTCACTGAATTAATTGGCAATATTTCCATTTAACACCAATTTGTTTATTTCCCACGAAATTTGCTCCTGCAACAGTTGAACATAAGGCCAAACAAAGTCCAACGAGCGCTGTGCATCCAATGGAAAGGCTTCGCAATTTTTGCCGGCGTTCCCTTCGCTCGGCGTCACTTTCGCTGTTGCCGCTGTGTCCAATTCGTCCAACCAAACGGACGCGCAATGGAATTTCAAAGACTCGCATAAAGGCGAATTGGCACTGAGCAGCGAAGAGCGAAACATTTGCAAAAATTGGTCACACAATGGCGGGTCCCAGCGGTGGGAGGACAATCGACGGAACAAAGTGCGAACCAAACGACGGACCAACTGAATATAAACCAGCGGAATAAGTGACAGATCAGCCATAAGAAATTGCGATAACCATGAGAAATTTGTCCATTCGCCACCGGTCGATGTACGGCCATTCCTTAGAAAGCGTAGTGAACAGAACAACGACAAATTCAAGCAGTTGCTCGTCGGTGCGAAAATAGTTGCAAAGAGCGCAGATTTCATCCGCAAGTTCCTCCTGCAAAGTCATTTTGTCCTGCATCCAAAGCGCATAATGCAACCCTTTGCAAAGTCGCGCTAACGAAACAGAGGAAAAGCCTAAGAAAAGAAAAGGGAATGTCAACAAAAAGTGTTGGAAGTGGAAGAAAGTGCACCCTTTGCATCAGTTTTCGTCCTTTCTCTTATGTGCGTTCGCAAGTGTTTCATGGCCCTTTGTCGTGCCGTTGGTTCACCGCTGGCCAATCGCTGAGCAAAAACAATTTCGACTTCTTCCATGTCCTCGTCCATCATAAAAAGGTACGTAAATCAATAGAAGCACAGTTCTTGTGAAATTTCAATATGAAAAAAAAGAAATAGCAAAAATAAATGCTTAAGATAATGAGGAAACTGGAATTTTAAAATCAGCCGGGCCGTGATGGTATTTTAAGAAGGAACCAGTCTAGGGCCCAGCCTCGGAAATTTTAGGGTTCGATTCGTAGGGTGGGGGGGGGATTTTTTTTTTTTTGCATTTTTACCTATATTTTGGGCAAAACGCCAAATAGATAAAAGGTTTTTTCGAAAATTTTTAGGTTCTAAAAAATATAAACTTAAAAAAGGTTCTAAAAATTAGAAATTAGCTTAACCATGGTTTTCGTGCTTTTCAGATCACTGGGAGCTCAGGAAAAAAATATGTAAAAACTAAAAATGCATCTCTATTAATTACACTGGAACAACTCGAACTGTGAGTCGGATTGTATATACCTAAATCGAATGGACAGAGAACAACAAATCGAGTTGGAAGTATTGAGTCGAAAAATGACGCAAAAACTAATGCAAACAGAAGAATTTCAGGCATACCTTTTTATCACTTCATTTTTTCTATTCTTGGGTGATTTTTATCAAACAAAAAAGGGTTTAACTTTAGGAATTATGGGTAGAATTAGCGAAAAGAAATCAAACGTTTGGAAAAAGTGGCGAAGCGACGAAACGGCGCAATGGCAACGAACAGACAAAAGTGACGAATCGGCAGAACGATACTTCGGACCTTAACAATTTTGCCGTGCCGAAAATCCATTTTCTTGAAATTCACAATAAAAAGGCGCGAAATTCGCTTAATTGGACGGGAAAACTTATCGCAGATGAATTAGGACAATTCGTTCGTGCCATTCGCTTGGCTATGGGTGTATTTAAAGATGGAAGTGAGTGCTTGAGGGGGCGAGGGGAGAGACTGCCACAACAAATTGCATTTAAATGATTTGCCTTTTAGCACAAATGGCTCGTTTTGAGGACCAATTGCCCCCCGCCAAAATGATAAGTCCTGACTCCACGTCACTTTATATGGCCCACATTCGACTCGAAAGATTTTGCGCTTCCGAGCATTTCCATGTTGGAAAGTTTGGTTTAGCCACTCGTCAGATCGCCAATTTGTTGCGGGCGTTCACTCAGAGAGTGTCTGGGCAAGTCAAAGGCATTGTACAAAACATTAAACACAGAGCAAATTGGGTGTAACGTTTCGGCTTGAACGGCCCTTCCTTTTATTTTTTGGCAAATCCCTTCCATGAGCGAATGTAAGACACATTTAAGTGGCCCCTCCCCCCCTTTTCTTTGGTAATTGTGACTTTCCCTTTCTCTTTCAGCATTTACAGCTTGGAGCGTTGTTCCTTCTTAGCCGATTCTTTGTTCCGTTTGTTCACCAAATTTTATGAATGTATCAAATGGCATTTCCGACAAAGCCCAAATAAAAGCGAAATCGAAAAGTTTGGAGCAGCAATTCTCAAATTTGGCCGTTTTGTTTGTGGGACGCTGAGAGAGGTGAATTAAGAAATCAAGAACTTTAGCGAAATGGCTAAAATAACCTAATGAAAGAGCCCTTCAGATGCAAACTGTGAAACAGCCGAACATTTCCCAAAATGTGACCACTCGTCACTGGGGGCCAAACTTAAACTGGGCATCCCCAAATGCTTTTCCGATTCTGATTAACAGAAAAGCAACTAATCATATCCAAAGTGAGAAAAATATTTGGAAGAAATTTGGCCCACATTTAAGGGCGACAACGCGGGTTCCTTTTGTCTCCCGAGCTCGACTACGATAGGCACCGAATTGCTGTTACCATCCACTCTTCGAAAAATAAAACAGAAGACAAAAGGAAGAAAAGAGCAAAAAACAATCACCGGGAGAATAAAAGTTTCGACAGAGAATTTTTTCGATTTGCCGGACCCACTGAAATTGATGCACTGAGGCAATCCAATACATAATTAACTTTCATCACCTTTTATTTTTAGAGGATTGTGCAAATTGACACTCGAATACTTAGACGAAATGAAGCCCAATTCCAACCAGCAATTTTTGTGAATGATCTCGTCAATTTTCCTGCTTTTATCACACTCAAATTTGTCGTGTGACAATAATTAATTTAATCAGTAAAAGGTGTTTAATGCTTTCGGTATTATTTATTTTCCAATAAAATTTGGCAGTCAACTGAGAAAATCACTGCCCTCTAAAATGTTGTGGTGTCGTCACTCCTCGACCATTTCAACTTCGGACTGTTTGTTCTGTGCCATTGCTTCGGGCACCGGCGGTGCGACTGTCATTGGCACTATGTCGGGACTTTTGCCATCCTCTGTCAATAAGCCATGAACTTTAAAACAGTTCTAAGTCAGGTTGTGAGTAAACCTGGCAAAACCAACGCCAACACAGCCGGGCCTACAAAGGAACGACTTTACCGCATAAATCGGCAGTTTTACCATCCGCTCGCGCATTTTTCATTGTGAATCCCAATTCGTGCAACGTTTGCTTCTCGTCCATTGCCTCCCATTCCGTCCGCTGCTCATTGGTCGGCTTGTACAGAGACTGTTTCTCGGGTGGCACCTGAAAAGCGTGTCATTAATGATTAATCACCAACTTCCCTCAAAACCCAATACAGTTCCTGACTATTCCTTTGATTAACGAGACCATATTTTATGAGTGGAAATTGGTACCACCTTCAGAATGCCCTCCACCACTCTTTTCAGATCTTTCGCTGTCCAATTCTCCCGCGCCTGCACCAGCAAATGTTGCTTCTTGCGCAGAATTTCAAAATAAAGCTCCTGACAAAACAAAGGAAGTGAAGAAAAGAAAGGGCCGAATTTCTTACCATTAGAAAAACGGCAGAAAAAAACAAAGTAAAAATAAATTAGGTAATATAGAAACGTGGTAAAATAAGCAAAGCTTCAAAAAGAAACTTCAGAGCTAAATATTCATTTGTCATAAAATGTCTGGGAGTTTTTATTTTAAAATCAGTTATAGTGAAGAGACAAAACAAACGAACGAACAAAAAGGAGGAGCTAAATTCGAAGGACTCAAATTATAACGAAATACCACGACAAATTGGGGCAAAAACCGATGGAAGGAATATTCGTTTGAAGGAACGGAGTGCAACCCATCAGTACGACGAACCTTCGGCGGGCTGGGAAAGCTTCGAATTCTCTTTGGCAGTCATCAAGTGCCTATAAAGAACAAAAAAAAAATTATTTGGAAATTAAATTATAGACTAACAATAAATTAATTGTAAGTCGAATGATTTTTACCGGTAATATTGGAGAATCTTGACTCCACAAAAAAATAATGTTTTTTTTCTGTTATGAAACGACCAATTCGGGGGCTTCGTTGCTTCTGTTTACAAATATGATATAAAATTTTCAAAATCGTTGATTTTATCATTGTTTTAAAATCCGATTTTCGAAGTTTGAATTATATAAATATTTACGTCTAGCAGCACTCGATAATTTGTTGAATTAGATGAGCATTTATCACCTTGTCAATAATTAATTTTAGGAACATTTGGTCAAAATTCGGAAATTAATTTTGCAAATCTGATGTCATATTTGTGATCAGAAGCCCCCCAAAAAGCCCCGCGGATTGGTGTTTTAATGAGATTTTTTATGTAGTCCAGGTTTTCCAGTATTACCTTTTCGACGAATTGAAATAATGGTACATAGAACAATTAAGAATATTAATGGCACAGACCAACCTCCGTATGTCCTCGAGCACAGTCTTTATATGATAAGAAGGGTTCCACTGACGAAGTGACGGAACCACGCGTTTGTCGACCTTCAAAATGCCAATGACCAACGACTTTTCCAAAACCCACCACTCCGTTCTGCTGATTCACTCCGTTCATGTTGATTTTAGTGGTAAAGCGAACGATCGGCGCTTCCCGCGGGTAATTTGGTCCACATTCAATGCGCAAATTGTAAATTCGTCCCTCAAATGGCGTCTGTAAATGGGAAAAAAGCGATTACATTTATTAGCCAATCAAAAGTTAGGTCCTAATCAACTAATTTCCTGGCATTTTGGATTTTTTTTATTATTATCAATAACCCTTACTTTTAGGTATTATGAATTACAGTCCAAATAGGTTAGTAAAACAAGTATTTTCATGTAAATGCACCAGCAAAAATATTGCGAATGATACCAATTTTTGGTTATCTTGTTTCTGATGAATACATAAAATACGATTGAAAAGTAATTTTATAAACATCGACCACAATTTGGGGTTTTCAATAAGATTTTCAACACAAACTCTGCTTGGTCCGATGATCATCCCAGTCCACCGACTCAATGTCATGTCGTCGTCATCCTCCAACCCCCATGAAATTGTGCCATCCCCTTTACCCTTCTGCCCGTCTTCGAGCTCTTCAAGAAGTCGAAAATTACGAGGAACTTCGACTTAAAAAATTATGTTTTTCGAGAAAATAAGGCATTCAATTCGCAAAATTACCTCCGGATGACATTTAAACAAAGTAAAAGCAGCTTAAACCGAATGACAATAATGATAAACAATTAGGTAATAATAAATACTCGAAACTAAACTAAAATCAAATCCAGTAAATTTAAAGAATAAATTCAGTTAACGTTAACACATGTTAAACTAAATTAAAAGTAGAACTCGCAAAAAAAGGCACCAAAAATCGCGAAAAAGGCACTATAATAGGCACAAAAAAATTGAAAAAAAGGCATGAAAAGGCACAAAAATCCCGAAAAGGCATGAAAAAAGGCATTTAAAATGATTATTAAACATTTTATAATGTTTTTCAAATAAGGAAAATTTTTAAACCTAAAGTTTTTGATCAAGAAACAAATGAAATTTGGCGATCAATTTTTGAGAAAATTTTTCAATTCTTAGGGGTGTATTTTCTGAAACTTTTTCAGGTCATTTCTTAGGGGTGTATTTTCCCGATTTTATTTCATTTTTAATGGAATTTTTTGGAAAAACCTGACAAGAAATTTTAGGGGCTGGGCGGGATGCATTAAAAGGGCGACTAAGATTTTTCGAATGGGTCAGACGGTAAAAAGAGATCGGAAATCAAATCTGTTAATGGCCAATAAATTTGACTATTTTTTGCTTTTCAAAAATGCTTTTTTTCGGCGCAATTTTTTCAAAAACTAGGAACAAAGGGGTCCGTCCGTCTATGCAGATAGGCGCCGTCTGACTTTTTTTTTAATTTTATCAATTAATTAACTGATTTTGACCAAAAAATGACCAAATGTCACACCTTTAAGGGTGGTGGAGAAAATATAGCTGAAGACGAGACCCAAAAAGCAAATACCGTATTTGCTCTAATTATCACCCATGGTGGATTATTTTTCAACCTCCTCGTAGACTCGGGGATAATTGGAGATTGGGGGATTAATGGAGATTGGGTGATAATTAGAGCAAATACAGTAAGTAACCCATCGTAGAAAACAAAATAGGAAATTCAAAGAACATTTAATCAACAAATCTAATTGTAAGTGTAATTTTTTTTTTTTGCATTTTTGGAAAATTGAAGAATATTAGCAAACAGCCAACTTTGATTTTACATGTATTTTTTATCATTCGAATCCTATCGTATTTGAACTTCTCATCGAGGATTCAAACTAGAAATATTTTTTAAGCAATAAATATTGTTGTGAAACTCATTGTCTGACAGCAAAGGATAAAACATATTTTACTTTTAATTAGGAATTACCATTTATGTATATGAGTCTTTTATTGTTATTAAAAAGTTTTTGATCAGTAGCATCCGATTTACATTCTTCTTATTCGTCTACACTTTTTGAAGAATAAATATTGAAACGGAGAAATTTGAATTCATGGTGTTGACAAGGAAGAGAAGTACAACCGGTGGTCATCCATCTGGCCTAAAGTGGGATAGAACGCCAGATCTGAGACTTTAACATACGCTAAGCTCAGTGTCATCCTTGTGAAATTTGTCTAGCCAAATGTTGAATTTCTTTGTATTTGCAATGGATTTCTTCCGAAATGACTAAACAAAGAAAAAACGAAATAACATTAAATTTCATATTTCCAATAGTCCACCTTTCTATTTCTGCACTTTCGGATTAATGTATCAGAAAGCATTTCAGTATCAGACACGTTGCGCAGTTGAGGAATCAGAATGAAGCCATTGCTGACATAGAAATGCAACATTTTGTTGGTGGTCGGCTCTTCACTGTTGTTTTTGGCGGGACTTTGGCCTGCCACGGACGAACTAGCGAAATTACACTGGAGGAATTTGGCCAAGGCACGACGATAGCGCACATTTCTGGCCAAAAATTTTGGCTGTCCGCTCTTCCATTCCCTTTTTCTAGGCAATGAGTCGTCGTCCAAGTCGCAACCCTTCAAATGCGAGTGTTTTGAGCCCCGATTCAAATGGTTTGCCTCGTCCTTGAGAAAATGCTTCCAATTGTGCAGTGCCACCACATTGGCACTCTCTTCTTCCTCTTCCTCCTCCTCACTTTCCGTCTCGTCCGTGTCAATCAGTTCGATGGTCACCACCGGATGGTCGCGATTGAAAAAGAACATTTTGAAGCAGTGCTGATTGAGCAACACCTGAAACTGCGGACGAGTTCCAAAGGTCCCTGGTCTATCGGACCTTTTCCATCGCTTCGCTGTAGTCTTTGTCCACACGAGCAGCGGGTTGCCCACTTTCGCACCCATTGACTCGCTGGTCGAAATATTTCTCGAACTGTTCGACACATTGTCCGCTGGCCGAGTCGCCGACAAAGTTTTGCAGCTGACGAACCAACGTGTTGACAAGTTTGTCCATTGTGAACAAAACGTATGCTCTGGTGTCGAACATGCTTCTGACAATGAATTGGCAAATGTGTTTCCGCTGATGTTCATCTACAGAAGAAAAGACCTCACCTCAATGTGTCCTCGAATTTGGAGGCGTCGACTTGTCCATCCAGCAGATTCTTCATTTCCTGCAACATGATCTGGTAGAAATTCTCCGGATTTTGCAACGGTTTCTTCAGGTCGCGCAGTCCCAAGTGCACGTCAACGGCGTTCATCAGCTGCGCCTCTACCGAGTCGCCCTTTTCCTCAAACAATTTCTTTTGCCTCTCCCGAATCGCCAACTCCACGTGGTACTCCTCGGCAAGCTCTTCAGTGCGCCTTTTGATCTTTGCTAGTCGATCGCACATGATCGCATGCAGACGGATGAACAGCACCCACGGGTTGGTACCGTAGAACATCACATAGGCGAGTCGATGTGCGTCGGTACTCAGTCGGACCACACACTGGGAGGAGAACGGAGCAGCGGCAGAACCGTCGCGGATTACTCTCTCGCCACTCTCTTTCTAATGACGGGGACAAAATGTTCAGTTTTCACTTTAAGAAAGTAAATTTGATGCTTTTCTTGGCCCACCCTTTGAGAGGTGCCACAGCTGTCCACTGATTGACGTCGTTGTCGCCCTCGGCGTTGTCGTGCGCTTAAAATTGGTTGCCTTTCCCCTTCCTCCGCTCCTTCGTCAGTGCCACTCGGCTTTTCGTCCCCTCTGCTGGTCGTCTCGCTTTCATCCCCACTTTTATCTGCATTTCGAAATGGGATAACACTTATCCTTCCGTGACCCTTCCTCACCGCTGGTCTCCTCCACCTCCTCGTTGTCTGAAAAGGCCATTTCGATGTGCAGCATGAACAGTTTGGGGATGATCGACTGCAGCACTTCCTTTATCTTCGCCTTCTCCCTCTTCGGGATGTTGGGCTGCCGTTTGATGTAATGCAAAAGTAATTCGTTCGTCTCGTGAAACACTTGCGGATCGGGTGGATACTCAATGGCAACTTGTGGCCCAAAGTCCGCCTCACTCTCGCCCGACGCGATGGCCTTTTGCAAGTTCTGAAAGAGAAGCCAATGCGTCGGCGTGAACATCGTTTGCTCATCCATCCACTTTCCCCTCGACTCCCTCCATTCGTTGCCCACCTCTGTGTAAATGTTCTCCAATTGCTGAATGAATCCTTTGCTGCGTATGTCCTTCAGGTCGTTCGCTTTGAAGGTCAGCGCCTGATGGTCCAAACTCTTCAGGTAGTTCTTCTCCACTTGGTCCCGCCAAATTTCGTTGTACTCCTTGCGCAACCCGCGACACTCCACGTCCTTCTCCCGGAGACGCCTCAGCACCATCGGCACGGCCACCAGCGGATTCTCCTTCAGGGCGAACAAAATTTTGCCTCCGTGTTCACTGAAAAGCATGGCCGACGACGAATTTGTGGCTGGAAATGGCCGAACCCGTAGAGTTTCTTCACCGCCCTCGTCAAAAAGGTGGGGGAACAGCCCAAGTCCTCCTCGCTCATGAACTTCTTCGCGTCTTCGTGTCCCATCGACTCGATTTTGCGACGCGCGCATTCCAACGCTGTGATGGCGGCCGAATTGACTTCGATGAAAATGTCAACCTGGAGAATTTTGAATTTCAGAAGGTTAATTGTCAGAACACCTCAAAGCGTTCGTCCTCCGTCCGATACATTAAATCCTCATAGGGAGACCTGAACAAAATGTGGGAAATGGTAAAGGGATTTCATTTGATAGGCCAGCCATGCAAATCATTTGTAATGGATTTGACTCTTGAAAAGTGTGAAATAAAGGGAACAGCAGATGATTCCATATCTCACAGCAATTACTTTTTCGAAGAGATCGGAGCAGAATCTTCCGAGGACCTTAACAAATGATCGCATTTAAACGCAAATATGAAGGTTGCCAATCCTACGAGAATTTTTAATGTCATAAATAACATTTTTGTTTTGTTTTTTCCATTAGTGATTTTGGTCATTTTTGGACAAAATCCGTCGCTAAAATTTCTGTCGACCCACTCTTTTCATGTATGAAACTTGAGCCAAAATAACATGATCATTTCCGTAAAATGATAGGGCTTACCATTTGGGAAATGAGACGTACGAATCGTTGAGCACTTGGTTGCAGAGAGCAGTGCGTCCCGAACAAACAGAACGAATGCCGTCCTCGGGTAGGCAACGGTAGCTGACGCCGTGCTGTTTGCAAGTGTTGTAGTCTGAAACAAAGACACTTATTTATTAGGATTTTGCCACAATTTATGGCAATAATAGGGATGAAAATGGTAATTGTTAGACCAATGTGTTCGGCAAGGTCCTGTGGGAGACGTTCCTCCAATGGTCGCTGCTTCCGCGAATGCGCCCCAATCGCCGTTTGTCCTCCCAAAATGTCTTTGAACTGCTTGAGCAGTTCTGGATGTTCTCTTGAATGGCATTTTTAGGCTAATTGAATATAAACAATTGGTATTACGCCAAAAAAGGTGTGATCAAATCGACGAGTTCCGAACGCGAAACCAAACTTTTGTTGTACATCACCAAAGTACGCATGAAATTCTCAAAAATCGTTTCGCTTTGCAATGCCCGATGGATCTAAAGGCAGTGCCATGATGCAAAAAGCAAAAGCCCAATAAAATACCTTCTCGAAAATCACAAAGTCTCTCAGCGGAATTTCCTCCAAAATTTCCGCAACTCCCACATCGTAAGTGATCTTGTTAACAGAAGCCTTAGCCTTCTGTAAAAAATAATTATCCGATTGAAATAATGTGTCCCTGTTTCTCTCCATAATGTTTTTTACCAACTTTTGCATTCAAATTCGCCTGCTCCTTTCCGAATTGCCTTTTATGAACAATGTCCGCACTCTTCGCCGCCGTTGGCTTTGCGTTTTGTGCCGTTTGCATTGGTTGTTGTTGTTCTTTCTGCTGCTTCTGTTTCTGCTCCATCACTTCCCTTTTTCCCTCTTCTTCCAACTTTGGCTTTTGCTGCTCACTTTGGTGCTCAGTAAAGTCCAATTTGGCGTCAGGCAAAAACGATTTGAAGTCGCGCATCAAATCCAATTCGTTGTGAAAGAGCCGAGAAACGCGTTGGTAAACCTCCGCCTCACTCCATTTCTGAACAAAGTGGCAATTCGAAAGAAAATTCACCAAAAAACCACCTGATCGCCCTCACACTGTTGATAGTTTCCCAAAATGTTAAGGAATTCACGATAAACATCCGGTCTGTCCGCAAATCTCCCCTAAAAGCGAAATTTCCATCGAACGATCAGCCAAAGCCCCCATTTCTCACCTTTATTCGGTTTAGGTAGCCCAATGCCTCGCTGAAATGGATGAGTTGTCCTGTTTTGGTAGTTTGTTGTTGCGATTGCTGATTTTGAATATTATGCTCCGATTCGCAAGATAAAACCTTTTGCTGGCTTTGAGTGCCCTCTTGACTTATCCTTTGAGAACCTCCATCAATTGAAGGTCGAACCATTTCATTTTCAACTTCCATTGGAATTGTCGTAAGAGGCTATATTAAAAAAACAATGAATCGAAAAAGTAAAAATTAAATACATTTTCTATTTGGTGATGGACGTGTACATATCGGACAGATTGGCCAATTCCTGTGGGGGACTCGCTGATGGCCGTATTCGGTTTCGAGACTGAATGACTTTGAATTGTAGGAACAGATGACGAGGAAGGCAAAGGAATTTGTGGAGAAGCAGCAGCAACAGCAAGTTCCATCCCATCTTCGATCAGATCGCCACCGATTGCAAAAGCTAAAAAAACAAATAAAAAAATGAAAGAACATAACATAGTCCTAATTTCCAAACATTCAATTTCCTTACAAATTAGTGTCGGTGAATAACGAAAGATAACGGTGTGCACCCCAAATTTCGCCGCAGAAATTTAAAAAAGTTTCAAAATTAGAAATTTTTTCAAAAATTTTTACAATTAGACACTTTTTATAAGAAAATTTCAAAAAAAAACAGTAATTTATCATAAAAATTCAAAAAATCATTGAAATTAAAAAAATAATTTTCTCAAAAAATTTGTTGGAAAAATTTTTAAAATTTCTGAGGCGAGATTTTGCCTCGGCAAGATATTGTCCAATCCCCAAGATAATGCTTTCTGTCCGTTTTTCTGAATTGGTCATTCTCCCGATTTGTTAGGTCCGTCTCCCACAATAACTAACAATTATTGATCATACTGCTGCTTCCGTTCGGTTCGAAAATGAATATGTGGCTGCCATGAACTCGCACTTCGTAGCCATGAGGGAGAAAAGTGTTGAAGCCGTCAATCAATTCGGGGTATGCTTGAAACAGTTGACTGACTCGTCGAATTACGCCATTAGTGTCAATTCTTTGAAACAAAACAATCACAAAAAAAATAAATAAAAATTAAATTACGTATGCGATTTAAACTCCTTCATAACTTCAAGGAAATCGTTGTAAACTTGCGGGTCATTTGAAAATTGCTGTCGCACTTTTTCTGCATAATTACTAGTATATATTTCTTAACATTTGAAACGACGAAAAGTAATTACCAAGGTAGGATAATGCATCATCGACTTGCAATTTCTGAATAAAGGAAAAGTTGGATAGTCAAATTTACAGCGAGCAAAACCCTGCTTTTGACGTTCGGCTGAATTTGTGACTGAACCACAGCTATTTTCTGCACTGGTTGCTGCTGTTGCTGGTACACAACAGCAGCCGATTGCGGTTTGGGTGATCCTCTTGCCAATTCATTTTTTTGGGATAAGACAAATTGGGGGTGCTGAGATTGTAATTGCTGTTGTTGCTGCTGACCATCCAAAAAAGACTGCTGCTGCTGTTGATGGTGGCCAGTTGAGCCATGCGGTAGTATGAAAGTGGTGTGGTGATGATCAATTGCTCTCGTTGTTACATTGGGAGTTTTTAGGGTGGGATTATTTGGGGTAGTTGTATGTCCAACAATTGATGGTTGTAGCTGATGAACCACATTTTGAGGACTGGCAGGCGGTACGCTTCCAGGGTGAGAAGGAAAATGGGATTGGCTCATTTATAGCAGAAAGGCTTAATTAGAATTAAAAATTAACGCAATTGACGGGACATTTTTTGCTTCTTATTGTTAGTTATGACGAGAAGCCCAAAAATAGCATTTTCTCCGAACAAATTTTTGTTTAGAGCGACTTATAAAAATATAAAAACACATATTTTGGCGTTTGGCAGATAAAAATTAGAGTCCGGTAAAAAAAAATTCCGGGAGCGGGATCGGGAGTTCAAAATTTTCCGGGAGGATCGGGAATCCCGTGAAAATCCCGCTCCTGTTAAAATCCCGCAGAAATTCTACGGGAGTACCGGGCGGGAGCGGGAGTAATTCGAAAATTTAATTAAATACTCACAAAAATTTTTTTAATGCACAAATTTGAAGGACATCCTTTTATTAAATTAAAAATATACAGAAATATTTAGTAAGGAGAAATTTGAAATAAAAAATCTTATTTTTGGTCGAAAATCAGAAATTTTTCCAAATTGCTTTAATAAAATTTTTAAATAATTTATTTGTTGACTCCCTTTATTAATTTTAACAATTTTTTGCGGCTTATTTTTTGAAAAAGCTTTTTGGTGACCAGGGTGGAAGAGGGAGGCCGGCGGTGCCGATAGGCGCCGCAGGGAAAAAAAATTGAATATTTGAATACAATACATTGTCAGATTATGTCCAAAAATAGCCAATTTTTGAAAATTTGAGTTTAACAGATTTTCAATGAAAAATCATTATTTTTACCAAAAAACTCAATTCTTACCAGTGCATTTTTACTCCCGTTTTTGGGTAAAAATTTCCGGGAGCGGGATCGGGTTCAAAATTTTCCGGGACGGGAGTCCCGAACGGGAATCCCGTAAAAATCCCGCTCCCGTTAAAAATCCCGTTCACCGAAAAAAGCTGGAGTCGAGAGCGGGACTCCCGTAAAATCCCGCGGGAGTCCCGATCCGGCCGGACTCTAATAAAAATATATCAAAAATCTGTAAAAAAAAAAAAACAAAAAATGAAAACACACCGCTAAACATTAACATTCTTCCCATTTCTTATAGCATTTTCAAAATTTCCTTTCTTTATTTTGTGTGATTTCGAACCCCTAACTCGAAATCGAACAAAAGCTCGAAAAATTAATTTTTAGAATTTTCAATTTTTGTTTCGAATTCCGTTTAGGAACAATGGAATTGATAAATATGAAGGTCAGATTCGTGATCAGCGAGCGACCTACAAAACCCCCAGGAGCAGACAACATCTTACAAAAAACAAAAAGGGTCTCCTTTAAAATATGTCACTTTTTACATCGCGCCAAATTTTTTTAGTTTTTGTAAGGAAATAAAGAATCTTAAGGGCTATTGAATTGGTACCTAAAATATTTAATCTGATTAATTGACAGTTTTTTTTTTGAAAAACAGTACGATTCGGGGCACTTTAGAGAGATCGGGCGATAGTTTTTTCGCTACCGAAAAGAAACCAGGCGGTAATTAGATTTTTCACGGGTTTGTGGATTTTAGATTATGATGTTTAAGCCATTTGGTATTGAGTTTCTTGGACATTTGGTGGTCAGGTCGTGGATGTGCGGCGGGAACTAATCATTTTGTGTGATAGCGTTTTTCGTTTAGATAGGGAGGTGGTCGCTGCAGAACGCAGAATATTAACAAGAAGTCTTAAGGAAAACATTTATTTCAAATCTTTAGTTTTTCTGTTTCGATACTTACGGATTAACACATCATAATTTGAATCAAAAAAGTCATTAAAAAGAAAAAATGTCTCAGACACGTTGCGCAGTTGAGGAATCAGAATGAAGCCATTGCTGACATAGAAATGCAACATTTTGTTGGTGGTCGGCTCTTCACTGTTGTTTTTGGCGGGACTTTGGCCTGCCACGGACGAACTAGCGAAATTACACTGGAGGAATTTGGCCAAGGCACGACGATAGCGCACATTTCTGGCCAAGAATTTTGGCTGTCCGCTCTTCCATTCCCTTTTTCTAGGCAATGAGTCGTCGTCCAAGTCGCAACCCTTCAAATGCGAGTGTTTTGAGCCCCGATTCAAATGGTTTGCCTCGTCCTTGAGAAAATGCTTCCAATTGTGCAGTGCCACCACATTGGCACTCTCTTCTTCCTCTTCCTCCTCCTCACTCTCCGTCTCGTCCGTGTCAATCAGTTCGATGGTCACCACCGGATGGTCGCGATTGAAAAAGAACATTTTGAAGCAGTGCTGATTGAGCAACACCTGAAACTGCGGACGAGTTCCAAAGGTCCCTGGTCTATCGGACCTTTTCCATCGCTTCGCTGTAGTCTTTGTCCACACGAGCAGCGGGTTGCCCACTTTCGCACCCATTGACTCGCTGGTCGAAATATTTCTCGAACTGTTCGACACATTGTCCGCTGGCCGAGTCGCCGACAAAGTTTTGCAGCTGACGAACCAACGTGTTGACAAGTTTGTCCATTGTGAACAAAACGTATGCTCTGGTGTCGAACATGCTTCTGACAATGAATTGGCAAATGTGTTTCCGCTGATGTTCATCTACAGAAGAAAAGACCTCACCTCAATGTGTCCTCGAATTTGGAGGCGTCGACTTGTCCATCCAGCAGATTCTTCATTTCCTGCAACATGATCTGGTAGAAATTCTCCGGATTTTGCAACGGTTTCTTCAGGTCGCGCAGTCCCAAGTGCACGTCAACGGCGTTCATCAGCTGCGCCTCTACCGAGTCGCCCTTTTCCTCAAACAATTTCTTTTGCCTCTCCCGAATCGCCAACTCCACGTGGTACTCCTCGGCAAGCTCTTCAGTGCGCCTTTTGATCTTTGCTAGTCGATCGCACATGATCGCATGCAGACGGATGAACAGCACCCACGGGTTGGTACCGTAGAACATCACATAGGCGAGTCGATGTGCGTCGGTACTCAGTCGGACCACACACTGGGAGGAGAACGGAGCAGCGGCAGAACCGTCGCGGATTACTCTCTCGCCACTCTCTTTCTAATGACGGGGACAAAATGTTCAGTTTTCACTTTAAGAAAGTAAATTTGATGCTTTTCTTGGCCCACCCTTTGAGAGGTGCCACAGCTGTCCACTGATTGACGTCGTTGTCGCCCTCGGCGTTGTCGTGCGCTTAAAATTGGTTGCCTTTCCCCTTCCTCCGCTCCTTCGTCAGTGCCACTCGGCTTTTCGTCCCCTCTGCTGGTCGTCTCGCTTTCATCCCCACTTTTATCTGCATTTCGAAATGGGATAACACTTATCCTTCCGTGACCCTTCCTCACCGCTGGTCTCCTCCACCTCCTCGTTGTCTGAAAAGGCCATTTCGATGTGCAGCATGAACAGTTTGGGGATGATCGACTGCAGCACTTCCTTTATCTTCGCCTTCTCCCTCTTCGGGATGTTGGGCTGCCGTTTGATGTAATGCAAAAGTAATTCGTTCGTCTCGTGAAACACTTGCGGATCGGGTGGATACTCAATGGCAACTTGTGGCCCAAAGTCCGCCTCACTCTCGCCCGACGCGATGGCCTTTTGCAAGTTCTGAAAGAGAAGCCAATGCGTCGGCGTGAACATCGTTTGCTCATCCATCCACTTTCCCCTCGACTCCCTCCATTCGTTGCCCACCTCTGTGTAAATGTTCTCCAATTGCTGAATGAATCCTTTGCTGCGTATGTCCTTCAGGTCGTTCGCTTTGAAGGTCAGCGCCTGATGGTCCAAACTCTTCAGGTAGTTCTTCTCCACTTGGTCCCGCCAAATTTCGTTGTACTCCTTGCGCAACCCGCGACACTCCACGTCCTTCTCCCGGAGACGCCTCAGCACCATCGGCACGGCCACCAGCGGATTCTCCTTCAGGGCGAACAAAATTTTGCCTCCGTGTTCACTGAAAAGCATGGCCGACGACGAATTTGTGGCTGGAAATGGCCGAACCCGTAGAGTTTCTTCACCGCCCTCGTCAAAAAGGTGGGGGAACAGCCCAAGTCCTCCTCGCTCATGAACTTCTTCGCGTCTTCGTGTCCCATCGACTCGATTTTGCGACGCGCGCATTCCAATGCTGTGATGGCGGCCGAATTGACTTCGATGAAAATGTCAACCTGGAGAATTTTGAATTTCAGAAGGTTAATTGTCAGAACACCTCAAAGCGTTCGTCCTCCGTCCGATACATTAAATCCTCATAGGGAGACCTGAACAAAATGTGGGAAATGGTAAAGGGATTTCATTTGATAGGCCAGCCATGCAAATCATTTGTAATGGATTTGACTCTTGAAAAGTGTGAAATAAAGGGAACAGCAGATGATTCCATATCTCACAGCAATTACTTTTTCGAAGAGATCGGAGCAGAATCTTCCGAGGACCTTAACAAATGATCGCATTTAAACGCAAATATGAAGGTTGCCAATCCTACGAGAATTTTTAATGTCATAAATAACATTTTTGTTTTGTTTTTTCCATTAGTGATTTTGGTCATTTTTGGACAAAATCCGTCGCTAAAATTTCTGTCGACCCACTCTTTTCATGTATGAAACTTGAGCCAAAATAACATGATCATTTCCGTAAAATGATAGGGCTTACCATTTGGGAAATGAGACGTACGAATCGTTGAGCACTTGGTTGCAGAGAGCACTGCGTCCCGAACAAACAGAACGAATGCCGTCCTCGGGTAGGCAACGGTAGCTGACGCCGTGCTGTTTGCAAGTGTTGTAGTCTGAAACAAAGACACTTATTTATTAGGATTTTGCCACAATTTATGGCAATAATAGGGATGAAAATGGTAATTGTTAGACCAATGTGTTCGGCAAGGTCCTGTGGGAGACGTTCCTCCAATGGTCGCTGCTTCCGCGAATGCGCCCCAATCGCCGTTTGTCCTCCCAAAATGTCTTTGAACTGCTTGAGCAGTTCTGGATGTTCTCTTGAATGGCATTTTTAGGCTAATTGAATATAAACAATTGGTATTACGCCAAAAAAGGTGTGATCAAATCGACGAGTTCCGAACGCGAAACCAAACTTTTGTTGTACATCACCAAAGTACGCATGAAATTCTCAAAAATCGTTTCGCTTTGCAATGCCCGATGGATCTAAAGGCAGTGCCATGATGCAAAAAGCAAAAGCCCAATAAAATACCTTCTCGAAAATCACAAAGTCTCTCAGCTGTCCATCCATTATCTAAAAATACGGTAATAATTTAAATGGTAGTTCCCCTTTTTGAAATAAATTTTTTGAATTTTTTTTCGAAAAAACATTATTTTAGGGGTCGAAGAATTCTAATTTGACGTTAATTTCGACTAGGGTAGAGCGGGACCGGGAATTTTGGGCAAAACCGGGGCTTTTTGGCTGGGAAATCCGGGACCTTTCCCGGTCCTTGTCAAAACCTGGACTTAGGTACTCATTTGACGTTTTTTTCAGTACCAGGTCCCGGTCCCGCTCTATTCTAATTTCGACCAATGACGAACCCCGATTCTGACACAAAGTCCGTAAGGGCTATTGAATGATAACAATATTTAATTTGGTTGCCTTCAACAAAAGTTATGACAAATTTTTTGTCGAAAAATAATACGAGTCGGGGGTAATAAGTTTGTCCCCCTCCTTTTTTTCGAAATTTTTTTGTTTTCAAAAGTCATAAAAACACTTTATGGGGTTTTCGGGGTCGCTGATCACGAATCCGGCGCCCATTTAGACCAATTCCTAATCCGGGACCCGAATTCGAACAAAAAGTCGAAAATATAAATTTTCGATTTTCACATTTTTGGTTCAAACTTTGTTTAAATACACGGAAACGAACTGAAATTCAACATTTCTTCAATAAAAGATTATTTGAGCCATTTTAGACCAAAAATATGAAAATCGAAAATTTGAATTTTCGACTTTTTGTTCGAATTCGGGTCTGAGGTACGAAATTAGTCAAAATGGGTGCCGGATTCGTGATCAGCGATCCGGAAAAGCCTTGGAAACATGTTTTCATGACTTTTGAAAACAAAAAAAATTTTCGAAAAGGGGGGGACAAACTGAACTATTACCGAGTCGGGCAGTACTTGGCCTAGTAAGAGTTGGATTTTTACCATTAAATTTATTCCTAATCAAACAAGCGATGATTTAACAAAAATAAACGATCAAAAAGAGATATTGATCATCATCGTATCTAATCAGAGCAGGAGTCCGCTTTCTTATTCTCATTTTTTCCACCAGAACTCGCCTCATAGGTTGTAAGCTTTGAGTTCCAGCAATTCGCCTTCACCGTAAGTCCAGCGTATAAAATGGCCAAAAGAGTGAAGGGCATGCTGAATTGGCAAATACAATTGACACAACTCCCAAATAACTCACGTCCAATAAGCGGAAATCTTGTCGATGTTGTAGAAAGCCACAGAAGTGGCGACGGAAAGTCCGGCAAGGACAACAGCGTTGGCAGTCAGCTTAAAGGGTTGGACTTGGAGATGGGAAGATGAACTTGTAGGTTGCCTACCGCCTTGGTATCATGTTTTTTGAGCGTTGGCACCAAAAAACAGCCGCTGAGCAGCGTCGCACCGTACAGTC
Organism: Heterodera glycines; assembly: GCA_004148225.2. Classification (NCBI taxonomy): domain Eukaryota; kingdom Metazoa; phylum Nematoda; class Chromadorea; order Rhabditida; family Heteroderidae; genus Heterodera; species Heterodera glycines. The sequence goes on along the minus strand of CP049711.1, from coordinate 8,086,148 downwards.
CCAATGCGATTTTTGAGTCGGTGCAACTGAATCCTCAATGCATTCCTTTGATCCATTAATTGTCAAAAAACCTGACACCTCCTCCAATTTTGTAGACCAAATAAGAAGCGTAACCAAACGGAATGGTGACGGCAGTGTTGGCCAGCAAATAATTGTATTTGCAACAACGGGCGAAAGAAGGAAAGTTTTGATTCTAAAAGCTGATTGGAATTAATTGCTCAACTCTGGTGTCAGCAAACCTTGAGAAATTGAACCAATTCCTGATCTTTGATGGCCATCGTCGAGCCCACGAAGGCGCCAATGGAAGGAACGGCGGCGCACAAAAGTGCGTTGCGAGTGTCCACAGAAGTCCAATGAAGAGGCATAGTAAAGACAAATTGAAAGGTATATCGATTGAATACGGAGTGTGAATCGCTATGATAACGAAAAAAGACGATTTATGAAGTTTTTAAATCGAAATACATAATGGACTAAATGGAGGCACTCTTAACTTTTTCAAACGGTAAAACCCGGACAAATTAGGAAACATTCAAAAGTTCATAGTTAGGGCTTATATTTTAGGTTTTTATCCCTATGGTATGAAACGCACGAAACATATAAGAGCTTCCGAATGATACCAAGATTGTTGCATTTGGGTGACAAATAAAAAAGTTATAATGGAAAAGCCGAACTAACAAATAAACACTGGCACAAACGAAAATGAGGGAAAATGCTAAGGCAGTGATTCTGCTATCATTTAGTAAGTTCGAGCATGGGTCATTGGGTTGTTCAATGTATAAAGCTCGTCCGTGTCCGTTGGATTCGACTTGCTGTTTAATGCCTATAAAACGATGTTTTCTTTTAATGACTCCTAATTTAGCCATGCTGGTCAATTTCGTCTATTTGAGTGATGCCCTAATTTGTAAGAGGTGTGTTTAGACCTGTCATAATAAGTTTTGTGCTAACATATTTAAACAAAGGTGCCTTAGCAAGAGTGGGTCGTTCGTGGAAATTTGATGATGATGTATTTGTTTCGCGTTGTCACTCCTCCTGGGGAATCGCCTTACCGAATTTTCTTCCAACATACCTAATCCCCGCCAATTAGTATGTTATAGAGTTTTGCAGGATCCCAGTCCGCAATCCTGCATTTTCCAAAAAATGCAGGAGTAGTTATCCCACGGTACCCGTCCGCGTCCGGTGTGAAGTTTCACACCTTTGGTGTGAAACCGGCACCGTCCGTAGGGTTTAGGACCTGGTTTTCGCGCACTTTGCGGACGGTAATTCTCCCATTTAAAACTAAAAGGTTTGGGACCAAATTTTCGCGCACTTGGGGGAGGGGGCTACCGTAATAAAAAAAACCAAAAGGTGTGGAGCCGAAATTTAAGGGCGTTACTGTAACCAATTCTAATTAAAATTCAAAGGTTCGTGGCCAAATTTTCCCGCATTTTGTGATACTGTAATATAAATTTGACTTTTAATAAAATTTATTTTATCCAAAATTGGGGGTCATCTCACCCCCCCCCCCCCATTTTTTCCATTCAATTGACAATATTGTTGCTTTGCATATTCTGCCTGCGAGACGATGTGCGGCTAAGGGAAGAGAAGAAGGGACAGAGTGAACAGTGTATGCTATCTCTGCTTTTCTCTCTTCCTCTTCGGCGCACTTCATCCAAATTGGTGTCATTCTTTGATCAAACGCATCTGCGTTTTGGGCCAATAGCCATCGCGGCAAATGTGTGAAAAGAAATATGGAAGAGAAATCGGGGAAGGGGGGGGGGTTTGATCGCAGATTGCTTTTAGGTGTGTCCAATGGTCAACATTTTGGACAAAGGATCACAGCAGACAATGGCCACGACTTTTGGTCCCATTGAATGTAAGTTTGGGATGGGCGGGATAGTCATACCCGAATACCCACAGGCCACATCTTCACCATCATTTGTACAAAATTTGGCCCTTTTC
>CP049711.1:7982737-8083367 GCA_004148225.2 Heterodera glycines | reverse complement strand
TTTTCAGTACAATGCGAACAATAGAAAAAGCGCACTTACACAGCCCTATCGGTCTGCAGCATCCGACCCAACGTTCTTCAAACATCCAACAACAAAAGGCGTGAAGAAATAATAATGACGTATTAATAATTATTATGGCAAATTGGAGGGGAAGGGACCAAAGGGCGCCTCAGTGCCGAGCCAAAAATGGAATAAAACAAAACAATACCTTCAACAGTGGACAAGCAGCGAACAATAAAATAATTATTATGTTAATTGAGTTGTGAAATGAATGAATAAATGGGCGTTAATGATATGTGAAAAGGTGCATTTGATGGACGACATGCGAAATGTTCGGGATTTGAAGGAGAGACAAATGGCCAATTTAAAGGAGAAAGACGAACAAACGAACGAGCCAACATGCTCTTTAACTCTTTAACAGATCAATCAGCTTCAGCCCAGGACAAATCATTGAGAATTACAAGCAAAGAGAACGGAGGGGCGGCAATTGACTGGAGAATGATCGAAAAGTCAACTGCTTTATTAAACTTTGTTCTTCTCTCTTTTTTTTTTTACTTTCCTTTGCAAATATAAAAGTGAAATAAAAATTAAGGCGCTAAATAATTTTATTTATTTTTGTTGAAAAAACAAAATATTTGTCCTAAAATAATGCAAAAATATATTTGTTGCTTGAGTTGGTTTGTTTTTTCTTTCGCCCTTCCCTTCTCTTCTCCCGCGTTTTTCTCCCAGCGTTTCTAATATCCAAACACTCATTTTTCTACACATTTATTTTTGACACCCAACAAAAGTAGAAAATTGGGGGGGGGGGAATTGACAGACTGTGGCCAAAGGGATGGATGGACAGAGGAATTTGAGGGGGGGGGGGGGACGGCACCACCACCCCTCCCCCGCCCCCCTCCCCCGCTTCTTCTCAATGTCGGGCCCTATCCTCACACGGCCCTCCTCTCCTTCTTACGTTAGCTGTGCCTAATGCCATTTTCGCCTTAGAAATCTCTCTTCCCAAAACTCGCTGTCCGTTTTTGGCAGCGCCTTTTGACTCTTCAACACATCCGCCGATGCTCCCAGCCCATCCCTTTTGACGATTTCCCATTTTTCCATAGTTTAAAATTGAAAAAGCAGCAAATGGCGGAAATGAGCCAGCCCATTGACAGAAGGAAATCGGTTCTTTCGTAACAAATTTAATTTTTAACAGCAAAATAATCTGTGCATTAGCCAAAGAGGCGAATGATTTGGACGAAGAGAAAGAGGGAAAAGAGAAGGGAAAATGGGGAGAAAAGAAGGAAAGGAGAAATGAAAAGGGAAGGAAATAAGGAGTTTTTTATAATTTATTTATTTATTTAAGGAAAAAAGTCAGTAAAAATCTACAAATTGTAAAAATGTAGATATTAAAGTAAATATTTGATGAAGAGAGAGAAATGACGTCTGAAAAAATTTGTGCATTTTTTGACGGCCAAAACAAACGAATAAACGACGATTTGTCAGTTACATATAATTCATAATTATTCACAATTTTAACTTTTTAGAACCGAATAACTTTTACTCATTTTCACTTTCATATTCCCTTTTTCGTTATTTTCCAATGGAAAACTGCTCGAAATTGTTTTCCAAAATTAGCCAATTCCATTTTCCACTCACATTCTCATCCGTTTGTTTTGCCATTGCCATTAGTTTCTCATGTGGCCCCCCTGGCAGTATAATAGTCGTAAATCATAAATGATGAATGAGACATAACAAAATAAGAGGGTTTGGAGGGACAAAATAAAATATAATGGAAGTAAAGTTGGCAAAACAAAGGGAAAAGGAGAGATAATAAATAATTATGAAAATGGGAGGAAAAGATGAAGAGAGAGAAAAGGGGAAAATATAGAGGAAAAAGGGAGGGACACGAGTGAAAGAAAGGGAATGAGAGAGTTGAAGGAGAAAAGTGAAAAGGGAGGAAAGACGAAGGAAAGGGGAATGGGTTGAGGAAGGAAAAGTGAAAAGCAACGACTAACCTCCTTCACCACCACCACCTCGCCCCCTCCCCAACTCCCAATTCATTTTTTAGTGATATTGATCCGTAAACAAATGCACTCACCGCCAGGTGTGAGGACGGAATCCGTAGCAATTGCAGATGGCCATCCGTGAACAAGGCTGGCCCACCTGAACGGAACATTCATTCCACTCATTGTGCTGCTGGGTTTGTCACTCCTTTTGTGGTGTTTCCTTCCCCCTTTTCTTCTTCCACCTCAATGTCAATGACATGTGCCATTTGTCTGCCACGTGTAATGTCACCGGCGCTTGACAACAAGGAACGTTCCGCGATGCCAGCCCCGGTGCTGCTGTTTGAACGCCAGCGATTCTTTTCCGTAGAATTGCCACCAAAAACGATCTGAAAAGGAAAGGGAAATGAATTGGGGGACATGGGAAAAAAGGAAGAAAAGCGAATGGAAACCCAACAAACATTCATTAAGATTAGTTGAATCTCTGTAAAACCTGTTGAAATCTGCGACGCCAAATCATAAAATTTGTTAGTGAAGGTCAGAAAAATTCATTCAAATCCAAAAATCGCATTTAAAACTAAGGGCCATTTTAGTCAATTTATGTATTAATGTTGGGCCCGAAAATGAATTTTTTTTTTTTTTTTTATGTGTGAATGGCCATTGAAGCCGCAATTTTCGCTAAATTAGTCTCCTCTGTTGCGCCAAATTGGCAGTCAACAGCACATTTTATGCTTATTGGAATTTTAAATTGGATGGAAAAGAGTGGAATTTTCTACTTAAAATAGACACTTTCAATTTTGGAAAATTAATATTTGAAAGTCCATTTGAACTATGAGAAAAAATGAAGAACTATTATATTATGAATTGAGATTAAAGGAAGAAATGTGGACTTATGGAGTGAAAAAGGAAGAACAGCGGCAGAAGAGAGAGAGAGAAAGGGAGGGGGAGAAAAAGAGGGAGAGAGAGAGAGAGAAAGAAGAGAGAGAAAGAGAGAGAGAGAGAAGAGAGAGAGAGAGAGAGAAAGAGAGAGAGAGAAAGAGAGAGAGAAAGAGAGAGAGAGAGAAAGGGAGGGGGAGAAAAAGAGGGAGAGAGAGAGAGAGAAAGAGAGAGAGAGAGAGAGAAAGAGGAGAGAGAGAGAAAGGGAGGGGGGAAAAAGGGAGAGAGAGAGAGAGAAAGAGAGAGAGAGAGAGAGAGAAAGAGAGAGAGAAAGAGAGAGAGAGAGAAAGGGAGTGGGGGGGGGGGGGGGGGGAGGGGGAAAAGCCGAGAAGCAAAGGAAAAGCCGAAGGGGTAAAGAGCCAATTTCACCCCCATTCCACCTTCTGCATCCGCTCCAAATCCCAAACATTTCTTCTAACACACACACATTTTGGCATTGCCATTCATTTCGGCGAAGGGAAAGCTAAGGAAACAGTGAAAAAAGAACGGACAAAGAGAAACGGAATGAATGATGAGATGAAGAAGAAGCCGATGATGGAAAAGACAGCCATGCCAATTTGGGAGTTTAAAAATTGGAACACTCACCAAACAATGCCAAGGGTGAGAAGAAACGAGGCTTAAGCCCCCCCCCCAAACAAAATGACAAAAATTGACAGAAACTAAAAAAGCCCATCCCTCAAAAAGCAGAGGAAGAACGAACTGACAAAGAAATGAGTCCCAAGGACTGAATAAATGAGAGGACTAACAGACGGAAGGAACCGTCCCTTCCATTCCCCCCGTCCCCTGGCAATTCCATGCTTCGCACCGCCACTGCCCTCCCTTCCTCAACGGCCTCTGCCCCAAATTCAATTCGCTCATTTCTTATGTCCATATGACTTTTCCATTGAATTGGCTCTGTTCCACCAATGAATGGCTTTGATGTTTGGAAAAGCGTAAGGCTTAAAATGCGCTTCAAAATTATCGGCAAAAGTCAGTCGATTTGACCCGACAAAATAAAATAAACATCGATTGAAAGTGTGTGGTAATGGCAAATGAATGGTGCCCCCCCCCCCACTTGTCGGTTGGCTTTTGCCCACCTTCGCTGGCTGTTGCCCTTCTTCAATTGCCGTGTTCCTTCGAGCGTTCTGTTGTCGTTTTTGCTTCTCATCGATAAACCATCCGTTTCGAAGTTCGCCCTCAAATGTTTTTCTTCCAAATTGGTCGTTGTTTCTGCCGCTGTTTGTTTTCTCTTTTGAATTCGGCTTTTCTGTAATTATAAAAATAGTTTCATTTCTAAACGCTTTTTAACCGTTTTGAAACAAATTTTGTGTTCCTTTGACCGCGGAAGAAGGACGCCGAACAACCAAAGGCGGTTGTTTGAGCACGGCGGACGGTCGAACAACTTTTGATCGGCAATACTCAACGAGGGCACCCTCCTCAAATTCGGCATCGTCTTCGTCCGCATTGTACTGACATGGGAGAAAGTGACGGATCAGGAACATCATCACACAACCAATTTGATGAAAAACATGCCCGTGGGTCGTCAGTTACGTCTTCGATATGCAAAGAATGGTCCTTCGGGGGCAGAGCCTTTTCGTGATCAGCGGTTGAACTGCAAAAACCAATGGCATCTGCAGATGAATTGGCACTTGGCCTTCTGAAGGGATGAATGGTCGCGATCATCGCCATATTCTCGTGAACAGAAATTGTTGACACGGAATTCGACTTCAATTTGGCACGACACTTAAAGAAAGTTAAATTAAATTCATGGCAAATCATTGGAATGAATGGAAAACAGAAAGAATTCCAATTTGTGTCTTATAACATTTTCATCACGTCACTATGAAAATTTGTTTTTTAATCTCTCAAACGGAAATTAAATGATTGGTGGCGATGGATTGGAGAAAATCGACCAGAAAAGGGAACATTTGTCGTTTGGTTGCGCCCAAAACGGTGGACCGCCCCTTTTCATTAGAATGACCTCAATCTGTTCAATCGAATTTTAAAACGAGCAAATCAAATATAGTAACGTCACTCACTATTCAGCAGCCCATAATTAACCCACTCAAAAACCATCCAAAATTAAACATTTTAAATACGGCCCTTAAAAAGTTTAATTTTAAATACGATCATGAAAAAGTGAATGCTTTTTCAATTGGAAACCACGCTAATTGATTATTGCTTTTTTGTGATATACGAACAAAGGCCCAACAGAAAACAGGTTTTACAATAATTAGAATTTTCACAAAAATAATAAAAATTGAACCAGCGTAATGGATAAACACCAAAAAATAAAGAATTGATACCGTAGGACAGAATCGTTTAGGGAATGGGCTGAGATTGGATTAGCAAAAATAAATAATTAAAATATGGAGGAGATTCGACACTGTTTTCCAGTTATGTTTGAGGGGATAATTAAGCCTTTTACAGATGGACCCATTTGTTGGGGTGAAATTGGAACTACAAAACAATGCCCGACACTCGGCCCATTCGGTCATTGTTTGTGTCTGCTCGTCCTTTTTCGCCACCTGTCCGTCTTCGTCGTTGCTCCAATTTTCCTTGTCCGTCTGCTTCAGCCGCACTTTGCGTTCCTTCATTCTTCAGAATGCGTGCGTAGCCCACACTCATCCCATCATCGTAGTCGTCAAACTGAAGTGTGCTCTTTTCATCCCCCGATGGTAATGCTGAATATTAATTAATGGGATTTTTGAATTCAATTTGCCTTTCAACTCACTGGATGTTCCATTTGTTTTTCATTTTGTTGCTGCTTTTTCTCTTCATTTTCCATTCCACTAAATCCGCTGTCCGTTTTCGAAATGCCAAAAAATTCTGTTTTTGTTGATAATTTATAAATGTCCTCGCCGCCGCACGATTTGTCCCCTCCGTGCGTCAAAAATTTCACATTGTCCGTTTCATTTTTATTGGAAAGGCAGCAAAGGCCGAAGCTGCTGAGTTTAGGCATTAAAAATGAACGTTGTGAATGATAATGATGAGTAATGACTAATTAGCAGAAGCAACACACCGATCGATTGCCGTATTTTTTTTACTGTAAAATTCTGATTGTGAGAAAGAGAATTGTATGTAATGAGAAAATTGTTGGAGTTTATTCAATTATTGTTTTTTAGGCCCCAAAAAAGGGACTGCATTTGATGACAAAATAAAGTTTTCGGGTCAGACGCTGAATTATTTATACATCTTTTTTTGACAGAATATGAGGTTGTTTTTTAGGGTGCAATTCCGTTAATTGTAACAACGTAAAATGAAAAGCAAGTACCAAAGTGCATAACCCAGTAAAATCAGCTGGAGACCATCGGCAATTATTTGAGTTTTGTTATTTTATTGCATAAATAAAGAGGAAGAAAATAATTTATAAATGCAATTTTCCTTCAGAAAATGAATTCATTGCAAGGTCGACCAAAGACATTAAATTTTGGGCTTTCAAATATCCTGCACTTTAATGTGAATGAAAGGGTGAGATAATCGGGAGCATTTCGCACAGGCGAATTAATTGATTTTGTAATGAAATGACACACAAAACAGAAGACAAACTGGTTTACACAATCGAAAATGAAAACAAAACTTTAATAAACCTAATATTTACCTTAAAGATAATGATTACAATTACCTATCAGTAGGGCTGGCAATTTTATGTATATACATGTTTTTTTCCTGGATTCTCCATGCTCTAAATAGCAGGAAAAACACTTTCTTTTTTGTGTTTGCGAACAAAAGTTGGGACTTTTATTTACATATTTTTACATATTTCGAGATTTTTATACATATTTACATATTTCGGGCTTTTTTTTACATATTTGGTACATATTTTGGACTTTTTAGCATTTTTTTCTAAATTTTTTTAAGAAATTTTGAAAATTTATAAAAATTTCTTGTGAAAAAAATAAATTTTTTTGAATATGTACTAGGGTTCGAGCCCCGTGGGCGGGGGTGGCTTTTCGCGGGGGCGGGGGTTGGCAGGGGTCAGAGTCGCGGGGACGGGGGTGAGCCCCAAAAACCTGTCCCGCCCCCGGGGACGGGGGCGAGGCTCGAACCCTATTATGTACCCCTAAAAATTTGTTTTTTTTTCAAAAAAGGAGATACCAAAAATTAATATTTAAATATACAAAAATGTGCTTCTAAGCCTATTTAGGTTAAGGCATTTTGTACCTATTTCACCCTTTACTAAGAATTTTTTTTCTAAAAAATGACCATTAAAAATTTTTTTTTACATATTTATATACATATTTTACCACTTTTTGTACATATTTTTGCCAGCCCTACCTATCAGTACTGTTCGAGACCGAAAATTTCCCGAGACCAAAAAAAAAACACGAGACTTTTTCAAAAAATTTTAGTTTTCCTCTAAATTTAAAAACCAATTTTTAGGTTTTCCTAAAATTCAAATGTAACCTACCTATCATTTGGTCAGGAAGGGATTTCATTTGATAGGCTATGCAAATCATTCTGTAATGTGTGAGGACCTTAACTTTTGCTGTACATCACCAAGTGCTCATTTTTTAATTATATTTTAAAAAGAAAAAAAAATCAAATTTATCCTAATTAAACAAGCGATGAGTTAACACAAATAAAACGATCAAAAAGAGATGGGTATATTGATTCATCATCGTATTTTAAGCAGAGCAGGATGAATTATTCCTCATTTGTATCAAAAGCATTCGAGCCCTCTTGCTCAAATTTTAAGAGTTTAGAGTGCGTTCCAGCGCCCTTCCTAACGGAGCAATTCGCCTTCACCGTAAGTCCAGCGCAGAAAATGGCCCAAAGAGTGAAGGGCATGCTGAATTGGCAAATACAATTGACACAACTCCCAAATAACTCACGTCCAATAAGCGGAAATCTTGTCGATGTTGTAGAAAGCCACAGAAGTGGCGACGGAAAGTCCGGCAAGGACAACAGCGTTGGCAGTCAGCTTAAAGGGTTGGACTTGGAGATGGGAAGATGAACTTGTAGGTTGCCTACCGTCTTGATATCATGTTTTTTGAGCGTTGGCACCAAAAAACAGCCGCTGAGCACCGTCGCACCGTACAGTCCCAATGCGATTTTTGAGTCGGTGCAACTGAATCCTCAATGCATTCCTTTGATCCATTAATTGTCAAAAAACCTGACATCTCCTCCAATTTTGTAGACCAAATAAGAAGCGTAACCGAACGGAATGGTGACGGCAGTGTTGGCCAGCAAATAATTGTATTTGCAACAACGGGCGAAAGAAGGAAAGTTTTGATTCTAAAAGCTGATTGGAATTAATTGCTCACCTCTGGTGTCAGCAAACCTTAAGGAATTTAAGCAATTTCTGATTTTTGATGGCCATCGTCGAGCCCACGAAGGCGCCAATGGAAGGAACGGCGGCGCACAAAAGTGCGTTGCGAGTGTCCACAGAAGTCCAATGAAGAGGCATAGTAAAGACAAATTGAAAGGTATATCGATTGAATACGGAGTGTGAATCGCTATGATAACGAAAAAAGACGATTTATGAAGTTTTTAAATCGAAATACATAAAAAAAGGAACGGGCCTCAATGTGGGCGAACCGAAAATAGTCTCAGTGTCAATATTTAAATTTAATTATTTTGCAATGGTTTTTTAATTGAATATCAATAATTAGGGCTTGTAATTATATGCACATAAAAATCGCAAATATGCACCAAAAATGGCAAAATATGCACATAAAAAGTGAAAAATATGCACATAAAATTTTCAAATTGATGGTGTAATTTCTCAAATTTTCTTTAAATTCGCTAAATGCAAAGTAAACCTTACAAAAATGGCTAAAATATGGTATTAAAAATCATTTTAGAAGAAAAAAACACGATACAGCTTAAAATTTACTCATTTTAGCGAAAAATCAACCTGAAAAGCAAAATTTCGCTTATTTTTGACATAAATTAACCATTTTTTGAGAAAATTTATTTATTCAATATTTTTCGTGAAAATTTTGCTAAAAAATTATTTTTTTGGAAAATTTTCCGGTTTTTGAGGTCAAAAAGGCCAATTTGTCTGTTGGGGGCCGATCTATTAGTGGTTTTTTGGAAAAACGCCAAAATATGCACAAATATGCAAATATGCACATAAATCGCGAAATATGTACAAATATGCAAAGTATGCAAATGGAAAGTCATCCTAGAAGCTTCAAAACAAGCTAAAAACATGGTTTTCGTGCGTTTCAGGCCTCCCACAGTCCAGGAAAAAAATATGCATGTGCATATTTTTGCCAGCCCTAATAATTACAAGCCCTATCTTTAAAAATTTTCAAATAACAATGTAATTTCGACGTTTTCGACGTTCAACTTTTCTTCAATGAAACGAATGCAGAGTGAAATTTCAGAAGAAAATTAGTAGATTTGTTTTTTTAGATGAAAAATCCTCTAGTAAGCTTACTTGCTAATCAATTTGATGGCTTCAAGATTTGAAATTAAAATTTTGGTTTCGATGTAATTTTTTTTGGTCGGAGGTGGAATGCTTTTATTTTAGTATTCTTTTTAGTTTATTTTTTTAAATAATCATCTAATTAAATTTATTTTTTTCAAGACCAATTGAATTGTATAATTAAATTTAAATATTTATTGACACTATGAGGATTTGAGGATTTTTGAGGCTTTTGGGGAAAATCCTCAGAATCTTTTAAAGTTTGAAAATTGGCATAATGTTTTACTATTATTTAATAATTTGGGTTTTTAATAGAGCATAAAACGAAATCGCACCAAACTTTTCCAAAAAATTCTGCTAAATTTTTTATAAAAACCAGAAAAGAACCATTTTTTTCAAAAAATGACAAAATTTATAATTTTTTAATGAAAATCTGCTAAAAATATGGTCAAAATTTTCAATTTTTCCCCTGGCGGCGCCTATCGGCACCGTCAGCCCCTAAAAGTTCTTTATTTTCTTAAACCCGAATAAATGAATGAAAAATCATAGATAAAAGTATAGAAATGAAAATCTGAGATCGGATTCATGATCAGCGAACTCATTTACCTTTAGAAACATGTTTTTAATATTAAATAAAAATTTTTGGGTCAAAATAATTTGGTGGATTTTTGGGACACTTCTCAGACGACAAATTTGAGGGGCGGTGTTGAGCGCCCCCCAAATATTTGGCGTTTGTCGTTTTTCAATCACAATTACGAACGCCAAACGACAAACGCTAAATTTCAGGGGCCAATCACAATTACGAACGACAAAAGATAAACGACAAACGCCAAATCTGTCGTAATATACGTCGTTTGTCGTTATCTCCAATCACAATTAAAAAATTTGTCGTTTGTCGTCTGAAATTTGGCGTTTGGCGTTCGTAATTGTGATTGTGATTGGCCCCTGACGACAAACGACAAATTTTTTAATTGTGATTGGAGATAACGACAAACGACGTATATTACGACAGATTTGTCGTTTGTCGTTCGTAATTGTGATTGTGATTGGCCCCTGTACCAAAAAAATTTGCAAGTGTGGCTAACAAAGGGAGGTGGCCAAGTGGGTACTCTTTCAGTTTGGGTCCCCCTTTTGGGTCAAATTTTTTCAAAAATTTTTTTTCTTTTTTATTATCAGAAATGCTTTTAGATCGACGTGGCAGAAGTCAAGCAGCAACACAAAACGAGATTTGGCACGCAAAGATCACTTTTTTCCACATACATTTCTGATTTTTTGTGGCGTAAGCAATTTGGAGGACCGGACATTTTTTATAATTTGTGGACCCAAATCGCGGAATTGTACCCAATAAGCACATAAATCTCCTTTTATTTGTTATTTAAAAACGTGTTTTTTTCAGGCTGTTGTTAAGCTACTTTTCGAGTTATTAGCAACTATTTTATAGTTTTTTATTTTTAGCAACTAAAAACTATAATTTTTTGAAAAAAACTATTTTCAACTATTTTGGCGTTTTGTCCAAAATTTGTTAACAAAAATGCAATAAAAACGAAAAATACACCCCTAGGAATCGACTTAAATTTTTTTTTTCAAAAAATACACCACTACATAAGAATCGACCCGGAAATTTCAAAAATACACCCCTGAGAAATGAAAATTTTCTCGAAAATTCATATCCAAAATTTATTTATTTATTTATTGACAAGAATGTGTGATTTTAAAAATTATTTATCTCAATACTAGAGTTGCTCGGTACCGGTACCGGTACTGGCCGGTAATTACCGGTTTTTTTGGTACCGGTACCGGTTTTTTCAAAAATCAAAGTACCGGTACCGGTTTGTCTAGTACCGGTACCGCCGGTAAAAATTTGCACTGGTAAGAATGGGGGTCTGGGTGAGAAAAGAGTAGGGAATGGTGAAGAAGGAGAAATTTTTTGAAAAAAAAAATTAAATTATTTATTTTCATTTAAAGCATTTGTTCATATGCATAAGTGGTCAAGTGGCTAAACCTTCTGATTTTATTATTTCTCGCTTGGGTTCAATTCCCCACTTGGATAGAATATTCCTCACATTTTCTTTACCATTATTTTAATTAAAATTTTAATTTTAAAAAATATTCCAACTTTTTTCTTTCATGTTAAGCATCCTAAAAACCCAAAAATTAATCAATTGGTCATTTTTTTTACAAATTCTGTTAACAAATCGCATTAAAAATTACAAAATTTTTCCCGGCGGCGCCTATCGGCACCGCCGGCCCTCCTTGTCCCCCAAAAGTCTTGGAAAAAACGTGCCGCGTAAAAAGCGGTGTTGAAAGCAAAAAAAGGTCATTGATTTACATTAATTTACATGGCCGGAGACCCCTTCGCAAAATTGGAAAATTGGCCGCTGATCCCTTGTTTTGCAATAATCTGAATTTTGAGGTCTACATCTGAATTTTAGTGTTCTTTATCCTGAATTTGAAAAAAAAAACTTGGTCACCCTCAATATACATATACTTCTGAACAATTCTAATGCTAAAAAACAGGCACTCGCGCGAAAACTGAATAAAAATTTTGTATTTGAAAAATTTTGTCCAAAAATTTTGACGTTGGAAAATTACCGGTTTTTACCGGTACCGGTACCGGTACCGGTGGAAAAAGTTGGTACCGGTACCGGTACCGGTTTTTGCATTACCGGTCAGTACCGGTACCGGTTTTTTAACAATTACCGATTACCGAGCAACTCTACTCAATACTGATTAATAGGGCAGCAACTTTTAGTGACGAAAAATCCCGAAATAGTTAACTAAAATAGTGAGTAAAAATCCCAAAATAGTGACGAATAGTGACATAATTTTCAGCCAAAAAATAAGCCAAAATAATTTTTATTCACTGATTGCAGTTGCAAATGAGTAGGACTGGGATTTTTAAGACCAAAAAACCCAAAATAGTTACCTGAAAAAATTTTTTAAATTAATGTGAAAAATTAGGGTTTTACTTTGCCTGAAGAATATAAATTTGACTGAACAAAGGCGGCGCCAAACTGAAAATTTCGCTTTTTTTCCTAATTGGGATATTCCATTTGTATTGTAGCTAAACATAGATATTTTAACCTGGTTTATAATTGACAAAAAACATTTGTAAGAGTTATGGGCAAAAACAGCTTGCCAGACTACACCGACCCCCTGACTATAACGGCCAGACTATAGTGACCCGGTCCGATAATTCTGTGCAAAATTATTTAATTTACCGGTATACAAAAATTGGATGGAATCTATAAGGCGGAAAAAACTTCCATAGGCCAAAATGAGTATTGCATTTTTCTCTGGCATTCTCTTCATTGGCATATGTCTTTTTGAGAGTCGATGTGATAATCAAATATAAATGTGTGAATGAATCAGAATAACCAACAACAATCTTTGCCCCAATTCTTCCAACATATTTAAGCACTCAACCGCCGCACAATAATCATTCTGTGGGGGGAGGGGGGGGGGGGGGAACGGGAACACATAAAAGCTGAGAGGGACAGGACGAGGGGACTCCTTTATTAAAACTGGTTCTTCGTCATACTTACAATTAGCTCCATTTTCTCCCATTCACAAACGAAATACTGAGTTGTCAGTATTGTCCATTCGTCGGTCTGCTCATTCGTTTTAAAATCATTTTGTTTAATTCATCGCAACAATTGTTTACTTAATTTAATAGTTTAGGTTAAACCAATTAATTACAGTTGCACTTGCACGTTGCACTTTCTTGATTTCTTCACAACAAGAACATTTCGTATAAAATGACTCGTAATTAAATCGAAATTACGCATAAATTTGCCTTCGCTTTAGGCGGTAACCAACGCGACTTGGCCAGGGAGCGCAATTTGAAGAAACAGCAACAGCAAAAAAAGCAAGAGCAGGTGTGATGGGATTTACCAACTTAAAAACCAAAGGATCAAATTTAAATTTCGACTATTTTTCAAAAACAATTCCTAATTAGTAATTACATACACTTCATTCTTTGTGTAAGGGCACGTCCACTGAGAAACGGATGGAAAGGGACGCAGAAGCAATGCGCCTAAAACAGCAGAAAGCTGCAGCGAAAAAAGCCGAAGAGGAAAAGGCAAATGCACAAGCGCCGAAGGTGGTGAAAGTGGACCCTTTGAAGGGACTGTGACAAGCGAAAAGAACCACTCGGCTATGGGATGCACAAACTGACGCTTTTCCTTGCTTTATTTAGTCAATTTTTCGAATTCTTTTCAGCAAAAACCATAATTAACAAAACTTCTGCCCATAACAAAAGCATCGCATTTAAGCTATGTAGTTGAACGCCTTCATATTCTTTCAAATGCTTCATGTTTTTATATGTGTGTTACGCTTCAATAAAGGCTATCCGTTTATTGCTTTGGAAATGTTGACCGGCAATTTATGTCTGAACAAGAAAATTAAACAATAACTGAGGGAGGGGAGAGACAATAAAAATGGACAGCAACCAGTGAGATGATTTTTAAGCCGTATGGCAACGTTATCTATTTTGGCTTCTGACGGGTCGTCTTTTCATGCATAACACCCTGGTAGAAGCCTAAAACGCTTTTTAAATCAAATAGAATGAACGGCGAAATCAGACCGGTGTGGTATCCGGACATGTACCACGACATAAGCATGTTGGTCAGTGCCTCCTTCTCATTGCCCGCAACGGCTATCTTTCCAAACATCGATGGCGGTGGTGGAGGACATAAATCCGGGATCTAAATTTATTAGGACGGACTCGCTTTAATTTGTGAAAGAACAAGGTGTCTCGAGACAACCCCCCCCCCTATCGTAAGGGGCCTGCACCACCTCGTTAGGCGTAAGGGAGGGGGGGGGGGAAGAGGAAAACTTAAAATTTAAATTTAAACAATTTTTTTTGAAAACCTCATTAATAAAAATTTTGTCCCGAGACACCCCTTGTATATATACTAAAAAGATACCGGAAATGCATCTTTTTTCACATCATTGTCCGCAATCTGAGGAAAGGGAAAATTGCTTTCTCCAATTTGTCTTTTGCCTTAGTCGTTCCGCTTGTCCCTTCCGCTTCACGCTCATCGCCATGGTCATCGGCAGCCTCAACATCGGATTCACTTAAATAAAAATTGAATACGTTGCTAACGACAATTCCTGACATATTTGGTCTGAGCTTGTCACGAATTCCCTCCAAATATAAACGGACAGTTGTGCTGTTTTCACTAACGAAATCTGGGGTTTTTAAGTTGTCCGATGTGGTGCCGCTTTTCTCATTTCCAATGCAACAATAGGACTCGGGCAAAAATTTGGTCAATGCCTGACAATGAGACAAATTGGTCGAGAACAGACCATAAGTGGAAAAGAAACGCTCTGCAACCGAAGTCGAACATTTATACAGTTCATTTAATTTATGCTGTCCAATCGAAGGTTGGCGCGGGGCCATCCGGAAGAGGAAGCGAAGGTATGCAAAATAATCGGAAGTTTTTGGCCGCTTCCTGTCAGTGGTCTCATGCCATTCCTTCTGACCGCCAGGTCGTCCCTCTCTTTCCCGCCACTTTGGCCCGCTTTTGCCCTCGAGGATATGCTGCGGAATGTCCGGCACTTTGAAGAATCCGCCAAATTCCATCGAAACAGCTACTATTCATTGCAACTATTTCCGCTGGTTAAACTCACAATTGGCTGTTCGATGGACAGTCTTCTACGCTTTATGGGCGGAGTTTGTTCAAAAAATGAAAGGGAGTGAGAAGTGTTGAAGTACCAATTGAGATCAACCGAATGGTGTTGAAAGTGCGAATTTGCGGCAAATTCGGCACTACTGGATCAAAATAGAAGTTATGACCAAACAAGTAAAAACTCTTTATAGTTCAAAAAACAGCCAACATTCGATTATATTTGAAGGGATTTCGCTGATTTATTAAAAAAAACATACCCCAAAATGTCCTCCAACTTCAGAATGGCCTTTTGGTCGTAACCAATGTAAGAGACAGTGCATGTGTTTTTTACAGGCGAAATCTGCTCGATTTTGGCCGGGTACCACTTTCCGTCCACTTCGTAGAGTGCCATGCATTGATCACCGACTTTCCACTGAAAAATAAATTAATGAAAAAAAGTCAGACAGAAGGAAATGAGCTACCAACCTTCTGAACCTGTTCTTTCTGTTGGTTTGACTGTGCGTTGTCATTGGCTGAGGAAGTGTTCTGAATAGGGCCACCAAAATTAGCATTTTAATAGGGAAAAGTACCAAGGTTTTCGAAGTCGACCGATCATACATTTTAACAAACTCGGCGTCATCCAAAACCTGGCTACCTCGCCCAGTAACATTCTTAAAGCAATCGACTTTTGCAGAAAACCCATGACCATTGAGCACAAACCTTTTGGAACACAATTTTGTCACTTCCACTTTCGGATGCGGTACTCATAATAAAACCGTTTCAATAAAATAAACGATAAATTGAGAATTGAAAAAAATATTTAAAGAGCTCATCCTACCAAATAATTAATGTTATGGCAAATGTCGAGACAATTTACTTGGAAGTAAAATATTCCTAACTCAACAAAAGATGAGTTAACATAAAATGACAATCCAGAAAAAGGCAGCCGACTTCAAACATTTCAAGCCTTCACCGTAAGTCCAGCGCAGAAAATGGCCCAAAGAGTGAAGGGCATGCTGAATTGGCAAATACAATTGACACAACTCCCAAATAACTCACGTCCAATAAGCGGAAATCTTGTCGATGTTGTAGAAAGCCACAGAAGTGGCGACGGAAAGTCCGGCAAGGACAACAGCGTTGGCAGTCAGCTTAAAGGGTTGGAATTGGAGATGGGAAGATGAACTTGTAGGTTGCCTACCGCCTTAGTATCCTGCTTCTTGAGCACGGGCACCAAAAAACAGCCGCTGAGCACCGTCGCCCCGTACAGTCCCAATGCAACAGTCGTGTCCGTGTAATCAAAACCTAATAAAAACAGTTGTAGCACATGTTTTGGCTGATTTTAAGCCTCAATTTGGTATTATTTAGGCTTTATTGCGGTTCATACGACCATAAAATAATTTGAAAATTTTCAAGCACCATAACTTTTCCCAGAATCATGCAAAAACATTCGGTTCTGGTCGGTTTTAGGTACTTATTCCTTTACATGATACTTTTAACACACATTTTCAGATGCCTATAAACGTGTTTTATAAATTAATGAAAATAAGTTTTAAGGGGTTTTTGGGGTCGCTGATCACGAATACAGCACCCATTGCCAATTTCGAACCCCTTACCCGAACTCGACAAAAATAAAATTAGAAAATTTGTATGGATGATATCCTCATTGGCACCTTGCCCATGAGGGTACTCTTGGTACAGGAAACCTATCACTTCTTGGTCCCTGTACAGCTCCTGTTTTGAATGGTAGCGATGATCTGAGCACGGATTAGTGATCCGCGACCCCAAAACCCCCTTAAATCTTATTTTCATTAATTTACAAAACACATTTATAGGCATCTGAAAATTCATGTTAAAATGTAAAGGAAATAAGTACCCGGTTTTATGCGTCCCATGACATATTATGAGTCAATGAATGACCATCCTTAGTTTCGTAGGCGATAACTTCTTCCTTACTTGGTCAATACCTTTATTCTTGGTATCAAACGAAAGAAAAAAGTCTCTGGATTTTATAAATGCAAGAAAAAAGCAAATACTGGCATTAAAAAAGGAATTACAATGAAAAAACAAAAGCTTATATAGACCTTAAGCTTTCGTTTGATACCAAGAATATAGGTATTGACCAAGTAAGAAAAAAGTTCTGGCCTAAGAAACTGAGGATAACCATCCATGGGACGCATAATATGCATGGGATGCATAAAACCGACCAGAACCAAACATTATAATTGATAACCAGCCCCAAGAGTCCTTCACTAATCTACAGTTTAAAAAAAAATTTTGAGCCTCAAAAAAGTTATGGCTAGAAAACTTCAAAAAATTGGTTTTATAAAAATTTGTCAATTATTTTATGGTCTAGTCTTTTTTTGTGTCGTGTGAACTGCAATAAAGCCATTATTTGGTAGTCCTAACGGTTTTCTTAATTTTAATTTAATTTATGTTTCACAACGACAAGCATGTTATGCTCAAAGGGTGATTTGATAATTTCCTTAGCAATTTTGACCTAACAAACCTCCTCCAATTTTGTAGACCAAATAAGAAGCGTAACCGAACGGAATGGTGACGGCAGTGTTGGCCAGCAAATAATTGTATTTGCAACAACGGGCGAAAGAAGGAAAGTTTTGATTCTAAAAGCTTTTTGGAATTAATTGCTCACCTCTGATGCAGCAAACCTTGAGAAATTGAACCAATTCCTGATCTTTGATGGCCATCGTCGAGCCCACGAAGGCGCCAATGGAAGGAACGGCGGCGCACAAAAGTGCGTTGCGAGTGTCCACAGAAGTCCAATGAAGAGGCATAGTTAGGCAAAGGGAATTTGTATTAGCTGATATGATAAATGTAATGATATGATTGCATTTTTTGAACTTTTTATTTCAATCAGTAAACATGCAAAATCAAGGATTGACCAAAAATTCCTTATTTTATCGGCAGTAAAACATCTAATTTTTGCGAATGCGTCTCACGATATTATTTAGTAATCAGAACGCCAAAACTTTGCAAAACTTAAAAATTTTATGGGGATTTTCCCTTGTAAAAACGGAAGAGCCGATCTCGAGTTAAAAAGCATTTTGATAAAAAACAAAGCATCATCCAGTAGGTTGGGTTAAAATATGTGTTTATGCAAAATTTCAAGAAAAAATACCTACAGGAAAAAATTTTTTCCAAGGGCAAAGTTTTTTCTTTTTCTCTCATTTTGACGCACTATTTCCATGTCTTTAACATATAAAATAACACATGGTTCATTTTTTTGTCAATAAACAATTTTTTTTTAAACTTTTGACTAATTAAGAATATTCTTCAGAATTTTCCCTTCAAAATGAGCATAAAATGGTTTTATTTGGTCTATTATTGAAAAAGTTATAAGCTAAAAAAATTTCATAAAATCAAGGATAAAATAAAATGTCTACTGTTTGTATTTGTTCTTTTGGCGTTCTGTTTTTATTATTATTTTATTTGTTTGCTTTAAAAAATGAAATTTATACACAAACACAAAGAGGATTTGAACCTGAGACCCCCCATTTTTTGACTAACTCACAGACCACTAAGACGAAAAAACCAACTTAATTGTACTTGCAGCCCAAAATTGAATCGCCATGTCTAAAAAGTCATGGAAACATGTTTACGGGGATTTTCAGGGTCGCTGATAACGAATCTGAGGCAATGGTCTAGAATTGGTGTCCCGACGAAAAATGTTAAAAATTTTCTAGGTATTTTTTCTAGGCTTAAAAAAGGCGCTGATCACGAATCTGAGCTCAGATTTTGAAAATCATCGATTTTTATCTAAGATTTTTTGTCAACTACATAATTGATTTTTTTTAATTTTTTAAATTATTTTTTTAAAAAAGTTTAGCAATGAATTTGGGGTTAAAAAATACGCCGGTCACGAATATGAACTCAAATTTTAAAAATCATTGACTTTTATCTATGATTTTTCATCAAACACTGAGCAGAGAAAAGCCTAGTACTATCTCGTCGTTTTTCTGTTTCTTTGTAATTTCTCTCACTTTGGCGTACTATCTCTTCATTTTTAATGATGTAAAAAACAACATTTACTTCTCTCCATATAACTTTTTTTCTATGCATACAATTTGCACCAAATTTTGCAAACCTATAGAGAAAAAAATTCTGAATCGATAATAAGGAAATTTAATACAAAAATAAGGTTCACTCAAAAGTTATTTGGTGATAAAAAGTCATTTTCCAGTGTAAATTTTGAAATAACGCGCAAAAATTTACGCCAAATGCGCTATTTGGCTTTATGAGTAATTTTGTCTGACACTGGCGCGTACCGATAGTGGACATTGAAACGAAGAGAAAGAGAGAGAGAGAGAGAGAGGAAAAGCGTTAGAACGGGATAAAAGAGATAGGAGAGAGGAAACGGAGAAGGAGAGAGAGAAACACAGAGGAAAAAAGGAGAAAAAAGAAATCGGAATTCTGTGCCATCCCTGGTACATACTTTTATCTTAAATTAAAATTTCCTGCTGATTTTATTATTAAATTTTTTGTAGCTTTTTTGGTTTTTCTTTTTATACTGACTCAAAGAAAAAAAAATTGAAGGAATTTGAAGGTGTTTCCAATTGATTCGCTGCCTCAAATATCCCCATAGATATGGTATATGAACACATACTGTAGAATAGGCAATCTTAATGAATTTGGGTCCCTAATTTAATTTAATTTTTTTACCGATTTTGAGCCTAAAAAAAGTTAGGTAGGTAAATAGGGACGGGACCCCCATTCTTTAGGATTGCTATAGAATACAGCTAAACAACATTTTTAGAAAATAGTTACAATGCCATGTCGAAATGAATATGACTTCAAAGGGATGTAAAAGAAAGGTATAAAAAAGGAAAGATAGGATTCCTTTGTGACGAGAATACGGTAACTGCAAGGGATGCACCGATCCCAATGAAAAATTTTAAAAAAAAATGGAATTTATGTGCCAAAAAATATGAAATCGGCACCATCCCTCACACTCAGCCTACTCAAAAAACGTTCACTTCTTAAAATTCTCTTCATTTTCTAAGTGCTTCGAGGTCAAGGAAAAATTTAGGCTGCTCTTCCGCTGTGAATGTCTGCAAATCCTTGGGCAGTCGCCTGTAGGCCAAATGGTAACGAAGTCGCGTCATCGGACCCTTTCTTGAGCATGTCAGAAGCTGACAAATTGGAGCATTAACGAAATTGAGCGAATGATTTGTCATTCGACGCGTCTCGGTCTGTAATAGCGAATCCGAAAAATTGGGAAAAACATTTTGAACGGATTAACGGCAGAAAATTAGCGCATTCTCGACTATGGCGGCCAGCAGGTGGGGCGAGACTTCAGATTACGAATGAATTCCGCGTGTTATCCGCAGGTTTCAATCAGTTCAAAATACTTTCAGCAAAACAATTCTTTCGGGTCCATTGTTACAGATGGAGACGCGTCAAATAATAAACATACATATGTATTGATATGATAAGTCAAATTTCATTTTGTGTCCATAATTTTCAATTTTACCGATTTTATATTTGGAAATCTCACCAAATTTGAAGAAATATTAACAAAGAAGCAATGGTTGAAGTATTTCTGGTAGAGTTGGAGCATCCGATGTGCTCTGTTGGCGATTTGATGCTGCTGAGCACTCAAAGGGATAAAAGCAAAAAGTGTTTAAATTACTGTCGGAATGTCGGATTTTGAGTCCAATGTGAAGATGTTGACCACAATGGTACCTGACAATTTTATCGTAGTCATTGCCAATTTGGCCAATGCTTTTGGCACTTCTTCTGTTGCCTTACCATTCTCGGCCAAATTGGTGCTCAATTCCTTGACCGTTTTCTCCTCCGTGAATTCATCCTGGGGACACTTTCCTGGCGATTCTGAGTTAATGCCATGGCAAATGTCAACAACGATGAAGTGGAATTGAGACGCTTTCATTTCACCGGAAAAATTCAGTTAGTAGAAAAAAGTACAAAATTACAATATCTTTGTGCCTACCCATCTTTGTGTGGTCAATTAATCTTGATCGTGCCGTCAGGTAAAACGCCGGGTTTTCCACAAGAATGCGGTGGTGTTCCGTCTCCTCAAAGGCGAACCATTTCTTGGCTATGTAATGCAGCGCAGGGTTTGGTTCGACTACAGTAACCTCATACTGTATGAATTGTTCTAATACGGTAAGAGAGAACAAAAAGCGTAAAATGAGCTGACTTTTGTTGATAAGGTGGCGAAGAAACTGTTCACTGCTGAACCTCGAAGACCCAAGCAGAGAATTCTCCGCACTTTTCCGTCCAAAACTTTCCACGGAGTGAGCGAATGGGCGAAAGTTTCGGTGATAAAAGGCTGAGCGACGAGCACTTTTTGGTAGTCGACGGTGATTTTATTGGTCAAAACGGACCATTGGCGAGCATTTTTAAGCGTAAATGTGTAATCTTGAGAAGAAAGACGCACTAATCACTTAAATAATCCAAGCAAAACGCACGGAGAGGAAAGTCCAAATCAGACTCGGACAGCAAAATGTTGTGGTGCAATTCCATCGCCAGGGATCGGGAAAAGCCGCTTAAATAAAAAAGTGCGAAATCGCCGACCAAATCGGTCCTGCCAAGACGGACCTTCCGAAAAGGGACGGTCCGTCGGACACCAAATAACAGCCCGTGTGCTGCTTCTTCTGTCGTTGCTTTTCCTCCGCCACTCTCTGTTCCCTGGGGCAGACTTTTTCCTGCACAATTCGTTCGCCTTCTCTGCCCCCTCTTTCGATGGCCACCCATTGGGGAGGCAATTTCCTGCGGGGAATCATTCCGCTGAAAAGGCACCGGCGAAGTGAGACTTACGCGCTCCAATGTTGGCTCTGCCAAAAATGCCACCTCCAATGGACGATGAACAGCAGTTGAGCGGCCTTTAGCAATTAAATGAGTCAAATTTGAGTTTTGGTCGGGCCAATGATCCCCGGAGATTACTATAAATCCATCAATTTTAGCACATCCCTGCCCAATTAGGAAATGATAATTTTAAAAAACTCACAATAATAATACCGGAGAGGAAAATTAGCGCAAATTTCCAAGAGCTTCCACTGAGTTTCATTTGTTTAATTGGGGGGGGGGGGGTAAAATGCCAACTCAGCCGAATGGAGAATGGAAAGTGACTTATGGAGAGAGAAAGCCAACGAGAAAGGCACTTCACAACAAATCATTGCCATTCGATACGGCGCACGCAACGACACATCACAATGAATTCACATGATTAAGGCCAAGAGGAATCAGTGGCAGAAGGAACTCCATCCAATCACTAATTCGAATGAATTGACAGCTCATTTTTTTCCAACAAAAACAGAGACCATGCCGGGGGGGGGGGGGCTTTTGGCTTTTACTTTCTCTCGCTAATGGTTGAAAAAAGACCTTGGCGCAGCGGACGACTGAATTCAAAAAGTCGGCAGGAGTAGAGAGAAACAAAAATAGGGAAAAATGGCAAAGACTCGAAAAAAGGAAAATGCCATATAATCATGGGACTTTGCCCATTGTGATTCGGAATGATTAAACACATCAAAAATTAATTGATTCTTAAAAATGAGTCGAATGATAAAAGCCTTTTGAAACAAATTAAATTTTGAAAAAATACTTGTTTTGTCATAATGTCTGGAATGAAGTAATTAACAGGGTTGCCAGATTAAAATTTTAAAAAGCCTCATTTGGCAGGCAAAAAAGCTGCCTAGTGTGCAAATGGCCTAGTTGCTAGTCTCCTTGACTTTCCCTTATTCTTTCTCCTGGTTCAATCCCTCTACAGAAGTTAAATTATTTTGAATTTTCTTTTTGTATACTCGTGGGTTGAGCTTAATAATCGCAAAAACCAACCTTTTTTTGTTGAAAATCTGTTAACAAATTGCACCCAAATTTTTAAAATTTCCCCCGGCGGCGCCTATCGGCACCGCCGGACTCCCCTTCTTCCCCAAAAATTTTTTGAAAAAGCGCGCCGAAAAAATGTGATGTGAAAAGCAAATATTAATTTATAATAATATTCAATCATTTAGTCCAAAAAATGATTAATTGTTTGAAATAATTAAAGAAATTTGTTTGAAAAATTTCATTAATTTAATTTAGCTTTAACTTTTGGATTTTATTAAATAAAAAACAAAATAAAAATTTAATGTAGAGTTGAGCGGTAATCGGTAATTGCAAAAAAACCGGTACCGGTACTGACCGGTACTGCAAAAACCGGTACCGGTACCGGTACCAACTTTTTCCACCGGTACCGGTACCGGTACCGGTAAAAACCGGTAATTTTAGAACATAAAAATTTTTGGACAAAATTTTCCAAATACAAAATTTTTATTCAGTTTTCGCGCGAGTACCTGTTTTTTAGCATTAGAATTGTTCAGAAGTATATGTATATTCAGGTTGACCAAGTTTTTTTTTTCAAATTCAGGACATAGAACACTAAAATTCAGATATAGACCTCAAAATTCAGATTATTGCAAAACAAGGGGTCAGCAGCCAATTTTCCAATTTTGCGAAGGGGTCTCCGGCCATGTAAATTAATGTAAATCAATGACCTTTTTTGCTTTCAACACCGCTTTTTACGCGGCACGTTTTTTCCAAGACTTTTGGGGGACAAGGAGGGCCGGCGGTGCCGATAGGCGCCGCCGGGAAAAATTTTGTAATTTTTAATGCGATTTGTTAACAGAATTTGTAAAAAAAATGACCAATTGATTAAGTTTTGGGTTTTTAGGATGCTTAACATGAAAGAAAAAAGTTGGAATATTTTTTAAAATTAAAATTTTAATTAAAATAATGGTAAAGAAAATGTGAGGAATATTCTATCCAAGTGGGGAATTGAACCCAGGCGAAAAATTATGAAAGGTAGAAAGTTTAACCACTACACCACATGTGCATGTGTGTAATCCCATGACTAAATGAAATAAAATTTAATTTTTTCTCAAAAATTTCTTCTTCACCAATTTCCTACTCTTTTCTCGACCAGACCCCCATTCTTACCAGTGCAAATTTTTACCGGCGGTACCGGTACTAGACAAACCGGTAACGGTAATTTCATTTTTGAAAAAACCGGTACCGGTACCGGTACCAAAAAAACCGG
Source organism: Heterodera glycines (assembly GCA_004148225.2). NCBI lineage: Eukaryota > Metazoa > Nematoda > Chromadorea > Rhabditida > Heteroderidae > Heterodera > Heterodera glycines. The sequence goes on along the minus strand of CP049711.1, from coordinate 8,059,430 downwards.
TAATTACCGGCCAGTACCGGTACCGGTACCGCTCAACCCTAATTTAATGTTGTATTATTTTAGTTGAAAAAAATAAAAATTTGAATTTTTTAAAAAAATTTTTGAAATTTCCCGGTTGGTCCCGGTCCCGAAAAAAAACCGAGGTCCCGGTCCCGGCTTCTCAGGTCCCGGCAAGTCCCGGTCCCGGTTTTACCCAAAATTCCCGGTCCCGGCGCACTCTAGTTTTGATGCTCTATTACAAACCCAAATTATTAAATAATTGTAAAACATTATGCCAATTTATCAAATTTAAAAAAATTCTGAGGATTTTCCCCAAAAGCCTCAAAAATCCTCAAAATTTCTAAAAAAGCCACAAAATGAGGATAAATCCTCAGATCTGGCAACCCTGGTAATTAAGGAATTGAAATTTCGGGTAAATTTTCAATGAGTTTCTTTCCCATGCTCATCCATTTGGCCGTTTTTTCAATTTTATTGTGAATTGTTTCTTTTGTTCAGAAATATTGTTTGCTATTTATTCATTGTAATGGCCGAATATGATTTGATTAAGCGCCTTATTCCCTTTTTCGACTTGCATCTTGTCATTCCGTTGTTGGAATACATCGAACAGCAAAAGGTTTTTTTTTAAAAACCATTCGCAAATTGTAAAATCACTTTTCAGATTTATGACGAGGAATCCTTCAAAAAGGTGCATTTGGCCGTTCTTCAGAAGACGAATATGGTCGACAGTCTCATCGAAGGGTGGGGCAAAGACGAGCGCCTTTTGGAGCAGTTTCAGGCGAAGAAGCAGCAGGTGTTGGAGGAGAGAGAACGGCTCAAGGATATGTGCGACTCGGCAGCAGAAATTTTGGACCACAAGGACGTGAAGGAAATGACGGAGAGCACAACGCGGGACAGAGAGGGGAATAACAAAGTGTTGGAGTACATCGGAGAACGCTTCGGGGTGACTTTTCATTACACTTTTTAAATTGGCAAATTCAAATTGACAATTCCTTGAAAAATAAGGAAAATCTTTTTAAAAAGGAAGAATGTGTTCTGGAATACATCACACTGTGACACTTATTTCAGTTCACAATGGAGATGCTTGACAGTCTGTACAAATACGGAAAATTTTTGTACGAATGCGGAAATTATTTGGCCGCCTCCACTTATTTGGACTTTTATCGGAATTTGATCCCCCAACACGACCCCAACTATTTGAATGCCCAATACGGGAAGTTGGCGTCCGAAATACTGCTCCAAAGTTGGGACCACGCCAAGGACGACCTGAACAGACTGCGCGCCTACGTCGACTCGGAGCCGTTTGGCTCCGAATTGGAACTGCTGCAGCACCGGGCCTGGATTCTGCATTGGTCCCTTTACATTCACTTCAATTACCCGAAGGGCCGGGACGAAGTGATCGACCTTTGTCTGAACCAGCAGCCCTATCTGAACACCATTCAGGCAAATTCGCTGCGATAAATCAATCCTTTCTTATTCGAATTTTCACTTCTTTAAGATTCTCTGTCCCCATTTGTTGCGCTATTTGGCCGTTTCTGTTATTACCAGCAAAAACAAACAGAAAGCGAGCCTCAAAGACTTGGTCAAAACCATCGAAGTGGTAAGCGGGGGAGAATATTGTCACAACAATTGGAATTGGGATGTCTTTATTTGCCATTTTCGGGTTTTGCAACATAAAATGTTATAAAAAACCAAAGAAACAACTTGTATTGTAACATATGTGAGTGGTTTTACCCTTTCTCATTATGCAGGAACGCAGCAATTACCAGGACCCGGTCACCGAATTCCTCTCCTGCCTTTACATCGATTTTGACTTCGATGCCGCACAAATTAAACTGAGAGAATGCGAGTCGGTCTGTTTTTCCTCCCCCCTTAATTCCCCCTAATTCCCCCCCCCCCTTTAGGTGCTCAGCAATGACTTCTTTTTGGTCGGCTGTCTCGACGACTTTCGGGAAAGTGCGCGACTGCTCATTTTTGAGATGTTTTGTCGAATCCACCAATGCATAAGCCTTGAAATGTTGGCGAACCGACTGAACATGGACAAAGTCGCGCACTTCCCGTAAAACGATTATTATTTGAAAAGAAAAACATTTAGTCCGATGCGGAGCGATGGATTGTCAATTTGATTCGCACTTATCGCATTGAAGGTGCAAAAATTGACTCCCAATCGGGCCAAGTTGTGATGGGAGCGAAGCCAATAAGCATCCATGAGCAAGTGATGGAGAACACGAAACGAATGTGAGAGACTGGCGAAATGCCCGACAAATTTCAATTGACATCACTTTTTAGGACCTTTCGCTCGCAACAAGTGGCTTTACAATTGGAGAAAATTCGAATTGATAGCCGAAAGGTAAAAAAAATCAAGCAAGGACAAACGGAAGGGAAAGTCAAAAAGCATTTTTTAAATTAAGGGGGCCACGTGGAAAAAAGGCGAGCGGGAAATTGTGTGAGAAGTGTAAAAAGAAAGGGAGATGCTCTTATTGTCCATTTTGTGTTTCATTTGTAATTGTTTTGTTGAATGAATAATGGACTTGCTTCTTTCATAAATTCGGTTGGAAATTCAAAAATCATTAATTTAAGTGTTTTTTTGTGCTTCTCCCCCCTCCGTTGGACGTCTGTCCGGTGGCACCCCCACAAAAAGTGGGTTGCGTATGACCCAATATTCACGAGTCTGATTTTAGCGGAAAATTCCATGCACCCGTCCCATCCCATGAATTGTCCATCAAATAGCGAATGAAACTGCCGCTGCTGTACAAAAAACGTATTCGAAAAAAAGCAAAACGCGAATTTATGTACATAAACAAAAAGGTGATTAGTGAAAGTAAATAACGTGCAACAAAAAGCATATATTAGAATATAAATTTGTTTTTAAATCGATATCGGTGGTCAACAGCGGGCTGAATCTGACGTTGGTTTCTGGTCGACAATAGAAAATGCTGAACAAAGAAAAGGACAATGCCATAGAAATTTGTACTAATTAAAGAAATATTGCAAATGCCTTTCACGGAGAATGATGAATGAGTTATTAATTAATGGGTTATTGCATCTGAGACAAAAAGAAAGTGAAAGATTGTGGGCTTTGGAATGTTTGATGGCCTGGGAAGGTCGGAGAAAATAAACAAATAAAAGGTTTCTTCCCGCACAAAATGAAAATTTCCCGCTAAAGTGACGGCATTTAAAAGTTCGCGCATTCGCCGTAGTGATTCCCCCTTCGCCGAAGCCAACTCCGTCTTTTTCCCCCATTCGCTGTCAGTCGCTATTTCCGGCAAAGAGTTCCGTGTAAAGGGGCGGGAAGCTGGCGAGCACATTGGCCTGGAAATGATTGCAAATTCACATTTTCAGATAAAATTCGGGCGGTGCCGCCAACCTCCGCGGCGCCTCTGTCCGTTTGGTGTTCGCTTTGCTGGTCCACCATTTGTAATCGGAAGCGTCCCAAACATTTGCGATGCGTTTTTGCCAATTCCCGCAGGCGCGGAAGGAACTCGAGCAGTTGGCGCAATGCCTCGTCCCCGTCCGGCATCCGCTGGTGCAACTGACCCCCCAAACAGCTCTTCAACTGTCCCACAAACGCTTCCATGCCGGGCGCCTGGGATTGGTCCATAAGCACAAAGGCGGACAAAAGGGCGGTTTCAGTGGAAGTCAATTGGAATGAGCTGAGGTACTGAAGCCGACTGATAAACTGAAAAGGAGGAAAAAAATAAAAGGGATGACAAAAAGGGAAGGACAAACGCCAAAGAAACAAATGGCATATGGACAACGGTGTGTTTGTAAAAATGCCAATTCGTATAGTTTGATTTTTTAATAATTTCAATTAAAATCTAGAATTTTTTCAAAAAATTAGGGATGGATTTTTTCTCCAGAAGGTTGAAAAATCATATAAATTTTAGCTTTTTCGAAAAAAATACATTGTTGTTTTTTAGAATGGTTTTAATTGAAATTTAAAAATTGTGTGTGTTGCCCATTGTTCGAAAACTGCCATTGACCCATGGACAACAACATTTGAACATTTACGAGTCGCTTTTCCCACCTCTTTGCCAAATTCCTCGTCCTTTCTGTCCGAACAGCGAAATTGGTACACGGGCAGCACCAAATTGTTCACATGCAATGTTTGACTTTGCTGATGATAGTGCTGAATTTCCGTCCCGTTTCATTTAATTTTTTACGCAATTTCCCCCTTTCCCCACTTGTGCCATTGCAATGATTGCCAAGTCGAACGTTGTCTTTTTCAATGCGTGTATTTTGTGGTCCTGCTCCAACTCCAGAAACTCTTTGACCATTTTGGCGAATTCGATGATACATTTGGTAACATTGGTCAACTCATTGGCGAACTTCAGCCACCCATCGGCACGGTTCTGAAAAATAAAAAAAATAGAAAAACGATTCAGCGATCTTTTGGAACTTGAAAAAATTTAGTAATTTATCATAAATTTTTAAAAAGCGCTTTTCTTGAATTTTTTTTAAATTTTTCGGGGAAAATGGCAAGGGGGGGGGGGAAAGAGTTGCTCCTGCAGAATTTAGTCATTTGGACTACAATATGTTTTGAAAAAGAATCTTTGCTTGCAGTTGCGTTTCCCTCTGTAAACGATAAGACCCCCCCCCCCTAAGAGAAGGCGCCTTTCCAACCGCACCCTTCGCCCGCCTCCATTCATCACATAAACGCATCCCCACAAGATCGAACTCACCCCCCCCCCTACATCCCCCGCTTCGCCTCTCCCGCTCAACTCATCGAAATCTCTCCAAAATTGCCGCCCAAGGTCAGCAACAGTCGGTGGGTGGCGCGTCAATTCCCCCTTCCCAAAACGCATTTATCCCTTCGCGTTGTCTGATCTCCCACTGTCAGAAGTGCTCTGTCACGCACTGGCACTCACTCACTCAGTGCCCATCCAAAGCGCACCTTTGAATGATGGTCAGCACCAACGCCGCCATCAAACAGCGGAAACCGTCGCCAAAATCACCCCACCACCACCACAAGCAAAACAACACAAATCAAACAAATCGAATCGCATGCAAATTCAAAAATGACAAAAAATACGAATTGGCAAAAGACAAACAAAAATGAAAATAGAAAAACGGCCAAACGGACCAACTGACCATGTTCATCAGCCGGTCCAACTGTTGCGGGTCGACCATTGTGCCGAAAGGGTCGTCATCAATCGGCAAATGGTGGTTCAAATAGGCGGAATACGCCTGCTCGTAGGCGAAGTCCACGCGTTTGATCAGATCGTCGTCCACAGTTGAGGAGACCAAACTTTGGTTGTTCAACGGAGCGGAAGCAATCGACGAATCAGCAGTCACCGGATACCCCCCACTTAATCAGACGAAAAATATGCAAATGATAACAAAAGATTAAAAAAATGCCGACGCGCTGACCTGCTCGATGGTACGGCAGCGGAGTGATGGATGGCACCGGACTGGGAAAACACTGCCGCATTTGGCGAATACGAAATGGGCGCCAACGCATGATGGGGCTGCTGTTGGTAGAGCAGTGGCATGGCGGAGGAGCTGGATTGGCCTGGACAGTGGCAAAAATAAGGCCAAAAGGACGCCATTTTCGCACTGACCGTCCATTGTGTGGAAAGAGGGCATTTCCTCCTCGTGGTACGCGTTGGACTGATGGACCAACTGTTGTTGTTGATGTTGTTGCAGTTGGTGGTGGGCGTGGTGGGGATGGGTGCCCGGGGGATGGCCGTAATACAACGGCAGAGGCAAAGAAGCGGAGGAAACATTCTGCGCATTGTTTGAGGGCGGCGAATATTTAAATTCCTGCTAAAATAAAACATGAAAATAAGCAAAGCAAAGGAATGTTGCAATATGAATTTGAAAATGATCACTCACTTTGAAATCCCTGCAACCAGCCGAACTGGCGGAAGATGAACCAACGGGTGTACTCGGTCCGACAGACGGAGGAGCGGACAAATTTGGGTGGGACTGTTGGGGAGGAAAAGCACCGGGCGGGGCAATGACGGAAGAACCGGCCGGCAACGTGGACAGAGCACAGAATTCGCCGTTTCGCTGTTTATGGAGACGGACCTAAACCATTTAGGATGAAAATTTACCAATGTAAAAACAAATGAATGGAAATCATTGCCACGAATGCGACAAATCTTTAAAGCTATCGTTCGCTTATCACTCACTCACCTCATCTTCGACCTTTTCCCGCTGTTTTTTGGACATTCGGCCGAATTTGACCGCCTCCCGGCTCATTCCCAACTCCAAACATTTTTTAAGCCGACAGAACTGACATCGGTTGCGACTGACTCTGTCCACCGTGCAGCACTTTTGCCGCGCGCATTGGTAATTCACCGGGGCATTTTGAGAACGACGGAAAAAGCCCTGAAAAGTTGACAAATCAGTAATGAAGAGACAATTAATATTGATGAGGTCATTCAAAGTAAGGGAATATTATGCCAATTTAAATAAAGTTCCGCACTTTGCATCCTTCGCAAGTGATGACGCCGTAATGGACGCCGGAGGATTTGTCGCCGCAAACTTTGCATGGGATCACTTCAATTTGCGCTAAATATTTAAAACTATTTACAATATGCACTTATTGTTAGGAAGATGAATTTAAGTGGAAAAAACCAACAGAATTGAAACTAAAAAATGCACAAAAAAAATCGGATTTTAATAATAAAAAACGGGAGAATCCCAAAGGGCAATTTTACTGATAAATAAGCACACCCATTGCTAATCATTTATGGGGTAATTCTGTGCTTTCCCATGAAATACGCACGTTCCTCGCCGGGTCCTCCCGGGTGCACAATGCGTTCGTTGGACTTTTTTCTGTAAGTTGTGGACAACACTCCCCGGGCAATACCGTCGGGGAACACTTTGGCCTATGTTTGGCCGACTCGGCAATTTGCGCGGCATTGTCAAGTTGTCGCAATTTATTATTCAATTCGTCGATGACTGAAACGAATGTGCCGACGAGGAAATTGGGTAAATGACAGCAGCAGCCGACTCAACGACACGGACAGTAGCGGACGACGACGGAGGGAAAAGCGCACCGGAAACATCGCTTCCTCCTTCTGAGACAGCGAATGCCGAAACAGTTGATGCTGACGGAGAGTGCGGCTGAGGTTTGGGAGAAGGCAAAGCGATGTTCTGCTTAAGCTCTGACAGCTCGTGAAATGTCGAAGCGATGGACAGCGCGGTTTTGCCTGGCACTTTCGCCTTTTTAATATTTGAAATTGCCCTAAGGCCGTCATCCAAAAGTAACAGATGAGAAGAATGTCTGAGTTGTTGTTGTTGCGCCTGCTGATCGCCATGGATTCGAATTGAAAGCGATGAAAAGGACGGTGCCGCTACAGAAGCTGTATCGGAAGATGTGATCGCCGATGAAATGGGAGGAGAAAGCGCGGTTTTGGACGAGGAATGGGAATGGTTGATAGGAGGGGCGAAGCGATGATGGTCCATCGTGGTCACACAAAGCCGGGGTCAGGTCAGCCAGAGGTCAAGACAAGACGGGAAAGGAGTGCTCAGCAGAACGAGGATGAACGGATTGAGGAGGGATGAGGCGACACAATTATATTTGGGTCACATAAGTTGGAAGTGGGCCGAGCCGGACTTGGTTTCTTGCCGCTATGATGTGATGTGTGGTGGACGAAGCAAAGGGACGGACGGACGGGTCGAAGGTCAGCGAGGAAAGGACGCCAAAAACAGAAAGAAAGACGAAACAAAACGATGAAAAAGAGTGGGAAGAGGAGAGGAGGGAGAGAGAAATCAGTGTGGTATTCGGAGAGGGACGAACGAAGAGGGAGGGGAGGGGTCAAAGGTGGGCGAGGCGGGGGAACGCGGTGGGACGACGGACGAGCGATGGGAGGGACGGACGGACGGGCGAACGGAGGCACGCCCGCCAACTTAACTCACTCATCTCATCACCCTCAGATTCCCCCCCCCCTTCCACCGAACATTCACTTCCATTTTTCGTTCGTTGGTCCGTCAAGGAATTTAAGAAGCGAGTGACCATCAGAGACAGCAGCAGAGAGTGACCATCACAAAAATAGAGAGAGAGAAAGAGAGAGTGGAGGAATGTTTTGTGAGAAGACAGACAAAGGGGGAGAGAACAGTTGTAAAGGTACATAAGGTATGAGAAGAGGAAAAAAACAATGACAAATCATAGATACTGATCGTGATCAATGATTGATTACAAGATAAAGAAGCATTAATTTGACCAAGTTGGACATTTCCCTGAATCCGACACCTACGGCTTTTCTCTGTTACTGTCTGTTCAGTTTTAGCAAAACCTCGCGCCAAAATCATTGGCCAAACCGACTTTATTCGAATCTCTTTAGTGTTCCCATGACCTCTATCACATTGTTCACCAATTGGTTTTGTGTATTTTAATGCTTTTTACCTCTCATTTCTGAGCCCGGTCGCATCGGCTGATGCATTGCCATCGACGGATCGTTTCCCGGCGGCATAATGCCAAGCCGAAGTGCGCTCTCCGAAGACAGTGCTCGTTGGTGTTGCTCTTGTTGGTGTTGTTGATGCTGAAGGTGGTGGTGATGTTGGTGATGATGGTGCAATTGGAGCAAAGGCGGTGGCGATGGCATTTGAAGCTTTGCCGTCGTCCTCGGCACCGTACGTACCGCTCGTAATTTTTACTTTGCCGGAGGGACGAGGCGGAAGAGGAAAATTCTGAAAATGAGAAAATAATTATTAGTTTTTCAACATTTATTTCATTTGTACTTTGGCATTGTTTCCCTTACACAATAAATGTGTCCTAATTTATTTATGAGGAAAAAATTCCAATTTAAAATATATTTTAATTCATTTTAGGGACAGGCGATACTTAAAAAACATTTTTTTTTTTTTGCTCCAGCAATTTTGTAGGATTGGGTTGGTGGAGGATGAATCGGCAAGAGCAAATGGGTCAATGCCTTTGCCCTGCGAATGGATGTGCTGTTGGGGCTGTCAGTCGGCTGCACCGAATGGGGGGGGGGGGGGGGGGGGGACGGCGGGGCGGACAGTCAGTCGCCGGCCGTCGCTGCCCCTAAGTTGCGCGACTCGGAGAGAGAGGCGGTGGTGCCCCCAACCGCGCCCCTAATGATGCAACACGGAGAAGATCTGCTGGGGAACAGAACATCCTCCTCACTTCGCCGTGTTCTCCACACACACAGTCATTTCCATCTGCTGCTGCTGGTGATGATCACCCCAAGCGTACCCAGCGGCAGCAGAAAGAGGGCGGGGCGAAAGGGGAGGGGGGGGGGGGTGGTGAACTTACACCTTTTCTTCCCCCCCCCCCCCCCCCCCCCCGAAAAGGGATGGGATTGGCAGAGACTGTCACCGCCGCCACAAAATAAAATTTGGAAATGGCGGGGACGCGGGGACAATTCGGGAAATCACTCGCCGGTGATCAGTCGGCTATCCCTCGGAAGTGATTGGATTTGCAAATCCACTGATAGGGTTGGACAACAACAACAGCACATCGCACATCACCTTCTTCTTTACATACACACTGATCGATTTGTTTCTGCAGTGCTTCTCGTCAAAAGGCATTGGACGGGAGTGGTGAGGTGACTGTGCCGATGACCTTCACATTGCGCACCCTCCCCCCCCCCCTCCCCCATTTCACCACCCCTTTTATCCACACGCCAATCGCCGATTGTCTGCCACCGCCAAATAGTACAAACACCGCCAGCCGCCGTTAGTGAAGGAGGAGAACAAACGCGCTAAAAACACTAATGGAAAAATTCCACCAATTTTAAAACACAAAAAACAGCTTTAATGAGACAAAAGTTTGTCGGTTGGCCCAAGACAATTAATAAATGAAAAGGAATGCGAGAAGAGATTATGCGACCAATGCCGAAAGTGACAACATTTTTTGTGGAAATTTAGAGATCAATCAGTCCAATGCTCCGATCACTCGTCACTGTTATGAAAGTGAGCAAATGGCAGCCAATATGCCACTCCCAACTCCTTTTGGCGCTCATCTCTTCCCGTAACTCATAAGTTGTCCATCGTCCGCATCAATTACAATTACGGACCGTTATTCCTCGGGCGACTGAAGGCCGCGTTGGGAGCGCATTATGGCCGATGCCGAAGAGCCATCGACGCCGTAGAGACCGTCTAAAGCGATGAAGCCGCACATTTCGAGAAAATAAGGCATTCAATTCGCAAAATTACCTCCGGATGACATTTTTGATTGTACACATCCAACTGTCTTCCGCTTCATCAACACAATTCGATGTGAGCAAAAATCAATTGATGCAGACATCGCCCGATGCATCGCTGGTGAACTCCCTCCTCAAAAGGCGCCCAAATATCGTGCCGCCGATGCGAGAATTCTTCGACTCTTGCAGAGCTACAATGCCATCAACAATAACCAGGCTCACCAAAATGATCACAATTACCATGCGCTTATCAATGTTAACCCCTTTAACATCATCAATTTTCTCCTTGGTATTTCTCGGAATTATGAGATGCGCCCGTAATATTTTCAATGTTTTGTTATTTTTTTGTTGTTAACACATTGATAAATCTGTTATGGTGTTAATTTTAAAGAATTTTCGAGAAACAAATCAGAATTGGATCAATGTAGGACAAAAACAGCTTGCCAGACTAAAACGACCCTCTGACTAAACCGGCCAGACTAAACCGACCCTCTGACTAAACCGGCCAGACTAAAATGGCCAGACTAAACCGGCCAGACTAAACCGACCCCCACCGCAAAAAAGGCATCAAAACGGCAAAATGCCAAAAAAGGCATTTAAGGTAGAGCCCAGAAGAAATTTTAGGGGCTGGCGGGATGCATTAAAAGGGCGACTAAGATTTTTCGAATGGGTCAGACGGTAAAAAGAGATCGGAAATCAAATCTGTTAATGGTCATATTTTTTGCTTTTCAAAAATGCTTTTTTTCGGCGCAATTTTTTCAAAAACTAGGAACAAAGGGGTCCGTCCGTCTATGCAGATAGGCGCCGTCTGAAATTTTTTTTTTATTTATTCAAAAATAAAAATAACCAAAAGAAGGATGTCACACCTTTTGACTCAATTCTACAGGATTAATGTCGATCCAGTGGTGTCGATAGGCGCCGCCGGGAAATTTTTTTTTGCAAATTCTAGGTGAAATTTGAGATGAAAATTGAAGGGAACCGCCCAACTCGCCGCGGCCATCTCGCCGCGGCCATCTCGCCGCGAGAAACTCGCCGCGCCTTGTTTTTTGGCAATCTCGCCACCAGAATTTTTTCGTTTAATAATAACGAAGAGACGAATGTCGATGACGAATAATACACACGTATTTGAACAACAATTTTGTCAAAATGGTCACAGAAGAAGCGAACAGTGCCAATGTGAAAGTAAAAAAATCGTAACGGGATAAAAAAAAGGCGTGCGTGGGGCGCATGGGACTGTCTTCCCAGCTCAGTGCCAATCCATTGGTCAACTTTTTAACACCGGTGCTGGGGATCAATTGCACCGGTAAATTGGTAAAAGGACGATTCGTTTTTGGCCAATTCGTTTTTATTACGCCGATTCTTTTTTGGGGTAAAAATTCGAAAATCGACGTCGAATTGGTGAAATTTCAATGATTTTTTGACATACATATTTCAATTCAGGGATACATTTCATTTCAATGATTTTTAATAGTTTAAAAGCCAAATTTAGGAAATTTAAATTTCTAACTTTCTTCTGAACTTAGTTTTTTTGACAAAAATTTTTGATTTCGAATCGGTGAAATTTCAGATTTTCTTAGGAATGTATTTGAAGTTGGTTTACACTAGAGACCGTCGGGAGCGGGAATCCCGCGGGAGTTTTTTTCGGAAGGCTGTCAAACGCATTTTGAACATGATGCCCAAAACATTGTTGATTTTCTCCGCGGAATTTCAAATAATTGTGTTATGGACTCATGATTTATTATTTTAATGTTTCTTTTGAAATAAACATCTGCGTTTTTTTAATTAGATAAATCAAAATAATCAGGTAACAACGAATGATTTTCAGCGAAAAAATTCTGGCGGCGAGATTGCCAAAAAACAAGGCGCGGCGAGTTGGCCGCGGCGAAGTGACCCCGACCCAAATTGAATTTATTTTGATTGATTTTATTGGGTCGGGGTCGTTTTCGTACGAGCACAAGTTTTTGGCTATAACTTTTTTCTTTGCCAACCAAATCCAACATTGTTGGTGTCATTCGATAGCCCTATGTACCCTCTATTAACCTGCAAAATTTCGAAAAATTTCGTTAAGGTTCAAAAAAGTTATGGCCAGGAGAATTCAAAAAACCAAAATTTCCAACTTTTTTGGCTCGAACTTTTTTTGAACTTGACGAAATTTTTTGGAATTTTGCAGGCTAATAGAGCATCTAAGGAGCTTTCGAATGATACCAACAATGTTGGATTTGGTTGGCAAAGAAAAAAGTTATAGTCCAAAAACATGTGTTTGTACGAAAACGGCCGTACGAAAACGGCCTGGCCCCGATTTTATTATAAATTTATTCAAAAATTTTGGCATTCCATCTTTTAAAATTTTCAAAGAATGTATGCGGATCCTACCGGATCCCGCACAAAAATCAAATTTGCGGATCCTGTTGCAGGATTGGAATTCAAAATTTTTTGCCGGACCGGATTCGGCCGGATTAATCCTGCAAATCCTGCAAGTAGTTATCCCACGGTACGTCCGGTGTGAAGTTTCACACCTTTGGTGTGAAACTGGCACCGTCCGTAGGGTTTAGGACCTGGTTTTCGCGCACTTTGCGGACGGTAATTCTCCCATTTAAAACTAAAAGGTTTGGGACCAAATTTTCGCGCACTTGGGGGAGGGGGCTACCGTAATAAAAATTAAAAAAAAAACCAAAAGGTGTGGAGCCGAAATTTCAGAGGGTTACCGTAATCAATTCTAATTAAAACGAATATTTTAGGGACCAAATTCTCGCGCATTTTTTTTTTTGCGGTGGGGGTACAGTAATATAATTTTTTCAAATGAAAACCCAAAGTTTCGGAATACTTTTTCACGCTCTTTTTAGGTATAATTATGCTACAGAAATGTAAAAATTATTAATAAAAAATAACTAATAAATTATAATAATTTAAATTTATTGCCCTCAGCAATTTTTTGGCAAATGAAATATCCCCCCGTTCCCCATTCACAGCGTCTCTTTTTTGAATGTGTTGGAGGATCAATGATGAGCAGAATGGGATAAGGGTCAACGAAGGTGGGGGGAGTGAGGGAGAGTGCAGAAGGGGAAAAGGATTACAAAATCAATTATAAAATGAAGTAAAAGTAAATATTTATTCTCTTCATAATTATGAAAGTATTTTGATGAATTATTTTTAATTTTCATTTAAATTTAAATTAAAAATTATTTTCCTTTTTGATTAAAAGACAATTCACTTCTAAACAAATCGTCGCTTCCAAATTGCCAACAGGATCATGCAACCAAAAAAGGTAAAGTTTCGAAATAATTTTTAAAAATTAAAGTTAAAAAAAGTTTTAAAATGATAATTTTAGATTTTTTTTTCAGAAATTGTCCGAAGTCCTGCCAAAGCCGGTGATGGTCACACGGAGTGCGGCCAAGCGTGCGACGGAGGTGCCAAAAAAGCAGATGGCCATTCGCTCCGGTGGTCCGCCAAAGCACCGTAGGGTTAAAAACGCACAGAATTTAAATTAATTTCATTTTTAAATTATTTCCATAAAGTTAAAAATAAAATTTATATTTAAGCCTTATTTCCACCACCAGTAGCAGCAGCTGTGCAATTGGATGTTGGATTGGAGACACCACCTCCACCACCACCAGCAGCAGCAGCAGCAGCATCAACTTTTACACCGCCGACACCACCACCATTTCCTACTCCATTTCACAGGCACTTCTCATTTTTAACACCGTCACCACCACCACCTGCAACAGTTGATTTGGATCAGATTCCACTTCCACCAACACCACCAGCAACATTTTCATTGGATTTTTGGCTACCACCCGCACCACCACCACCACCAGCAGCAACAGTTCATTTGGATATGAATCCCACATCATCATCAAAGGCGGCAGCAGCAGACGAAATTGAACGTGAAAAAAGAGGAAAAAGCGGCGAGGCAATCGGTGGAGCAGCACAGGTCAGATTTGGAATTTATTTTTAAATTTCAATTCGATTAAATTTACTTTTTTTATTTTTAACTTTGTATTACGAATTATAAATTTGTTTTTTTAAAATTGTAATGAAATTATAGAAGCGCCAGACTGTGCGCGTAAAGAAGGGTAGTGTGCCGGCAAAGGTAGTGCCGCGCCACCCTGAGCCGGACCTCTCGGACGACGAGTACGTCGTCAAGGCTATTTTGGCCTCCTGCGAGGTCAAAAGCCGAGAGGTCACTAGTAAATGCTACTACATAGACTGGGCCGGTGAGTCTTCCCCCCCCCCCACTGCCCTCCAACTGTTTTGATTAAAAAATTTTAAAGACCAGCGTGGTCAGGAGAGCTGGATTCTGTCCACATGCAACGACGCATTAGAAATTACCGGCGAACATCTCGAGGATTCGGCTGTGGATGCCGCATACGACGCGGTGTACGGCGAGCCGGTCGCTGACCATCTAGCGAGAAAAATCGTAATGAGACCCAAATACCACGATCGTGAGTTTTTTTTTGTCGACAAATTTTTAAAATAATTTAAATTGTGAAATTCAGTCCGGCGTCGAATGGTCGGAGTCAATGCTGCACCGATTTGCCGTCAGCACTTTGCTTTCCACACTTGTGTCACAAAGGACCAATTTGATAAGGTGGGTTGGGGGTCTGCTGCTGTTTGCCTTTGTCTCTCTCGCTCTTTCTTATATTTTTCTGGCATTGGTTAGCAGGCATCTCCTGGTATTTGCCCCCTTACCAATGCTCTTTTCTGTAAAGTGGAGAGCATAAGGCAGGCATCTCCTGGTATTTGCCCCCCTTTTGTTTTTCATCTTTTATTTATTTTTTTTTGTAACGAAAGTCTGTTGTTTTCAAAGAAAATCATTCTAAAACTTTTATAAAATTAAGGCGGAGCGCCTTTACAAAGAATTACTTGTCAGGGAGGGGCTCATCGAGGATCCCCCCTCCCACGGGGCTCAATAAATTGGAGGAAAGGCGCCTTGGAAGCAACGTGCCCACAGTGGCCATAATTGTTAATCCAATGCGTCGCAGGCGAGATGGGACGTTCAGCAAGATTGCCCAAAAAATGAAAACCTGAAATTAAACCAGTATTAAACATTTGAAATTTGAAATTTCATTTGAAAATTTATGATTTTATTTTAAAATATTTAAAAATCACCTGAGTCATGAAGATGAAGAGAAAAAAGACAAAATTCATCGAGTTGACGCAGCCCGTCCCTTTGATGGTCATTCCAGCCACCAACTCGGTGACATTGAAGTTGCTGGTATTGTCGCACGGTTTGCTGAGGAGATGGTCGGTAAACGACCCCAAATGGGCCACATTAATGAGTAGTTACCCCCCAAGATTTTCGGGGTTGTATTTCAGCCCCGCCATTTCAGTCCCAGTGGAAAGTGACATTTCAGTACCAAATTTAAACATTTAAAAAACACCTATAATAAATATATCCAATCCCAGAAGAGGTAAATAATTGAAAAAACATCTGAAGGATAAAACCCAAGGCTAAATCCTATTAGAGAAGGAAAGGGAGGCAGAGGATGGGCGTCAGCTGTCATGCCTTATAGGGAAGGGAAGGGACGCATGCCACCTGAGCGCCCGCGTGTATGCCATTTGAGCCCCAGATTTATTTTTACAGTGCAACCATTTGAGCCCCAGATTTATTTTTACAGCGCAGCCATTTGAGCCCCAGAGTTATTTTTACAGCGCAGCCATTTGAGCCCCAGAGTTATTTTTACAGTGCCGCCATTTGAGCCCCAGAGTTATTTTTTAAGTTTAGCCATTTCACTCCCAGTGCCCACGGGATATTTCAGTTCTGAGACCCAAAGCCTATTGAGTACCCAAAGTCTACGGAGGGTCATTAACATTCCTTTTAAGTGCATTTTGACCAACGCAGGGCCGACGGAGGGTCATTAATCACCCCTTTCAAGTGTATTTTCGACCAACGCAGGGCCGACGGAGGGTCATTAATCATTCTTTTGAGTGCATTTCTGTCGAAACCTAAGCCTACGGAGGGTTATTAATCTTTCCTTTGAATGCATTTCTAACTAATGCCTACGAAAGTGTCATAAATATCCCCTTAGGAAATGTAGAGTATGTTGTGCCAAAGCTAACTGAGCGCCATTAACCATTCTTTTGTGAACATGTCTGTCCAACCAAAGCTAGTGGTCATTAATTATCCCCTTGGGAATTCTTTTGGTGCATTTCTGACCGAGCCAAAACCAATGGAATGGTCATTAATAACCCCTTGGACGCATTTTGACTGTATAATGCCCACGGAAGTGTCAATAATATCCCACTTGGAATTGAGGTCAAGCTGTGAGTCAATGATTAATTGTGACAGTTTGCCTATGCAAAACCCAACATCAGATATTCTGTGCTTGAGACAGATGCCTCTTTTGGCAAGATGCCAAATTTAACCCAGCCGAAAAAATAAGCCCCGCCTACTCGGTGGAGTATAAATAGCCTGTCATTTCCAGCAAAAGTGCATTTTTTCCATTCATTTGGAAATTTTGAAATTTTTCTGCAAACGACTAACGCGCTCTTTCCCTTTTGCTTCCTCGCTCTCTGTGCACTATTTAAACCAATTTAACCATAACCTTTTGTTTCCTACCATCCCTTTAAATTTTTGCATTCCCTCTTTCTTCACTATTTAAACCGAATTCACCAAATAAAAAATATAATTCCATAATCTTCCAATAAACCTATAACAATATAATTTAAATAATATTACAATTAAATAATTAATTACAAAAATACTTTAATTTTCTACGTATCCTTACATCTTTTACCTACTTACCCTTTTTTGCTTTTGCTTTTCCTCTTTGCTCACTATTTAAACCAATTTCACCACTTAATTTTAATATAAATCCCTCAATTTAAAAAATATAAAAAAAAAAAAAAAAAACTCAAA
The DNA here is from genome assembly GCA_004148225.2 of Heterodera glycines. Taxonomy (NCBI): domain Eukaryota; kingdom Metazoa; phylum Nematoda; class Chromadorea; order Rhabditida; family Heteroderidae; genus Heterodera; species Heterodera glycines. Next base: position 8,042,459 of record CP049711.1, on the reverse strand, counting down.
TAAACTTAATTAAATCATAAAATTTTTATAAAAACTTTACTTCATAAAATAAAAAAAAAAAAACTTTCCTTTATTCATATATACATATTTTACCCAATCAATCAATAAAAACTATAAATATGAAGCGTGCCTCCAAAGCCCAATCTTCATCTCCCTCCCCCAAAAAATCTCAAACCAATAAATGCATTCGTAAAATTGACCAATTTACTTCCAAAAGTCTTAAACATCATTTTATCCGTTCCAAATCTAAATTTGTTATTGATCAAATTGAAAAATGTGCAGATCCACAGGCTGAATTACGTTCATGCGTGCACAAGGCGGTCGAGGAGGCTATTCAAGACGCACAGAACACACTTGGAGGAGCAAATAAGGTAGGTGTCATAATTTCTTCGGAACTTTTAGACCAGGGAGACATCATACTGCCTATAACTCCAATTACATCAAATGTCGTGGACGCCATTTTCAACCAGTTTTGTAAAGTGGAGCAGAGCAAAGCTAAACACGTCAACTTATATGGGGCCCCTTTTGTTGTCACCGTAACTGTTCTAAACACTGAAGGCCTACCACGACGACGGACAACAAAGGGAAAAGGGCGACCGCCTGTCTCCTCACAATCGCACATTTTCAAAGTCAACAACAACGACAACTACTGTCTTTTTTACGCCCTGGAACTGATGCGATACTACTCTTTGTACAAACGTGGAATCATTACCGAAGACAGATGGCGGTGGATTAACAACAACCAAACTACTGTTCTTCGTCAAAAAGTACTACTTTTACTCCGCGATGCCGGGATTCCGACAACAGAGACGGAGTACGACGCGGAAGTTTATATACATCAAGTGCAAGGGTTATGGAACGTCAAATATCCCGGTGAGTACAAAATTTTCATATTTAACGATTACCAGATACGCCCAATCACCAAATCCGATATCACCGACTACCAATTCCCCATTCTTCTCTACCACAACAACAACCACTTTGACGGCATCAAAACCCTGTCCAAATTCTTCAATAAAAATTATTATTGCCTCTCTTGTGAAAGTATCTACGAGCGCAAATCTCAACATTCAATGAATTGCTCTTCACTCTGCCATGGATGTCGGGAGGTGGGCGTTGATTACCCATGCGAGCCACAACAGGGATACTTCAAAAAATGTGATCAATGTAACAACAATTTCTACAACAAAGTCTGCTATGAACGTCACCTACACAAGGATCTATGCACCAAATTTCAGCGATGCGAGGACTGTGGGGTAATTTATAATGTAAAATATCACGGTAAAACAGGTCACCAATGTGGAGAAAGGTTTTGTCGTCTATGTAAGCAGTTTCATTTAAAAGAGGAAGATGGCGAGAACCCCTGCAAAAATTGGGTGCCAAACAATCATTTATTTGTTTTGTTTTTACATTTTCACCTCGTCCACAATGACCAGGCCCAATTCGTGTGCCCTTCCGTTCTCAATCAACGAATTGACCAGCCCATTAGCTTTTTCGATGGTGCAAATGTAAATGGATTTGGCCGTCCGTCGTCGGATGGGTGGGAAACGCCCTTTCGCCGCGGCGTATTCCTCCACAATTATTCCCAATTTTTCTTCGAAAGAAGACAGGGAAATAACCTAAAGGGTAAGATGGAATAATCGGAAGGGAAAACGGATTTTACATACGGAAATTATAAGGAATTAATTGCACACCTTTTCCTGCACAATTGCCACATATGGCAAAATGAGCAAACAGTTGCGTCGCCACCGCACACATTCCCTGAGCATCATCAGTTCCGCGACCACCGTTTTCCCGGCCCCCGTCGGCAGCCATAAAACGAAATTTTCCCTCCCTTCGACCAGTCGCTCATCCTCCAAACATTCACGTTGCCAAGCTAAAACAAAAACAAATAAATATTAAAGTAAAAAAAACAAAAACCGAACCGTAAAGCGAGTCAAAGTCCCTAATGTTCTGATACGTATCCAAAACGTCCATCGCGTTGGACACTCCAACATTTATATTATTGACCCAGAAAAACAGCAAATGACAAAAAGGTAGGATTAAGTTTAAGCAACAAATTAAAAATCAAGAAAAAAGCGAAATAAAAAATACTTCCGAATGACTGAAAAGAATTGAAAGGAAAACAGAAAAACGGAGTGTTTAAGCCCAGCAACCAAAGAATGAGGGAAAGAAACTAAAGGGGCAAAAAGTGAGGGACAATGGCAAAGGAATAAGCGCACTTTGGACGATAGAAAAAGGGAAAAATACGATGAAAGATGAAAAAGAGACAATGTTTTACACAAATGAGAAAAGGTAAATATGTAAATGCATTGTGAAAATTGAAAGGTAAAAACAATGCAAAGTGACAAAAGAGAAGAAAAAGGGGGAAAACGGACGAATGGCCATAAAATCACTTGAACATCGGCACGACAATGAGAATTGGGAAAGTGATCAGCAACAGCAGCAACTGCCCCGCTTCTCCAGCTCGACCTCCTCAGCAAGTCCAAAGTATCGGATCAGTCCCGGATGGAGTCTAAAAACAAACACTTATTGTTAGTAAGTGAAACTTGTCAAAATAATTTGGAATGGAAACCGAACAAAACCCACCTGAAATGCAATGGTCGGTCCGATGGCTGAAGCAGAATTTCCCCATCCAAATTCCAAGCACCCGAGTGCTGCCCCTGCTCCGCGGCTTTTTCAGTGTCCTCCCCTGACGGAACGATGAGCGCCTCGGGCGTGAACTTCCAACGGGACACCCGGTACACTTTGACGTCGGGGTACTCATCGGGAATGAAACGAGCGCCGTACATGGCCACCTCGAATAAAAAGCGAGTAAAAAAGAAACAATTCGCAATACCTTTCTTATAATTTGTAAGTTGGTGAAACGGGAGACTTTGGGGACTGGCGGAAAATTTCTTTTTGATTATTTAAAGTAAAATGGACAACTCACTCAATGCCAAATCCATGGTGCCGTCATTAAGCCCGGTGTATGGCGCAAGACCATAGGGAGTGAATGGCGAAACGCACGGAATAACACAGCAAATGACATGGGTAAAGTTGGCTTGCCAATGGAATGGGAAATGCTCATCCGGAGGGATGCGCCTGAAACAAAGACGATCAAATTCAAATAGGAAATGTCCATGGAATTGTTTTACCCCGAGCAAATGTCGCAATGGCCGACGCATGGCGGAATGTTGGCGGGGGAGGAGGGAACGTCGACGACGGTCGAATTGACAGTCAAAGGCGGTTGGGAGGGGCTGAGAGCGAAGGAAACACGACCGAAGTATGTCGGGTTGCGGACGGAGGTGCGCAGTGCGGAATATACGTAGCGGACGGGCCCCAAACATCGGTAGCTTTCCGAGTCGCGCAACACATCGCCAAGCCTAAAAAAACGGACAAAAGCATTGGCCACTCAAAACCATTTCGTTTTACCATCCGCACGAAATCGCATCGCCAGAAAATCGTGAAAGCAGCCCATTTTCGTAGACCGCACAAATGTCCACCATCCGTTCGTTTCCTACCGCCACGTGAATGGCAGCGGTTTGGTAGTCGTTGACTCCATGCACTGTCGACACAATCGAATTGGCCGAGCCGGCCCCAATTATGCCCAGCCGAATGCGTGGCCTCTCCAACACGGTTTCGATGTTGTTGTAATTCTTCCCATGCTCAATTTGTGTGCTAAAAAAGATGTTAAACTTCTTGTTTATGTTAACCAAAACCGAATGACTGTGGCGGAGAGAATTTCGTTGAAAAGGCCGTCGCCACCGACCGAAACGATGCCGTCAATGCCTTCCCATGGGTCGACGCTGAACTCGCGCACAATTTCCAACGCGTGGTCGGCCCTTTCCGTCTTGCGCACTTCGTATTGGATGTTGGCCAATTTGAAAATTGGCTCAACCTTTATTGTTTGGAAGGGTTTAACAGTAAGCCATTCATTATAAATTCGACCTCCTTCTCCCAAATGGAAATTGCGTGTCCTTTGCCACCGAATGGGTTGATGAACACCAACAGACGTTTCGGTCGGTGTTTTTGGGCTAAAACTTTTCAGTTTTGGCGTTTTTATTAAAAACCAAAAATGATTACCGGTGAGTGCATTTCCCAGCAAAGTTGACCATTTTTCAACGTCCGTATTCGTCTCGAATTTGATGACGCACTCCCTAATTCGCCATGCGTATGCATTTCGTCTGTATGAGTAGTAAAGGAACAGCGAGTTGCTATTTGCCGACTCAATGGAGGAGACATTCCCCGTTGGCACGCCGGAGCGCAATTTGACGCGGCTTTGCCTGACGGCGACCACGTGGTTTAGGGGGATGGCATCGTGCCAAATTGGCTTCGATTCGGAGCTGAAAGAAACAAAAGGTGAGAATAAACCAATAGAATGTGTAATTAATTAATTAATTGATTCGTCTCACTCGGTTCGTGTTACGTCAATTAGTCCTTCTTCAAGTGCAATTGTTGTGACCCCTTCACTCTTTTTGGACAACATGGCTAAAAGGCAAAGGAAAGTTCTTTTTGTCATTTTACAACAGTACGGAAAAATATTAGCAGCCAGAAGCATGACAATCTATGAATTAACTACCCGTCAAATAAATAATTGCAAAACATTTGAAAAGCCATTAAAATTTCAAAACTTTACATTTCATTTTTCTAAGAAAGGATCGTCACTTTAAAATTTGGATTCGGCTGTTTGTCGAATCAAGCGCCTTGTTTGTTTTAGAACTCGACTTGAATTTACCCGACAATAGTTATTATCCCTGAGAAACAATTTATTCAAATCACTTTTTTTCAGATGTACAAATAATCCATGAGATCATTTACACGAACCACTGATGTAGGAATAAGCCTGATAATGGTGACAAAATAAAATGAAAGTGAAGGAATGATGAAAGTACATGACAAATTTTAGAACATTAAATTGGTTTGTTTTTCCGTTTAATATTATTCTTGGTGAGTCGAGGATTGACATGCCACGGTTTCTTCTCCATCGCCTGTCACTCTGTCCGCCCCGTCTCTTTTCCCGGATTGTCTCTCTCCAAAATAACTTTCAGTCATTGGACGTTTGAATTTGTTCAAAGATGGAGGCAATAAGGGAACAACGGCACAACCGACACCCTGAAAATTCTGACAATTGCTCAGCTGTTTCTGCCGTCCGCTGTTACCCCTTCATGGATTCGCATTGGCGCTGCCTTTTCCCATTTGTTTTGCGACGGGTAATAAATTTCCATAGAGCTCAAATTGTTCTAAAAACAGTGAAGATGCATTTAGAATATTTCATCATGTTCATGTTATATTAAGTTACTATATCTAATAGTCTATGATTTGCCACCTCTCCGTCGTATCCACCAATTGCTTGCAGCAAATCGCCATTGGTCACTAATGAAACACGAGCTCTGCACACACCCATCGGCGCAATGTACGACCATTGATCCTACGATAAAGCACATAATGTGAAACAAAGACAAATGAACAATTTCAATTCACCATCTCCGGATCGTACACTTCCGCTGTCGACATGAATTCGGTGTTGTAATAGCTAAACAAAAAACTGACTAACAACAAATTTCAAAAGCACTTTTCCGGAATCGGATTAGAATTAAATAGCCCTAATTGAAAGCAACTGTTATTTAATGTTGTTTTTTTCTTTACCCGCCAACCGCATAAATTTTGTTTTGGTATGTTGTGGCTGCCAGACGACCTACGATTAAGTGACAATTATTTTTTGTCCGAATTTATGTCATCAGCTCACATCTCGGCTGTTGCATGGGCGCAACTCTTTCCCATCGCTGCGAGATGGGGTCGAACCTCTCCACGGTGTCGAAAATTGAAACACCATTATGCCCACCAATTACTTAAACAGAGATAGCGTATGCATAGTGAACAGCAAGGAATGAGCATAAGGCAGCAAACCCAAAAAATCAATCGACCCATGTTTTTTTTACGGTCGTTGCCCCATACCAACAAAAATCAAAAGCTTGGGTTCGTCCCTGCTGACTTAGAAAAAAAAAGATTTCAAAATGCTCACCGTAAATCTGTCCTTTGAGGACAGCCGTTGCCGCAGCACATCGTTTGGTTAGCATCGGCGGACGGACGAACCATTGGTTCTTTCGGATGTCAAATGACTCAACGGAATCCCTGAAATTGAAACGGAACGGAAATGTATTCTCTACAAGCCAATTCGAAATGCGCACAATGCGTGGTTTCCGTCGTATCCACCGCACACAAAAATGTTTTCTCCCAAAGTAAGCGCACACATCGCAGACCTTCGATTGAGCATTGGAGAGAGCTAAAAAATTTATTAACTGTAATTAGGTAATTTAGAAAATTGACGCACCGTTTCCCATTGATTTGTCCTCGTGTCGAAAACCTTAATTTATTTAATTACCCAATTTTATTTGTTTAGTGTGCTTAATGTTCGTTTTTTCCATCTATCCAGTGGGTCTAAAAGTTCACTTCGGTTTTTTTTAGTCGTTCTGTGCCGTTGTAACCGCCAACCGCGTAAATTTTTCGATCGAAAACAGCAACGCCTATTCTATAAAAAATTAAATTTGTTTCGGAGGAAATGTATTTCAAAATTGCCTTGTCCTTTGGGATAGCATTGGCTTTCCCAAAATCCATTTTTTGGTGGGCGGGTCGAAATATTCGACACCAGAAGGCGACTGCTGCAACTGATTGATTCCGCCCATGGCATAAATTCGGCCGGGCATATCCGTACAAATGCGAACGGACGTTTTGAAAGGTGTGCTGAACTGCGACCGACGCTCTAAAAGACATTGGGAAATAAAAATTAGCAACAGACCAATCAGAGCACCGGGTACGAGATGGAAATTCTTTGCCTCGTCAATCAAATCGCGACATTCCATGGATGAATGGAGCAGCGGGTGATTGGACACCACGTCGACGATAAACGCGGGTTTGAGAAAGGGCATACGAATGGTGGCCAAAAGACTGAAAATGCAGTGATGCGTTTGGATTAGAATATTTATTTAATGCATGTGGGACCGTGGAGCAAAAGTGTGGCGATTCATTGGGTCAAAATCCAACCAACGGGTGAGGGCCTCGAACACGCACTCCTCCGAGCCGACATGCAAATTGTCCCAGTCGAGGGTTTGGACGAGTGTTTGGAAATCCAATTGGAGAAACTCTTCCGACTTGGACACCGACTCGAAAAAACGCTGAATAAAACTTTCAGTGTCGAGCACAGCTAAAGAGACGAGTGATTACAATACAATTTGTACCGATTGAACTAACCCTGTTGGGCATTGTAAAGCACTGCAAACTTTCGGATAGAAAAAACATTTTCTTCAGTGATATGCGCTTTTAGAATTTCGGAGCAGCGATTGGAGAGGACGGAGAGTTGCAAATAATCCTAAAGTGACATTGTCAGACAAATAATGCAAATGTTGCTAACTTACTGCGGCCTTAAGCAGTCTTTCCATGTTTCTTGAGGTAAATTTTATACGACCTTAATTTGGATGAGAAATATTATTGGGTATCAAAACAACCGACCAATGTAAATAAAATCCAAAATCAATCCCATTATTTCCGCGTCAATGGCTGAAAAAACGGCATTATAGTCAATTAATTTTGCTTTGAAGTCTCTCTCAACATACTATTCATTTGGACTGAATCGGAATGCGCTTCGACCATTTCCGAGCCGAACATTTTCATGAAATACGGCACTGTTGCTGCCAAAATGACTTTGTGCGCTTTGAATTTGATGCCTTCAGTTTCAATTTTAATGTCACACATTTTGCCGGATAAGCGCAATTCGTTAAAATTTCCATGAGCTGAAATTGCAAGTTCGCGGGAACAGTCCACCAAATTAACATCAGAGTCCTCTTGGTCTTCAAAAGCGATTGAAATGTCAAGCATAGAAGTCATATTCTGTTTCCTAAAGGAAATAAACAAATATCGCTTGACTAACTTTTATACGGGAACCGCCCACTTCGGCGTCGGCCTTTTCGGCGCCGTTGCTAACAACTTTTTTCCTGATCAACCAAATTAAAATTTTTTGTTATCATTCGATAGCTCTTCAGATTCTCTATTAGCCTGTAAAATTTCAAAAAATTTCGTCAGTTTACAAAAAAGTTATGGCCAAAAAACCTCAAAAATTAACTTTTTCTTGGCTTTTTCGGCGCCGCGTGGCATAACTTTTTTATTTTTGAATCATTCATTTCTATTTTTACATGTAAATATAGAGCATACATAGAGCTTTCAAATGATGCCAGATTGGCTAAAGCTAACTGACAAATAAAAAAGTTATAGCATTTCAAAATTTGCGGCGCCGAAATGGTCCGCGCCGAAGTGACCCCGACCCCTTTTATACCGGGGAATAGACCCATTTCTAGCAACTATTTTGGGGGTTTTTTAGAAACTAAAAACTAACTATTTTGGCACTTTTTAGCAACTATAAATCGTATCCCTAGTGATTGGTGGGTTTGAGTCCCAAGAAGAAAATGCAGAAACAAAAAAGTGAGATTGAGTCCCAGTGAGAAAAACCCGAACACTACCACAGATGCACCCAATGAATATTTTAAATCTTAATTGGTGTTTTGTTTTTGCCAAACGCAGTCAAAGCCTTTTCCATTTTCTTTTTTGATGAAAATTAAAATTCTTGAAAATTAATCTCATTAGATGAAAGAATTTGATCACTCAGAAGAAGTGGTTACAAAAATAACTCTGGAGACAATTCTTTTCAACTTTGGTAATCTGTCGGTGCATACGACCCGAGCAAATAATTTGGATACGAAACATTCTGCTGGACGGGACACTGAAAAAATGCTGCAAAGGTACAATCTGAAAAACAACGCTAAAAGCCCTTAACAATGCATTTTTTGAAAATTAAATTTCTTTAGATAAATAATCCTTTTTTTTAGTGACTGCCATCTGCCGAAAGTGCCGTTGCGTTACTTCCCCTACAAAGTGCCGCGCAGGTTTTTGCTCGCCAAACAACGCCAAAAGCTGCGCAACAGTCAAAGCGATTCCGCCGGTTCGACATTTTCTTATGAGAATTCTCTGCTGAATGCGCGTCTCGACGGGTGTGAATTTGACGGACGATCGCTCACATCGGACACCAAAGGTAAAACATTAATTTAATTGAACCGAACAATTCCTGAAAAGGCCAATGGGTAACTGTGCCGGTGGTACTCTCCCCTTTTTAACAAAATTCTTTATTGTATAAGTTGCCTATTGTTTATGGATTTTTTCCCCGGCGGCATGCGCCACCCGCGCCTAAAATGTTTATTTTCTTTAAAAAAAAAAAAAGTTTAAATGCGCATATTTTGGTTCTTTTCGTCGGAGGGAAAAATAACCGTTAAAAAAATAAAAATTTAAGGCTTAGACATTTTTCAAAAAATCTTATTGTTCGAAATTTTTTTATAAGAACATACCAAAGAAAAAAAAATTGTGAAAATTTTTTCAAGCTGTATGATGAATTATTAAGTTTTTACTAGGGTTCGGACCCCGCCCCCGCCCCCGTCCCCGGGGGCGGGACAGGTTTTTGGGGCTCACCCCCGTCCCCGCCCCCGTGACTCTGACCCCCGCATCCCCCGCCCCCGCGACCTTCGCCCCCGCGGGGGCACGAGGGTGAAAATACACCCCTAAGAATGACGTATTCATGGATAAAAGGCAAAAAATTTATACAATTTTGATTTTTTTTAACCATTTTGACAAATTTTTTATGAATTAAAGTTAATTTTATTATTGGTCATTGATGTGTAGTGTGGTGTAGTGTTTAGTGAATCAACCGTGACATTACTTTCTGTCGTGAGTTCGATTCAGGTTGACGGTTTCTTTTTTAATTTATTTTTTTAATTTTAAAATTCGCCTGGCGCTGCCTATCGGCATCGCATGGCCCAAAAATTCGTAAATCTTATTAAAAAAATTCTCTAAAAATTGCAAAAACCTATCATTTTTTGGACAAAATCTATTAACAGATCCATCAGTTTTCAAAAAAATTTCCCGGCGGCGCCTATCGGCACCGCCGGACCTCTACGCTCGCACATTCACCAAGTTTTTTTTTTTGGAAAAATGTGCCTCAAGAAAATATGTTACAAATCTGAGTTCCAATTTTGCTTGAGTAAATCATGATAATTTAATATATTAAAAAACAAAAATTTATCGTAAAAATCTTATTTTTTTTTGTAAACATCTGTTAGAAATCGAGCTTAAATTTCAAAATTCGCCAGGCGGCCTATCGGCACCTCCGGCCCCCCAAAAACCTATTTTTTCTTAAAAAATTAGCCAAAAATTGGAGCCATCACATCATTCATAAAAAATTAATTTTTTGTAAAATTTTTTGGAGTTAATTCAAATCAAACCCCCGTCCCCGCGGGGGCGAAATTTTCGTGCCCCCGCCCCCGCGACTCTGACCCCCGCCATCCCCCGCCCCCGCGAAAAGCCACCCCCACCCCCGCCCACGGGGTCCGAACCCTAGTTTTTACAAAAAAAATTCCTATTCTAATTTGAATTTTTTTTTTGATTTTCGGGGCTTTGTCAAAATGGGTACCAAAATCGTGATCAGCGACCCTGAAAATCCCAGACAAAGTGTTTTCAATACAAGAATGCATGGAAAATTGAATATCGAAAAAATGTATAGGAAAAGTATACGTTAAACCTAACATCTAATTTATAAGTACCAATTAAAGTTTGAATATTTTGGCATTTTCCAAAAATGACACAAAATACGAGTCTTTCAGTGCCTTTATTATTTCCATCCGAAATTCCATTTTCAGAATTCGCTGACGTACAGCAGAGCAAACAAACAGCGGAGAAGCGTCCTCGCTGTCCGTCCTCCTCCGCCACTTCGGCCTTTTCCGCGTATCGTACCGCCCCACCACCGCCTCGTCCGTGTTGGCTTCAGCACTTCCACGCGTCCGCGGAATATGCACCGAAAACAGCGCAAATTTCAACGAATATCGACACAACAAAATGTGACGGAAGCGGAGGGAGAAGCGAACGCGTGCAGCCGCAACAGCAGCAGACACGAGACCTTGGCCTGGCGGAACTGACCGATTACTTCCAACACTTTGTCTGTCTGTGCTCGCCCCGAATGTCTGACCAGGCGCAGAGTATGTACGCATGAGAAACAACGCTCCGTTGGTTTGGAGATTGGGACAGATTCAATTCTCATGATCAGAAGAGGACAACAATTTCAATGCACTTTTCAATTTTTTTTTCTTTTATTATACTGAATTACATGTTGAAATGTTTTATTAGCGCCGTTTTAAAAGTTAAAAATTAAAAATAATACAGAATTTTTTATTAATAAATTGATGGGGGTTGGGGCAAAATAAAAGTGTCTCCGGAGATGGATATTCAGCTGTTCGCCGCCATAAGCCTTGCTTTTGCACATTCCGCACAAAGAATGTCCGCCCCATCTGTGATGAATCCTTTGCCCACCAAACTGGCGGTGCATTGGCTGCATACGAAGCTAAAAGCAATGATTTCTTCAAACACCATAAGCTGACCGATTTTAAAACCAAAAAAATTCTAAATTCACCAGTCATTATGCCAATGTCGGTCTTCAAATGAGATGAATTTTGCTCCACCAATTCCTGGAGAGAACAGAAAATTGTCAACTAAGGCGAATCATCCCATTTACCGGTGATGGGCTTTACACAGGCGGAACATCGCTTGGCGAACAATTCGCCGTAGCAATCCGCACAGTACGGCTTCTCCTCTTTGGAAGTAAACCGCTGGCCGGCCAAGGAAGTGTTGCAATTGGTACAGCAAAAGCACTCACGATGCCACGGCTCATTTTTGTAAGTGACTCCGCCGGTGCTTATCACCTTAAAGGCACAGCCATTGGAACGCCACGCAATCATTGGTCATTCATTCATTTTACGGGTTAATTCTTGGAGAGAGAGACAAGGAATTGTTGGCAAGATAAAGTAACGATTTGTAACGAGACATTAATTTGGTGGATTTTATATAATTAATTGATGTTTCACAAGTGCCTTTCCCCCTCCCCCCGCCCAAAGGCCACACAAAAAGGCACCTTTTTACATTTGCAACAGCGAGTGGCAAATTTCTCCTCATAACAGGGGGCACAGTACACCTCCTCGTTTTTGGGGATGAAACTCCGTGTGCCAATGGGCGTTTTGCAGTGGGCACAACAGAAGCATTTGTCGTGCCATTGCTTCCCTTTGTACTCCATTTTCTTCATCCCTGTGGAAAAGGGGCTTCTTTCTCATTGTCAGTTTTATCAAAACATTGGGAATATCTTCCGGCCATTTCATCAGTTGTCACCTGCTTTGAATATTTCCCCGCATCCGTCGCATCGCGTGGCAAATGCTTGGTCATAACAATTTGAGCAAAAGATCCGCTCATTTTTGCTGCCAAATGGTTTGTCCACAAGTGAAACTTTGCACATTGAGCAGAGGAAACAGTCTTCGTGCCAATGTTTGTCTTTGTAGGACAGATCCTTAGAATGTTAAAACTTTGGTTTTTACAAATAACTGCATTTTTGAGTTGGCAAATGAGGTACATATCCCTCCCCCCCCCTCCGCTCCTCTAAATATTTGAGAAAATAATCTATTTAAAATGTGGTTAGGGAACGTCCGTCTCCGTATGGAACAGGACAAAACACAGCCGCCGAAACACAGCCGGGAATAAATTTAAAAAAAAAATTTCAAACAGAATTTTTCAAGAAAAAAATCTTAGAAAAATTTTTCTTTGAAAATTCTATAAGAAAAATTTTTAAAAAATTTTCAGGCGATTTTTCCAAAATTTACTAAGAATTTACAAAAAATTTTCAAAAAAAATCGCCGAAAATTTCTTGAAAAATTTTTTTCTCATAGAATTTTTAAAGAAAACTTTTTTTTCGGCGGCTGTGTTTTGGGGTTACCGGTCTCCGTATCTTACGAAAAATTAAAAAAAACAATTTTTTTAAAGTATAGTGTGGGGTTTGTAAAATTGTTAATATTTACACGCAGGCGTTTATCGGGCCTCTCCTTTTAAAATTCCCTTTTTGCCTAAAACCCATAAAAGGATTTTTCTGCAAAAGAGCAAAATAATGTCATCGTGACTTTTCTCATTTTTTGATGACTGTAATAAATAATAAAAACTCTCGGGGGTGGGGGTGTCACACGAAAGGAAAGACCAACCGCTGGACCCCCTAAACAAAGTGTGAGCAGATTCACTTTGGAATCGATGCCAATGTGTTTTTGGCACTCGTCGCACACATTGGCGAATATCTCTTCGTAGCATTTGATACAGTACGGGTGGTCGTCTCGCAGAATGTACCGTTGGCCTGTCAGTTGGCTGTCGCATTGCCAACAACAGAAGTGGTCACCGTGCCAGTCTTTGTTCATCGCTTTGGTATATTCACCGGCAAAAATCAGCTGAAAGCGAAATAATTCATCAGAGAAAACGGAAATTACAATTATGATAAAATGATAATTAAATTAAAACAAAAATAAAACGATAAAGAACAGACAAAATATTAGGGACAGATTCCCGAAAACAGGGCTAAAAGTAAGAACGGACGGAAGAGAATGTAAGGGGCCGAGACAAACATTGGGTGGCACATGGAAAGAAGAAATCCCGTGGGGAAAATTGCTCATTTCTCTCGGAGGAAACTCCTTTCAGTTTCTTTCCGCTTGACAATATCCAATTTTTTCACCGACTTTTTCTTGGGCGGGGGGGGGGGCGGACGCCCGGGCAAAGAGAAGAAACGGCGGACAAATTGGAGCCAAAAATAAAAGAATTGGACACGCAGAAGAGAGCCCAAAATCCGCCTAAACACGAAACAAAAGAAGAGAAGCAATTAATGGTAATGTGTTCAACCCGTTTTGATTTCAATTAAAGACGAACGAAAGAACGGACACCTTTCATAATGAAAAGAAATGAAATCATTTGGACGAACGCAATTGAAAACCATCGATTGGAATTCGAAGGATGGAAATGTCAAATTTGTTTTCAAATGCTTTTGCTGAAACGGTTAAAAAATGGAAGTGAAAGGCCACATTAGGCTGATTAAACAAATGGCAGCGGACAAAATTGGAAGGGAAAGGACGAAAGCGAAGTGAGTCAAATCCACGAGAGAATTCCAAAATGCGTTCGGAAGGAAAGATGCGTTAAATTAACTTAAAAGCAATTAAAATAAAGTTAATTATTCGTAGGCGAAGGAAGAATTGTCTGTGTGGTTTGGAAGAGAAATATTTAAAAGGCGAAGGATTGATCGGATCAATGGTGAGAAACGGATCAGAAAGGATGTGAAGGAGTGGGGGGGGGGGGGTGAAAGGCGAATTCGTGGATTGAGGGAGGAGAGGGGAGGGGGAGGAACCTGATGAGACAACGGACGGCAGAGGAGGGGAGGGGAAGGGAGGGGGAAGAAGCCTCTGTTGTTGGCGGGAGGGAGACAAGCAGTTGGACGGATGAACGAAGGGGAGGAAACCGAAACGCGATTAATCATTGCAGCATAGGGAAAGTGAGTGAGTGATCAGACTGTTGGTTGGTCTTTCGTCCCTTTGTTTTATACTAAAAAATGTTTGGCCCATGGAGGGTCAAACGGAATAAAAAGAAATTCTACCAAATGTTTTCGGTAATGGCTCTTTTAAGACATAATTTAAAAAACAAATAATTAGTCAAACGGACAGAGAATGCCAAATGTATAAAAGGGTGCCAACTTGAAGAAGAATCGAGCACTAAAAAAAGCATACGGAAGGGGAAATGGACTCGAGAGTAGCCCATTCTCGAGTCAGTTGTTCAAGCCCACAGGCAAGTTCCCTTTTGTTTTTATTATGTCAGTGAATCGAAATGGCGGTGGCGAAGAACAAAGAAAATGGGAGTCATAAAGGAGTTAGGAGACAAATTGAGGGAGGGGGAGGAAAAGGGAGGAAAGGGAAGAGGCTTAAAACAAAAAAGTAATGACAAAATGCAAAATATAAAACGAAGTGATGTCCCACAAAAAATCCAAAAATTTAAGTCATTTGAATTAAGTAAAAAGTGTGTGCCCACCTCATCACACGCCGAACAGCGCGGCTTGTGCAACTCCGCAAAATGGCGCTCACAAAGCACCTTCTCGTCCCGCACGCAATAAGTGAGGTCGACGAGCAACTTAAGCCAAATATTTGGTCAAAAGAATTAATTAAAAATATTTGAAAAGACTGGAACTTTTGTTAATCAATTTTGTCCCAGCTTCTCCTTGCCTGATCACAAGTGTTGCAGGTAAAACAGGCAGCATGCCATCCGGTGGACTCGCCCAACTTTGGCGCAATTATGGCCATTTCATTCCGTTCAATGACTCCTCGGCATTTTCGGCACTCCTCAAATGGAATTGTTATTATTCCTCTTCTGCTTGTGAGAGGGATTAATGGTCAAAAACCATGGCTTTCGGCACATTCGAATTTATAAAGCCGATGTCCAGTGCCACTTCGTTACGAGCATTCACAAATTCGTCGTATAAACGACGCTCCTGTGGGGTCTTCAAGTGTTTGCAATACGCAATGGACAGGTCCTGGCGCGGCAATTGGATCATCAACTGTTTCTCCCGGTTCTTCTCGCCGATGCTGTTCAGACGCGGGATCATATGATTAGGGAGCTGATAAAAAAGTCAGCAAAAATGATTAAAAATCCGAATGCGATTAGTGATTGCCAACCTGAGACATGTATTCCTCGATCTTAATCGTTCGCTCGTTCGATTGTACGAATGCTCCCCCCCCCCTCTCCCGTGCCCACTTTTATTCTGCTGATGCCCGGTGGAACCCACGCGTAGCCGTGCCCCACCGAACCAATGGCCTGCACTTCGTTGTTGTTATTATTCGGTTGTTGTGCACCGCCGCCGCTTTGCTGCTGCTTTTGTGGCGAGAGTTTGCGCTGCTGCAGCACTTTGGCCATGTCCGACGAGGGTTTGAGGCCGAGTCTTTCGTACACACTCAGTGCCTGGTTGCTGCTGGGCTCGTGTTCGTTTCGGTCGCACTTGCAATGCACACAAACCTTTCTACAGAGAAAAACAAAAGAATGTACAAATCAAAAACTAAATAGAACTGATTATTATTACTTATGTTGGTATATTTATATAAATTTCACTTTTACATTCTGGGAAAGAATGAATTAATAATAAACCGAGCGAATTGAGAGAAACGTGTCACAAATCCCGAGGCGTGAAACCAGTTGAAATAATTTCCAACAAATCACCCACTTTAATATTTGATTTTAAACAATTGGAAAATTCTGAGAGAATGGGTCAATTCAAATTTCTCTGAACCATCCTTGAAATTTTATAAAGGCAATGAAATGGAAATGCCAAATATTTGTTGAAAACAATAATAGAGAATGAATGTAAGGGACGAACGATGAAAATGAAAGGCGAATGAGAAGAATGGAAAAAGTGGGGGGGGGGGGGAATCCGTGGGTTTTGCAACAGCGACCGTTTGGGGGGGGGGGAAGGGTTACGACGGGTGCAGTGAGTAAACGGACGACGGGGGAGGGGAGAATGAGAAGCGGGACAATGTTTTCTATGTATGAATTGTGCGGAAGATTGGCCATCCCATTCATTCATTCCCAATTCGGGATTTGGTGGGAGCGGAGTGGCAGGAAGGAAAAGAGGAAAAGGGTGGAGGACGGAGAGGGGGGGGGGGGGTCCCAAAGGATGGAATGGTGGAAGGGAAGGCACCGCATAATAAATCATCCCCGCCCCCTCCCGTGGCATGGCCAATCGAATTCACAAAACTATGCCAAAAAAGGAGTCATCCCTTTTTCAGTACAATGCGAACAATAGAAAAAGCGCACTTACACAGCCCTATCGGTCTGCAGCATCCGACCCAACGTTCTTCAAACATCCAACAACAAAAGGCGTGAAGAAATAATAATGACGTATTAATAATTATTATGGCAAATTGGAGGGGAAGGGACCAAAGGGCGCCTCAGTGCCGAGCCAAAAATGGAATAAAACAAAACAATACCTTCAACAGTGGACAAGCAGCGAACAATAAAATAATTATTATGTTAATTGAGTTGTGAAATGAATGAATAAATGGGCGTTAATGATATGTGAAAAGGTGCATTTGATGGACGACATGCGAAATGTTCGGGATTTGAAGGAGAGACAAATGGCCAATTTAAAGGAGAAAGACGAACAAACGAACGAGCCAACATGCTCTTTAACAGATCAATCAGCTTCAGCCCAGGACAAATCATTGAGAATTACAAGCAAAGAGAACGGAGGGGCGGCAATTGACTGGAGAATGATGGAAAAGTCAACTGCTTTATTAAACTTTGTTCTTCTCTCTCTTTTTTTTTACTTTCCTTTGCAAATATAAAAGTGAAATAAAAATTAAGGCGCTAAATAATTTTATTTATTTTTGTTGAAAAAACAAAATATTTGTCCTAAAATAATGCAAAAATATATTTGTTGCTTGAGTTGGTTTGTTTTTTCTTTCGTCCTTCCCTTCTCTTCTCCCGCGTTTTTCTCCAGCGTTTCTAATATCCAAACACTCATTTTTCTACACATTTATTTTTGACACCCAACAAAAGTAGAAAATTGGGGGGGGGGAATTGACAGACTGTGCCAAAGGATGGATGGACAGAGGAATTTGAGGGGGGGGGGGGGGGACGGCACCACCACCCCTCCCCCGCCCCCCTCCCCCGCTTCTTCTCAATGTTGGGCCCTATCCTCACACGGCCCTCCTCTCCTTCTTACGTTAGCTGTGCCTAATGCCATTTTCGCCTTAGAAATCTCTCTTCCCAAAGCTCGCTGTCCGTTTTTGGCAGCGCCTTTTGACTCTTCAACACATCCGCCGATGCTCCCAGCCCATCCCTTTTGACGATTTCCCATTTTTCCATAAAGTTTAAAATTGAAAAAAGCAGCAAATGGTGGAAATGAGCCAGCCCATTGACAGAAGGAAATCGGTTCTTTCCTAACAAATTTAATTTTTAACAGCAAAATAATCTGTGCATTAGCCAAAGAGGCGAATGATTTGGACGAAGAGAAAGAGGGAAAAGAGAAGGGAAAATGGGGAGAAAAGAAGGAAAGGAGAAATGAAAAAGTCAGTAAAAATCTACAAATTGTAAAAATGTAGATATTAAAGTAAATATTTGATGAAAAGAGAGAAATGACGTCTGAAAAAATTTGTGCATTTTTTGACGGCCAAAACAAACGAATAAACGACGATTTGTCAGTTACATATAATTCATAATTATTCACTATTTTAACTTTTTAGAACCGAATAACTTTTACTCATTTTCACTTTCATATTCCCTTTTTCGTTATTTTCCAATGGAAAACTGCTCGAAATTGTTTTCCAAAATTAGCCAATTCCATTTTCCACTCACATTCTCATCCGTTTGTTTTGCCATTGCCATTAGTTTCTCATGTGGCCCCCCTGGCAGTATAATAGTCGTAAATCATAAATGATGAATGAGACATAACAAAATAAGAGGGTTTGGAGGGACAAAAGATAATATAATGGAAGTAAAGTTGGCAAAGCAAAGGGAAAAGGAGAGATAATAAATAATTATGAAAATGGGAGGAAAAGATGAAGAGAGAGAAAAGGGGAAAATATAGAGGAAAAAGGGAGGGACACGAGTGAAAGAAAGGGAATGAGAGAGTTGAAGGAGAAAAGTGAAAAGGGAGGAAAGACGAAGGAAAGGGGAATGGGTTGAGGAAGGAAAAGTGAAAAGCAACGACTAACCTCCTTCACCACCACCACCTCGCCCCCTCCCCAACTCCCAATTCATTTTTTAGTGATATTGATCCGTAAACAAATGCACTCACCGCCAGGTGTGAGGACGGAATCCGTAGCAATTGCAGATGGCCATCCGTGAACAAGGCTGGCCCACCTGAACGGAACATTCATTCCACTCATTGTGCTGCTGGGTTTGTCACTCCTTTTGTGGTGTTTCCTTCCCCCTTTTCTTCTTCCACCTCAATGTCAATGACATGTGCCATTTGTCTGCCACGTGTAATGTCACCGGCGCTTGACAACAAGGAATGTTCCGCGATGCCAGCCCCGGTGCTGCTGTTTGAACGCCAGCGATTCTTTTCCGTAGAATTGCCACCAAAAACGATCTGAAAAGGAAAGGGAAAGAATTGGGGGACATGGGAAAAAAGGAAGAAAAGCGAATGGAAAACCAACAAACATTCATTAAGATTAGTTGAATCTCTGTAAAACCTGTTGAAATCTGCGACGCCAAATCATAAAATTTGTTAGTGAAGGTCAGAAAAATTCATTCAAATCCAAAATCGCATTTAAAACTAAGGGCCATTTTAGTCAATTTATGTATTAATGTTGGGCCCGAAAATGAATTTTTTTTTTTTTTTTATGTGTGAATGGCCATTGAAGCCGCAATTTTCGCTAAATTAGTCTCCTCTGTTGCGCCAAATTGGCAGTCAACAGCACATTTTATGCTTATTGGAATTTTAAATTGGATGGAAAAGAGTGGAATTTTCTACTTAAAATAGACACTTTCAATTTTGGAAAATTAATATTTGAAAGTCCATTTGAACTATGAGAAAAAATGAAGAACTATTATATTATGAATTGAGATTAAAGGAAGAAATGTGGACTTATGGAGTGAAAAAGGAAGAACAGCGGCAGAAGAGAGAGAGAGAAAGGGAGGGGGAGAAAAAGAGGGAGAGAGAGAGAGAGAAAGAGAGAGAGAGAGAGAGAGAGAGAGAGAAAGAGTGGGAGAGAAGAGAGAAAAGAGGGGGGAGAGGGAGAGAGAGAGGAGAAAGGAGGAGAAGGGGGAGAAAAAGAAAGGGAGAGAGAGAAAGGAGAAGAGAGAGAGAAAGGAGAGAGAGAGAGAGAGAAAGGGAGAGGAGAGAGAAGAAAGAGAGAGAGAGAGAAAGGGAGTGGGGAGAAAAAGAGGGGGAGAGGGAGAGAGAAAGAGAGAAAGGGAGTGGGTGGGGGAGGGGGAAAAGCCGAGAAGCAAAGGAAAAGCCGAAGGGGTAAAGAGCCAATTTCACCCCCATTCCACCTTCTGCATCCGCTCCAAATCCCAAACATTTCTTCTAACACACACACATTTTGGCATTGCCATTCATTTCGGCGAAGGGAAAGCTAAGGAAACAGTGAAAAAAGAACGGACAAAGAGAAACGGAATGAATGATGAGATGAAGAAGAAGCCGATGATGGAAAAGACAGCCATGCCAATTTGGGAGTTTAAAAATTGGAACACTCACCAAACAATGCCAAGGGTGAGAAGAAACGAGGCTTAAGCCCCCCCCCCAAACAAAATGACAAAAATTGACAGAAACTAACCAAAAGCCCATCCCTCAAAAAGCAGAGGAAGAACGAACTGACAAAGAAATGAGTCCCAAGGACTGAATAAATGAGAGGACTAACAGACGGAAGGAACCGTCCCTTCCATTCCCCCGCCGTCCCCTGGCAATTCCATGCTTCGCACCGCCACTGCCCTCCCTTCCTCAACGGCCTCTGCCCCAAATTCAATTCGCTCATTTCTTATGTCCATATGACTTTTCCATTGAATTGGCTCTGTTCCACCAATGAATGGCTTTGATGTTTGGAAAAGCGTAAGGCTTAAAATGCGCTTCAAAATTATCGGCAAAAGTCAGTCGATTTGACCCGACAAAATAAAATAAACATCGATTGAAAGTGTGTGGTAATGGCAAATGAATGGTGCCCCCCCCCCCACTTGTCGGTTGGCTTTTGCCCACCTTCGCTGGCTGTTGCCCTTCTTCAATTGCCGTGTTCCTTCGAGCGTTCTGTTGTCGTTTTTGCTTCTCATCGATAAACCATCCGTTTCGAAGTTCGCCCTCAAATGTTTTTCTTCCAAATTGGTCGTTGTTTCTGCCGCTTTTGTTTTCTTCTTTTGAATTCGGCTTTTCTGTAATTATAAAAATAGTTTCATTTCTAAACGCTTTTTAACCGTTTTGAAACAAATTTTGTGTTCCTTTGACCGCGGAAGAAGGACGCCGAACAACCAAAGGCGGTTGTTTGAGCACGGCGGACGGTCGAACAACTTTTGATCGGCAATACTCAACGAGGGCACCCTCCTCAAATTCGGCATCGTCTTCGTCCGCATTGTACTGACATGGGAGAAAGTGACGGATCAGGAACATCATCACACAACCAATTTGATGAAAAACATGCCCGTGGGTCGTCAGTTACGTCTTCGATATGCAAAGAATGGTCCTTCGGGGGCAGAGCCTTTTTCGTGATCAGCGTTGAACTGCAAAAACCAATGGCATCTGCAGATGAATTGGCACTTGGCCTTCTGAAGGGATGAATGGTCGCGATCATCGCCATATTCTCGTGAACAGAAATTGTTGACACGGAATTCGACTTCAATTTGGCACGACACTTAAAGAAAGTTAAATTAAATTCATGGCAAATCATTGAATGAATGGAAAACAGAAAGAATTCCAATTTGTGTCTTATAACATTTTCATCACGTCACTATGAAAATTTGTTTTTTAATCTCTCAAACGGAAATTAAATGATTGGTGGCGATGGATTGAGAAAAAATCGACCAGAAAAGGGAACATTTGTCGTTTGGTTGCGCCCAAAAACGGTGGACCGCCCCTTTTCATTAGAATGACCTCAATCTGTTCAATCGAATTTTAAAACGAGCAAATCAAATATAGTAACGTCACTCACTATTCAGCAGCCCATAATTAACCCACTCAAAAACCATCCAAAATTAAACATTTTAAATACGGCCCTTAAAAAGTTTAATTTTAAATACGATCATGAAAAAGTGAATGCTTTTTCAATTGGAAACCACGCTAATTGATTATTGCTTTTTTGTGATATACGAACAAAGGCCCAACAGAAAACAGGTTTTACAATAATTAGAATTTTCACAAAAATAATAAAAATTGAACCAGCGTAATGGATAAACACCAAAAAATAAAGAATTGATACCGTAGGACAGAATCGTTTAGGGAATGGGCTGAGATTGGATTAGCAAAAATAAATAATTAAAATATGGAGGAGATTCGACACTGTTTTCCAGTTATGTTTGAGGGGATAATTAAGCCTTTTACAGATGGACCCATTTGTTGGGGTGAAATTGGAACTACAAAACAATGCCCGACACTCGGCCCATTCGGTCATTGTTTGTGTCTGCTCGTCCTTTTTCGCCACCTGTCCGTCTTCGTCGTTGCTCCAATTTTCCTTGTCCGTCTGCTTCAGCCGCACTTTGCGTTCCTTCAGCGGTGTCTTCAGAATGCGTGCGTAGCCCACACTCATCCCATCATCGTAGTCGTCAAACTGAAGTGTGCTCTTTTCATCCCCCCGATGGTAATGCTGAATATTAATTAATGGGATTTTTGAATTCAATTTGCCTTTCAACTCACTGGATGTTCCATTTGTTTTTCATTTTGTTGCTGCTTTTTCTCTTCATTTTCCATTCCACTAAATCCGCTGTCCGTTTTCGAAATGCCAAAAAATTCTGTTTTTGTTGATAATTTATAAATGTCCTCGCCGCCGCACGATTTGTCCCCTCCGTGCGTCAAAAATTTCACATTGTCCGTTTCATTTTTATTGGAAAGGCAGCAAAGGCCGAAGCTGCTGAGTTTAGGCATTAAAAATGAACGTTGTGAATGATAATGATGAGTAATGACTAATTAGCAGAAGCAACACACCGATCGATTGCCGTATTTTTTTTACTGTAAAATTCTGATTGTGAGAAAGAGAATTGTATGTAATGAGAAAATTGTTGGAGTTTATTTAATTATTGTTTTTTAGGCCCCAAAAAACGGGACTGCATTTGATGACAAAATAAAGTTTTCGGGTCAGACGCTGAATTATTTATACATCTTTTTTTGACAGAATATGAGGTTGTTTTTTAGGGTGCAATTCCGTTAATTGTAACAACGTAAAATGAAAAGCAAGTACCAAAGTGCATAACCCAGTAAAATCAGCTGGAGGCCATCGGCAATTATTTGAGTTTTGTTATTTTATTGCATAAATAAAGAGGAAGAAAATAATTTATAAATGCAATTTTCCTTCAGAAAATGAATTCATTGCAAGGTCGACCAAAGACATTAAATTTTGGGCTTTCAAATATCCTGCACTTTAATGTGAATGAAAGGGTGAGATAATCGGGAGCATTTCGCACAGGCGAATTAATTGATTTTGTAATGAAATGACACACAAAACAGAAGACAAACTGGTTTACACAATCGAAAATGAAAACAAAACTTTAATAAACCTAATATTTACCTTAAAGATAATGATTACAATTACCTATCAGTAGGGCTGGCAATTTTATGTAAATACATGTTTTTTTCCTGGATTCTCCATGCTCTAAATAGCAGGAAAAACATTTTCTTTTTTGTGTTTGCGAACAAAAGTTGGGACTTTTATTTACATATTTTTACATATTTCGAGATTTTTATACATATTTATCATATTTCGGGTTTTTTTTTACATATTTGGTACATATTTTGGACTTTTTAGCATTTTTTTCTAAATTTTTTTGAGAAATTTTGAAAATTTATAAAAATTTCTTGTGAAAAAAATAAAATTTTTTGAATATGTACTAGGGTTCGAGCCCCGTGGGCGGGGGTGGCTTTTCGCGGGGGCGGGGGTTGGCGGGGGTCAGAGTCGCGGGGGCGGGGGTGAGAAATTTCTCGCCCCCGGGGACGGGGGCTTGTTTTTAATTAGCTCCCAAAAATCTCACAAAAAATTATGTCGAACTCATAACAAAAAGTAGTGTTAATGTTGAAGCACTAACCACTAAACCACAAATATTTTAAAAAATATAAGCATATTTACTTTATTTCATAAAAATTTGTAAAAGATGGTTAAAAATTCAAAATTGTATAAATTTTTGCCTTTAATTCCACAAATATGCCATTCTTAGGGGTGTTTTTTTCACCCCCGCGGGGGTGAAGGTCGCTGAGGAGGGGGATGCGGGGGTCAGAGTCACGGGGACGGGGACGGGGGTGAGCCCCAAAAACCTGTCCCGCCCCCGGGGACGGGGGCGGGGCTCGAACCCTATTATGTACCCCTAAAAATTTGTTTTTTTTCAAAAAAGGAGATACCAAAAATTAATATTTAAATATACAAAAATGTGATTCTAAGCCTATTTAGGTTAAGGCATTTTGTACCTATTTCACCCTTTACTAAGAAATTTTTTTTCTAAAAAATGACCATTAAAATTTTTTTTTACATATTTATATACATATTTTACCACTTTTTGTACATATTTTTGCCAGCCCTACCTATCAGTACTGTTCGAGACCGAAAATTTCCCGAGACCAAAAAAAAACACGAGACTTTCAAAAAATTTTAGTTTTCCTCTAAATTTAAAAACCAATTTTTAGGTTTTCCTAAAATTCAAATGTAACCTACCTATCATTTGGTCAGGAAGGGATTTCATTTGATAGGCTATGCAAATCATTCTGTAATGTGTGAGGACCTTAACTTTTGCTGTACATCACCAAGTGCGCATTTTTAATTATATTTTAAAAAGAAAAAAATCAAATTTATCCTAATTAAACAAGCGATGAGTTAACACAAATAAAACGATCAAAAAGAGATGGGTATATTGATTCATCATCGTATTTTAAGCAGAGCAGGATGAATTATTCCTCATTTGTATCAAAAGCATTCGAGCCCTCTTGCTCAAATTTTAAGAGTTTAGAGTGCGTTCCAGCGCCCTTCCTAACGGAGCAATTCGCCTTCACCGTAAGTCCAGCGCAGAAAATGGCCCAAAGAGTGAAGGGCATGCTGAATTGGCAAATACAATTGACACAACTCCCAAATAACTCACGTCCAATAAGCGGAAATCTTGTCGATGTTGTAGAAAGCCACAGAAGTGGCGACGGAAAGTCCGGCAAGGACAACAGCGTTGGCAGTCAGCTTAAAGGGTTGGACTTGAAGATGGGAAGATGAACTTGTAGGTTGCCTACCGCCTTGGTATCATGTTTTTTGAGCGTTGGCACCAAAAAACAGCCGCTGAGCAGCGTCGCACCGTACAGTCCCAATGCGATTTTTGAGTCGGTGCAACTGAATCCTCAATGCATTCCTTTGATCCATTAATTGTCAAAAAACCTGACACCTCCTCCAATTTTGTAGACCAAATAAGAAGCGTAACCGAACGGAATGGTGACGGCAGTGTTGGCCAGCAAATAATTGTATTTGCAACAACGGGCGAAAGAAGGAAAGTTTTGATTCTAAAAGCTGATTGGAATTAATTGCTCAACTCTGGTGTCAGCAAACCTTAAGGAATTTAAGCAATTTCTGATCTTTGATGGCCATCGTCGAGCCCACGAAGGCGCCAATGGAAGGAACGGCGGCGCACAAAAGTGCGTTGCGAGTGTCCACAGAAGTCCAATGAAGAGGCATAGTAAAGACAAATTGAAAGGTATATCGATTGAATACGGAGTGTGAATCGCTATGATAACGAAAAAAGACGATTTAAAATGATTTTTTGAAATTTAAAATAAGATGAAGTAAATGTTGTTTTTCTAATAATAAAAATACAAGATAGTACGCCACAGGGAGAGAAAAATTAGAGAAAAAAAGGAACGGGCCTCAATGTGGGCGAACCGAAAATAGTCTCAGTGTCAATATTTAAATTTAATTATTTTGCAATGGTTTTTTAATTGAATATCAATAATTAGGGCTTGTAATTATATGCACATAAAAATCGCAAATAAAATCATTTTAGAAAAAAAAACACGATATAGCTTAAAATTTACTCATTTTAGCGAAAAATCAACCTGAAAAGCAAAATTTCGCTTTTTTGCTTATCTTGGACATAAAACGATCAATTTTTAAGAAATTTTAATTTAGTCAATATTTTCGACAAAATTTTGCTAAAAAATGACTTTTTCGGAAATTTTTTCGGTCTATAGGGGTCAAAAAGGCCAATTTACCCGATAGGGGCCGTTCTAATAGGGGTATTTTGAAAAAATGCCCAAATATGCACATAAAATATGCATGAAATGCCAAAATATGTACAAATATGCACATAAATCGCGAAATATGCACAAATATGCAAAATATGCATATGGAAGTACGGCCTAGAAGCTTCAAACCAAGCTAAAAACATGGTTTTCGTGCGTTTCAGGCCTCCCACAGTCCAGGAAAAAAAATATGCATGTGCATATTTTTGCCAGCCCTAATAATTACAAGCCCTATCTTTAAAAATTTTCAAATAACAATGATGTAATTTCGACGTTTTCGACGTTCAACTTTTCTTCGATGTTTTTTCTTTAAAGATTCTGCTAAAAATAAATGCTAGCTTTCGTACCAGTAATAAATGCAGAATAACTTTTGAATCGTAACATTAGTGTAAAAAAGAATAAGGATTTATGGAAAAAATGCATGAAATTTCTGGAGAAACGAATGCAGAGTGAAATTTCAGAAGAAAATTAGATTTGTTTTTTTTAGATGAAAAATCCTCTAGTAAGCTTACTTGCTAATCAATTTGATGGCTTCAAGATTTGAAATTAAAATTTTGGTTTCGATGTAATTTTTTTTGGTCGGAGGTGGAATGCTTTTATTTTAGTATTCTTTTTAGTTTATTTTTTTAAATAATCATCTAATTAAATTTATTTTTTTCAAGACCAATTGAATTGTATAATTAAATTTAAATATTTATTGACACTGATTTGTGAGACTATTTTCGGTTCAACCTAGCACCCGGGCCAACTCCGTCTGAGCCAACTCCGTCTTAGGGCCAACTCCGTCTGGCCGACTCCGTCTTAGTCAGGGCTCCCAGATCTGAGGATTTATCCTTATTTTGTGGCTTTTTGATAGGTCAATGAGGATTTTTTTGGAAAATGAGGATTTTTTGAGGCTTTTGGGGAAAATCCTCAGAATCTTTTAAAGTTTGAAAATTGGCATAATGTTTTACTATTATTTAATAATTTGGGTTTTTAATAGAGCATAAAACGAAATCGCACCAAACTTTTCCAAAAAATTCTGCTAAATTTTTTATAAAAACCAGAAAAGAACCATTTTTTTCAAAAAATGACAAAATTTATAATTTTTTAATGAAAATCTGCTAAAAATATGGTCAAAATTTTCAATTTTTCCCCTGGCGGCGCCTATCGGCACCGTCAGCCCCTAAAAGTTCTTTATTTTCTTAAACCCGAATAAATGAATGAAAAATCATAGATAAAAGTATAGAAATGAAAGTCTGAGATCGGATTCATGATCAGCGAACTCATTTACCTTTAGAAACATGTTTTTAATATTAAATAAAAATTTTTGGGTCAAAATAATTTGGTGGATTTTTGGGACACTTCTCAGACGACAAATTTGAGGGGCGGTGTTGAGCGCCCCCCAAATATTTGGCGTTTGTCGTCTGAAATTTGGCGTTTGTCGTTTTTCAATCACAATTACGAACGCCAAACGACAAACGCTAAATTTCAGGGGCCAATCACAATTACGAACGACAAAAGATAAACGACAAACGCCAAATCTGTCGTAATATACGTCGTTTGTCGTTATCTCCAATCACAATTAAAAAATTTGTCGTTTGTCGTCTGAAATTTGGCGTTCGTAATTGTGATTGGCCCCTGACGACAAACGACAAATTTTTTAATTGTGATTAGAGATAACGACAAACGACGTATATTACGACAGATTTGTCGTTTGTCGTTCGTAACTGCCAAATGGACCCCTGTGCCGAGATAAAAAATGCCAAACTTTTTAATGATGAAATAAAAGAAATACTTATTTGTGTCTCGGCACAGTGTCCAGTGGTGTAGCGGTAGTGCACTAGTCAGCATCATTTAACCCAGGGTTCGGATCCCCTACATGTAAATTAATTTTTTTAATTTTTGTCTATTATGCCAAGTCAATTATCAAAATATTTTTTATTTAAAAAACTTTACTTTTATTTTTTTGAAATTATTTAGTGCATAAAATACTCAATAAAAATATTAGACAAAAATATATTTTTTTAATTCGACAGGTTTTTTATTACATCTTTATGTTTAATGCAATTTTTAATGGGATAAAATTAAAATAAAGATTTTGATAAAGAAATAAAATTTGCTAATTGAAGTGCTCATAAAAAGGAAAAATAAAAATTACAAAATGGATTTACACATAGGGGATTCGAACTTGTGACCCAAAAAAATTTTGACTAACACATTACCTCTACACCAAACAACACATCGAAGACATGTAAATAATTAATTATTTTCTTTAATTATAAAAAACTAAAAACTTTGGCACGTCATAACTCGGCACTCGTGCTCATTTGGCAGAAAATAAAACCATTTTTCTTAAGAACCCATGGGTGCTCTATCCATCCAACCAAGTTTCATTTGGAAATCCCACGGACACTTGGCCACCTCCCTTTGTAAGTGGTTTTTGTAAGATACTAAAGGACAAATGGAGAAGGTTCGAGTTCGCTGTGCTACATTAATTTTTTTAATTTATTTTTGTCCAAAAAAATAAAAAATGACGATTTTTCAAAATTATTTTGGAAGGTTTTTCCAAACCAAACTGGACAATCTTGGTATCGAAAGCTTACGTTGAGTAGAAGCTTTTTCTAAGCAAATGTTAAGCGATTTGATGAATTAAAAATAGATATGGGCCTTCTAAACTTCTAACTTTTGAACTAGCGCATAAACAACAATAATTTCTGAATTAATCGATGCAGAAAATTTTTCTCTATCAATATGCAAAATTTGGAATGAATATAACGTATAGAAAAAAAAAAGTTAAACGTAACGAAGTAAATTCAGTTTTTCTCTATTATCAGAGACAAAAAATAGTACGCCAAAATGAGAGATGTTTTTTTCTATGCACTCTCTATTTATTGATACACGTATGTTATAAGGATTAATATTGATATTGGCATGATAATTGTGGTCATTTTTGTTAGCCGGGTTATTGTTGGTGGCATTGTAACGCTGTAAGAGTCGAAAATTCTTGCAACGACGAGTCGAATTGTGTTGATGAAGCGGAAGACAGTTGGATAGCAACTATTTTATAGTTTTTTATTTTTAGCAACTAAAAACTATAATTTTTTGAAAAAAACTATTTTCAACTATTTTGGCGTTTTGTCCAAAATTTATTAACAAAAATGCAATAAAAACGAAAATACACCCCTAGGAATCGACTTAAATTTTTTTTTTCAAAAAATACACCACTACATAAGAATCGACCCGGAAATTTCAAAAACACACCCCTGAGAAATGAAAATTTTCTCGAAAATTCATATCCAAAATTTATTTATTTATTTATTGACAAGAATGTGTGATTTTAAAAATTATTTATCTCAATACTGATTAATAGGGCAGCAACTTTTAGTGACGAAAAATCCCGAAATAGTTAACTAAAATAGTGAGTAAAAATCCCAAAATAGTGACGAATAGTGACATAATTTTCAGCCAAAAAATAAGCCAAAATAATTTTTATTCACTGATTGCAGTTGCAAATGAGTAGGACTGGGATTTTTAAGACCAAAAAACCCAAAATAGTTGGTTCTAGTCGGTTTTACGCGTCCCATGGCATTTTACGCGTCCCAACAACACTTTACGCGTCCCATGACATTTTGTGTCCATGGCAGGGATGACATTCCGAGGCCCCAAAAATTTTCGGAATTCCGTGCCATCCCTGGTCTCATGGTATTATAGTTGTCCTAATAACTAAGAGAAAAACTATTTTTTTTTGTCAGGTATTCAGTAAAGTTTTTAACTATAAATTTCGTTGTTAAACCTAAGGTTATCATGACAACTTATACACAGGCAACTCGAACAATGGCTTATTGTTAGACTAGGCCTAAGCTTAGGCTTTTGTAAATTTTTTTCTTATATTAGTTGAATTTCTGTTGACATCATTAAGTGTGCTTAGTAGAGACCGGAATTTTGAAAGTACCGGGCCCGGGCTTCGAAAATTGACCCGGGCGGGCCGCCCGTTCAAAAAAAGCCCGTTTTACCGGGCGTCCCGGGCCCGGTCCAAAATTTTGACCGGGCGCCCGTACGGGACCGGGCTTTTTTCAAATTTTAAAAATGCATTTATAAATATAAAAAATTGCGTAATTTCTTTTCTTTGTTCTAAACCAAAATTTTATGGAAAATTTTATGAACTTTTTATCATCCAACAAAATTAAATCAGTATTTGTAGTCCAACATTGGGATGGCCTTGTTCAAAAATATCAACATTTCTGCGGTTTTCGGCTTTAATCTCGAACGTCGATAATCATTAATTTTTCAAAAATCCAAAGTTTTATCTTGAAATTTTGAATTAAAGACATTTCGCCATAAATAAATAATTAATTTTTTCAAGTTTTGGGCAGTTTCGCTGGTGAAATTTAAGCCCGTTTTAGCCCGGTCAAATTGACCGGGACCGGGACCGGGCTTCGAAAATTGACCGGGGCGGGCCGCCCGTTCAAAAAAAGCCCGTTTTACCGGGCGTCCCGGGCCCGTTTTTTTCCAAAAAAAAACGGGACCGGGACCGGGACGCCCGGTAAAAGCCCGCCGGGCCCCCGGGCCCGTCCGGTCTCTAGTGCTTAGAGTTGCTTTTGCACATTTCGATGATCAAAGTATACAAACAAGAACAATTTGATTATTCGAAAGGTATAAAGTTTCCGATTGACGGTTCGAAAAACATTTTTTGACGCGTAAAATATGATGGGACGCGTAAAATGTGATGGGACTCGTAAAGTGTTGTTGGGACGCATAAAATGTGATGGGACGCGTAAATGTCATGGGACGCTTAAAGTGTCATGGGACGCGTAAAACCGACTAGAACCAAATAGTTACCTGAAAAATTTTTTTAAATTAATGTGAAAAATTAGGGTTTTACTTTGCCTGAAGAATATAAATTTGACTGAACAAAGGCGGCGCCAAACTGAAAATTTCGCTTTTTTTCCTAATTGGGATATTCCATTTGTATTGTAGCTAAACATAGATATTTTGGCTCAAGTACAGTTTATGCGTCCAATCGACTTTTATGCGTCCAATCGACTTTTATGCGTCCAATCGACTCTTATGCGTCCAATCAATTTTTTATGCGTCCCATCATTTTTTATGCGTCCAATAAAATTTTTATGCGTCCAATCGACTCTTATGCGTCCAATCAATTTTTTATGCGTCCCATCATTTTTTATGCGTCCAATAAAATTTTTATTTGTAAGAGTTATGGGCAAAAACAGCTTGCCAGACTACACCGACCCCCTGACTATAACGGCCAGACTATAGTGACCCGGTCCGATAATTCTGTGCAAAATTATTTAATTTACCGGTATACAAAAATTGGATGGAATCTATAAGGCGGAAAAAACTTCCATAGGCCAAAATGAGTATTGCATTTTTCTCTGGCATTCTCTTCATTGGCATATGTCTTTTTGAGAGTCGATGTGATAATCAAATATAAATGTGTGAATGAATCAGAATAACCAACAATAATCTTTGCCCCAATTCTTCCAACATGTTTAAGCACTCAACCGCCGCACAATAATCATTCTGTGGGGGGAGGGGGGGGGGGGGGGGGGGAACGGGAACACATAAAAGCTGAGAGGGACAGGACGAGGGGACTCCTTTATTAAAACTGGTTCTTCGTCATACTTACAATTAGCTCCATTTTCTCCCATTCACAAACGAAATACTGAGTTGTCAGTATTGTCCATTCGTCGGTCTGCTCATTCGTTTTAAAATCATTTTGTTTAATTCATCGCAACAATTGTTTACTTAATTTAATAGTTTAGGTTAAACCAATTAATTACAGTTGCACTTGCACGTTGCACTTTCTTGATTTCTTCACAACAAGAACATTTCGTATAAAATGACTCGTAATTAAATCGAAATTACGCATAAATTTGCCTTCGCTTTAGGCGGTAACCAACGCGACTTGGCCAGGGAGCGCAATCTGAAGAAACAGCAACAGCAAAAAAAGCAAGAGCAGGTGTGATGGGATTTACCAACTTAAAAACCAAAGGATCAAATTTAAATTTCGACTATTCTAAAACAATTCCTAATTAGTAATTACATACACTTCATTCTTTGTGTAAGGGCACGTCCACTGAGAAACGGATGGAAAGGGACGCAGAAGCAATGCGCCTAAAACAGCAGAAAGCTGCAGCGAAAAAAGCCGAAGAGGAAAAGGCAAATGCACAAGCGCCGAAGGTGGTGAAAGTGGACCCTTTGAAGGGACTGTGACAAGCGAAAAGAACCACTCGGCCAGGGGATGCACAAACTGACGCTTTTCCGTGCTTTATTTAGTCCATTTTTCGAATTCTTTTCAGCAAAAACCATAATTAACAAAACTTCTGCCCATAACAAAAGCATCGCATTTAAGCTATGTAGTTGAACGCCTTCATATTCTTTCAAATGCTTCATGTTTTTATATGTGTGTTACACTTCAATAAAGGCTATCCGTTTATTGCTTTGGAAATGTTGACCGGCAATTTATGTCTGAACAAGAAAATTAAACAATAACTGAGGGAGGGGAGAGACAATAAAAATGGACAGCAACCAGTGAGATGATTTTTAAGCCGTATGGCAACGTTATCTATTTTGGCTTCTGACGGGTCGTCTTTTCATGCATAACACCCTGGTAGAAGCCTAAAACGCTTTTTAAATCAAATAGAATGAACGGCGAAATCAGACCGGTGTGGTATCCGGACATGTACCACGACATAAGCATGTTGGTCAGTGCCTCCTTCTCATTGCCCGCAACGGCTATCTTTCCAAACATCGATGGCGGTGGTGGAGGACATAAATCCGGGATCTAAATTTATTAGGACGGACTCGCTTTAATTTGTGAAGAACAAGCTGTCTCGAGACAACCCCCCCCCTATCGTAAGGGGCCTGCACCACCTCGTTAGGCGTAAGGGAGGGGGGGGGGGAAGAGGAAAACTTAAAATTTAAATTTAAACAATTTTTTTTGAAAACCTCATTAATAAAAATTTTGTCCCGAGACACCCCTTGTATATATACTAAAAAGATACCGGAAATGCATCTTTTTTCACATCATTGTCCGCAATCTGAGGAAAGGGAAAATTGCTTTCTCCAATTTGTATTTTGCCTTAGTCGTTCCGCTTGTCCCTTCCGCTTCACGCTCATCGCCATGGTCATCGGCAGCCTCAACATCGGATTCACTTAAATAAAAATTGAATACGTTGCTAACGACAATTCCTGACATATTTGGTCTGAGCTTGTCACGAATTCCCTCCAAATATAAACGGACAGTTGTGCTGTTTTCACTAACGAAATCTGGGGTTTTTAAGTTGTCCGATGTGGTGCCGCTTTTCTCATTTCCAATGCAACAATTGGACTCGGGCAAAAATTTGGTCAATGCCTGACAATGAGACAAATTGGTCGAGAACAGACCATAAGTGGAAAAGAAACGCTCTGCAACCGAAGTCGAACATTTATACAGTTCATTTATTTTATGCTGTCCAATCGAAGGTTGGCGCGGGGCCATCCGGAAGAGGAAGCGAAGGTATGCAAAATAATCGGAAGTTTTTGGCCGCTTCCTGTCAGTGGTCTCATGCCATTCCTTCTGACCGCCAGGTCGTCCCTCTCTTTCCCGCCACTTTGGCCCGCTTTTGCCCTCGAGGATATGCTGCGGAATGTCCGGCACTTTGAAGAATCCGCCAAATTCCATCGAAACAGCTACTATTCATTGCAACTATTTCCGCTGGTTAAACTCACAATTGGCTGTTCGATGGACAGTCTTCTACGCTTTATGGGCGGAGTTTGTTCAAAAAATGAAAGGGAGTGAGAAGTGTTGAAGTACCAATTGAGATCAACCGAATGGTGTTGAAAGTGCGAATTTGCGGCAAATTCGGCACTACTGGATCAAAATAGAAGTTATGACCAAACAAGTAAAAACTCTTTATAGTTCAAAAAACAGCCAACATTTGATTATATTTGAAGGGATTTCGCTATATTAAAAAAAACATACCCCAAAATGTCCTCCAACTTCAGAATGGCCTTTTGGTCGTAACCAATGTAAGAGACAGTGCATGTGTTTTTTACAGGCGAAATCTGCTCGATTTTGGCCGGGTACCACTTTCCGTCCACTTCGTAGAGTGCCATGCATTGATCTCCGACTTTCCACTGAAAAATAAATTAATGAAAAAAAGTCAGACAGAAGGAAATGAGCTACCAACCTTCTGAACCTGTTCTTTCTGTTGGTTTGACTGTGCGTTGTCATTGGCTGAGGAAGTGTTCTGAATAGGGCCACCAAAATTAGCAGTTTAATAGGGAAAAGTACCAAGGTTTTCGAAGTCGACCGATCATACATTTTAACAAACTCGGCGTCATCCAAAACCTGGCTACCTCGCCCAGTAACATTCTTAAAGCAATCGACTTTTGCAGAAAACCCATGACCATTGAGCACAAACCTTTTGGAACACAATTTTGTCACTTCCACTTTCGGATGCGGTACTCATAATAAAACCGTTTCAATAAAATAACGATAAATTGAGAATTGAAAAAAAATATTTAAAGAGCTCATCCTACCAAATAATTAATGTTATGGCAAATGTCGAGACAATTTACTTGGAAGTAAAATATTCCTAACTCAACAAAAGATGAGTTAACATAAAATGACAATCCAGAAAAAGGCAGCCGACTTCAAACATTTCAAGCCTTCACCGTAAGTCCAGCGCAGAAAATGGCCCAAAGAGTGAAGGGCATGCTGAATTGGCAAATACAATTGACACAACTCCCAAATAACTCACGTCCAATAAGCGGAAATCTTGTCGATGTTGTAGAAAGCCACAGAAGTGGCGACGGAAAGTCCGGCAAGGACAACAGCGTTGGCAGTCAGCTTAAAGGGTTGGACTTGGAGATGGGAAGATGAACTTGTAGGTTGCCTACCGCCTTAGTATCCTGCTTCTTGAGCATGGGCACCAAAAAATAGCCGCTGAGCACCGTCGCCCCGTACAGTCCCAATGCAACAGTCGTGTCCGTGTAATCAAAACCTAATAAAAACAGTTGTAGCACATGTTTTGGCTGATTTTAAGCCTCAATTTGGTATTATTTAGGCTTTATTGCGGTTCATACGACCATAAAATAATTTGAAAATTTTCAAGCACCATAACTTTTCCCAGAATCATGCAAAAACATTCGGTTCTGGTCGGTTTTAGGTACTTATTCCTTTACATGATACTTTTAACACACATTTTCAGATGCCTATAAACGTGTTTTATAAATTAATGAAAATAAGTTTTAAGGGGTTTTTGGGGTCGCTGATCACGAATACAGCACCCATTGCCAATTTCGAACCCCTTACCCGAACTCGACAAAAATAAAATTAGAAAATTTGTATGGATGATATCCTCATTGGCACCTTGCCCATGAGGGTACTCTTGGTACAGGAAACCTATCACTTCTTGGTCCCTGTACAGCTCCTGTTTTGAATGGTAGCGATGATCTGAGCACGGATTAGTGATCCGCGACCCCAAAACCCCCTTAAATCTTATTTTCATTAATTTACAAAACACATTTATAGGCATCTGAAAATTCATGTTAAAAGTATCATGTAAAGGAAATAAGTACCCGGTTTTATGCGTCCCATGACATGAGTCAATGAATGACCATCCTTAGTTTCGTAGGCGATAACTTCTTCCTTACTTGGTCAATACCTTTATTCTTGGTATCAAACGAAAGAAAAAAGTCTCTGGATTTTATAAATGCAAGAAAAAAGCAAATACTGGCATTAAAAAAGGAATTACAATGAAAAAACAAAAGCTTATATAGACCTTAAGCTTTCGTTTGATACCAAGAATATAGGTATTGACCAAGTAAGAAAAAAGTTCTGGCCTAAGAAACTGAGGATAACCATCCATGGGATGCATAAAACCGACCAGAACCAAACATTATAATTGATAACCAGCCCCAAGAGTCCTTCACTAATCTACAGTTTAAAAAAAAATTTTTGAGCCTCAAAAAAGTTATGGCTAGAAAACTTCAAAAAATTGGTTTTATAAAAATTTGTCAATTATTTTATGGTCTAGTCTTTTTTTGTGTCGTGTGAACTGCAATAAAGCCATTATTTGGTAGTCCTAACGGTTTTCTTAATTTTAATTTAATTTATGTTTCACAACGACAAGCATGTTATGCTCAAAGGGTGATTTGATAATTTCCTTAGCAATTTTGACCTAACAAACCTCCTCCAATTTTGTAGACCAAATAAGAAGCGTAACCGAACGGAATGGTGACGGCAGTGTTGGCCAGCAAATAATTGTATTTGCAACAACGGGCGAAAGAAGGAAAGTTTTGATTCTAAAAGCTTTTTGGAATTAATTGCTCACCTCTGATGCAGCAAACCTTGAGAAATTGAACCAATTCCTGATCTTTGATGGCCATCGTCGAGCCCACGAAGGCGCCAATGGAAGGAACGGCGGCGCACAAAAGTGCGTTGCGAGTGTCCACAGAAGTCCAATGAAGAGGCATAGTTAGGCAAAGGGAATTTGTATTAGCTGATATGATAAATGTAATGATATGATTGCATTTTTTGAACTTTTTATTTCAATCAGTAAACATGCAAAATCAAGGATTGACCAAAAATTCCTTATTTTATCGGCAGTAAAACATCTAATTTTTGCGAATGCGTCTCACGATATTATTTAGTAATCAGAACGCCAAAACTTTGCAAAACTTAAAAATTTTATGGGGATTTTCCCTTGTAAAAACGGAAGAGCCGATCTCGAGTTAAAAAGCATTTTGATAAAAAACAAAGCATCATCCAGTAGGTTGGGTTAAAATATGTGTTTATGCAAAATTTCAAGAAAAAATACCTACAGGAAAAAATTTTTTCCAAGGGCAAAGTTTTTTCTTTTTCTCTCATTTTGACGCACTATTTCCATGTCTTTAACATATAAAATAACACATGGTTCATTTTTTTGTCAATAAACAATTTTTTTAAACTTTTGACTAATTAAGAATATTCTTCAGAATTTTCCCTTCAAAATGAGCATAAAATGGTTTTATTTGGTCTATTATTGAAAAAGTTATAAGCTAAAAAAATTTCATAAAATCAAGGGTAAAATAAAATGTCTACTGTTTGTATTTGTTCTTTTGGCGTTCTGTTTTTATTATTATTTTATTTGTTTGCTTTAAAAAATGAAATTTATACACAAACACAAAGAGGATTTGAACCTGAGACCCCCCATTTTTTGACTAACTCACAGACCACTAAGACGAAAAAACCAACTTAATTGTACTTGCAGCCCAAAATTGAATCGCCATGTCTAAAAAGTCATGGAAACATGTTTACGGGGATTTTCAGGGTCGCTGATAACGAATCTGAGGCAATGGTCTAGAATTGGTGTCCCGACGAAAAATGTTAAAAATTTTCTAGGTATTTTTTCTAGGCTTAAAAAAGGCGCTGATCACGAATCTGAGCTCAGATTTTGAAAATCATCGATTTTTATCTAAGATTTTTTGTCAACTACATAATTGATTTTTTTTTAAATTTTTTAAATTATTTTTTTAAAAAAGTTTAGCAATGAATTTGGGGTTAAAAAATACGCTGGTCACGAATATGAACTCAAATTTTAAAAATCATTGACTTTTATCTATGATTTTCATCAAACACTGAGCAGAGAAAAGCCTAGTACTATCTCGTCGTTTTTCTGTTTCTTTGTAATTTCTCTCACTTTGGCGTACTATCTCTTCATTTTTAATGATGTAAAAAACAACATTTACTTCTCTCCATATAACTTTTTTTCTATGCATACAATTTGCACCAAATTTTGCAAACCTATAGAGAAAAAAATTCTGAATCGATAATAAGGAAATTTAATACAAAAATAAGGTTCACTCAAAAGTTATTTGGTGAAAAATTTTGTGAATTTCTTTTTCTCTCTTTTTGGCGTACTATTTTCATGTCTCTAACACATGAAAAATAGAAATTCACAAATTATAATAATCTTGATTGTAAAGGTACAAAAACACTATGGACATTTAGAATCAATAAAAAATGATTAATTTTAGCATTTTTGTTAGAAACGGCGGCCTAGGACTTGAGTTATAACATGATAAAAGTTTGAAATTCCCACAACTTTTTGCTGAGATGACAAATTACTTAACATTCGCTTAGAAAAAGATTCTCCTTTTCAAAAACTTTTTTTAGATATCAAATTTGTTCAGTTTCATTGGGTATGAAGCGAGTTATGGTAGATCAAAATAAAAAAAATTAAAAAGTCATTTTCCAGTGTAAATTTTGAAATAACGCGCAAAAATTTACGCCAAATGCGCTATTTGGCTTTATGAGTAATTTTGTCTGACACTGGCGCGTACCGATAGTGGACATTGAAACGAAGAGAAAGAGAGAGAGAGAGAGAGGAAAAGCGTTAGAACGGGATAAAAGAGATAGGAGAGAGGAAACGGAGAAGGAGAGAGAGAAACACAGAGGAAAAAAGGAGAAAAAAGAAATCGGAATTCTGTGCCATCCCTGGTACATACTTTTATCTTAAATTAAAATTTCCTGCTGATTTTATTATTAAATTTTTTGTAGCTTTTTTGGTTTTTCTTTTTATACTGACTCAAAGAAAAAAAATTGAAGGAATTTGAAGGTGTTTCCAATTGATTCGCTGCCTCAAATATCCCCATAGATATGGTATATGAACACATACTGTAGAATAGGCAATCTTAATGAATTTGGTCCCTAATTTAATTTAATTTTTTTACTGATTTTGAGCCTAAAAAAAGTTAGGTAGGTAAATAGGGACCCCCATTCTTTAGGATTGCTATAGAATACAGCTAAACAACATTTTTAGAAAATAGTTACAATGCCATGTCGAAATGAATATGACTTCAAAGGGATGTAAAAGAAAGGTATAAAAAAGGAAAGATAGGATTCCTTTGTGACGAGAATACGGTAACTGCAAGGGATGCACCGATCCCAATGAAAAATTTAAAAAAAAAATGGAATTTATGTGCCAAAAAATATGAAATCGGCACCATCCCTCACACTCAGCCTACTCAAAAAACGTTCACTTCTTAAAATTCTCTTCATTTTCTAAGTGCTTCGAGGTCAAGGAAAAATTTAGGCTGCTCTTCCGCTGTGAATGTCTGCAAATCCTTGGGCAGTCGCCTGTAGGCCAAATGGTAACGAAGTCGCGTCATCGGACCCTTTCTTGAGCATGTCAGAAGCTGACAAATTGGAGCATTAACGAAATTGAGCGAATGATTTGTCATTCGACGCGTCTCGGTCTGTAATAGCGAATCCGAAAAATTGGGAAAAACATTTTGAACGGATTAACGGCAGAAAATTAGCGCATTCTCGACTATGGCGGCCAGCAGGTGGGGCGAGACTTCAGATTACGAATGAATTCCGCGTGTTATCCGCAGGTTTCAATCAGTTCAAAATACTTTCAGCAAAACAATTCTTTCGGGTCCATTGTTACAGATGGAGACGCGTCGAATGATAAACATACATATGTATTGATATGATAAGTCAAATTTCATTTTGTGTCCATAATTTTCAATTTTACCGATTTTATATTTGGAAATCTCACCAAATTTGAAGAAATATTAACAAAGAAGCAATGGTTGAAGTATTTCTGGTAGAGTTGGAGCATCCGATGTGCTCTGTTGGCGATTTGATGCTGCTGAACACCAAAGGGATAAAAGCAAAAAGTGTTTAAATTACTGTCGGAATGTCGGATTTTGAGTCCAATGTGAAGATGTTGACCACAATGGTACCTGACAATTTTATCGTAGTCATTGCCAATTTGGCCAATGCTTTTGGCACTTCTTCTGTTGCCTTACCATTCTCGGCCAAATTGGTGCTCAATTCCTTGACCGTTTTCTCCTCCGTGAATTCATCCTGGGGACACTTTCCTGGCGATTCTGAGTTAATGCCATGGCAAATGTCAACAACGATGAAGTGGAATTGAGACGCTTTCATTTCACCGGAAAAATTCAGTTAGTAGAAAAAAGTACAAAATTACAATATCTTTGTGCCTACCCATTTTTGGGTGCTCAATTAATCTTGATCGTGCCGTCAGGTAAAACGCCGGGTTTTCCACAAGAATGCGGTGGTGTTCCGTCTCCTCAAAGGCGAACCATTTCTTGGCTATGTAATGCAGCGCAGGGTTTGGTTCGACTACAGTAACCTCATACTGTATGAATTGTTCTAATACGGTAAGAGAGAACAAAAAGCGTAAAATGAGCTGACTTTTGTTGATAAGGTGGCGAAGAAACTGTTCACTGCTGAACCTCGAAGACCCAAGCAGAGAATTCTCCGCACTTTTCCGTCCAAAACTTTCCACGGAGTGAGCGAATGGGCGAAAGTTTCGGTGATAAAAGGCTGAGCGACGAGCACTTTTTGGTAGTCGACGGTGATTTTATTGGTCAAAACGGACCATTGGCGAGCATTTTTAAGCGTAAATGTGTAATCTTGAGAAGAAAGACGCACTAATCACTTAAATAATCCAAGCAAAACGCACGGAGAGGAAAGTCCAAATCAGACTCGGACAGCAAAATGTTGTGGTGCAATTCCAACGCCAGGGATCGGGAAAAGCCGCTTAAATAAAAAAGTACGAAATCGCCGACCAATTCGGTCCTGCCAAGACGGACCTTCCGAAAAGGGACGGTCCGTCGGACACCAAATAACAGCCCGTGTGCTGCTTCTTCTGTCGTTGCTTTTCCTCCGCCACTCTCTGTTCCCTGGGGCAGACTTTTTCCTGCACAATTCGTTCGCCTTCTCTGCCCCCTCTTTCGATGGCCACCCATTGGGGAGGCAATTTCCTGCGGGGAATCATTCCGCTGAAAAGGCACCGGCGAAGTGAGACTTACGCGCTCCAATGTTGGCTCTGCCAAAAATGCCACCTCCAATGGACGATGAACAGCAGTTGAGCGGCCTTTAGCAATTAAATGAGTCAAATTTGAGTTTTGGTCGGGCCAATGATCCCCGGAGATTACTATAAATCCATCAATTTTAGCACATCCCTGCCCAATTAGGAAATGATAATTTTAAAAAACTCACAATAATAATACCGGAGAGGAAAATTAGCGCAAATTTCCAAGAGCTTCCACTGAGTTTCATTTGTTTAATTGGGGGGGGGGGGTAAAATGCCAACTCAGCCGAATGGAGAATGGAAAGTGACTTATGGAGAGAGAAAGCCAACGAGAAAGGCACTTCACAACAAATCATTGCCATTCGATACGGCGCACGCAACGACACATCACAATGAATTCACATGATTAAGGCCAAGAGGAATCAGTGGCAGAAGGAACTCCATCCAATCACTAATTCGAATGAATTGACAGCTCATTTTTGTCCAACAAAAACAGAGACCATGCCGGGGGGGGGGCTTTTGGCTTTTACTTTCTCTCGCTAATGGTTGAAAAAAGACCTTGGCGCAGCGGACGACTGAATTCAAAAAGTCGGCAGGAGTAAAGAGAAACAAAAATAGGGAAAAATGGCAAAGACTCGAAAAAAGGAAAATGCCATATAATCATGGGACTTTGCCCATTGTGATTCGGAATGATTAAACACATCAAAAATTAATTGATTCTTAAAAATGAGTCGAATGATAAAAGCCTTTTGAAACAAATTAAATTTTGAAAAAATACTTGTTTTGTCATAATGTCTGGAATGAATGTAATTAACAGGGTTGCCAGATTAAAATTTTAAAAAGCCTCATTTGGCAGGCAAAAAAGCTGCCTAGTGTGCAAATGGCCTAGTTGCTAGTCTCCTTGACTTTCCCTTATTCTTTCTCCTGGTTCAATCCCTCTACAGAAGTTAAATTATTTTGAATTTTCTTTTTGTATACTCGTGGGTTGAGCTTAATAATCCC
Organism: Heterodera glycines; assembly: GCA_004148225.2. Lineage (NCBI taxonomy): Eukaryota > Metazoa > Nematoda > Chromadorea > Rhabditida > Heteroderidae > Heterodera > Heterodera glycines. The sequence continues at coordinate 8,000,834 of CP049711.1, read as the reverse complement.
AAAAACCAACCTTTTTTTGTTGGAAATCTGTTAACAAATTACACCCAAATTTCAAAATTTCCCCCGGCGGCGCCTATCGGCACCGCCGGACCCCTTCTTCCCCAAAAATTTTTTGAAAAAGCGCGCCGAAAAAATGTGATGTGAAAAGCAAATATTAATTTATAATAATATTCAATCATTTAGTCCAAAAAATGATTAATTGTTTGAAATAATTAAAGAAATTTGTTTGAAAAATTTCATTAATTTAATTTAGCTTTAACTTTTGGATTTTATTAAATAAAAAACAAAATAAAAATTTAATGTAGAGTTGAGCGGTAATCGGTAAATGCAAAAAAATCGGTACCGGTACTGACCGGTACTGCAAAAACCGGTACCGGTACCGGTACCAACTTTTTCCACCGGTACCGGTACCGGTAAAAACCGGTAATTTTAGAACATAAAAATTTTTGGACAAAATTTTCCAAATACAAAATTTTTATTCAGTTTTCGCGCGAGTACCTGTTTTTTAGCATTAGAATTGTTCAGAAGTATATGTATATTCAGGTTGACCAAGTTTTTTTTTTCAAATTCAGGACAAAGAACACTAAAATTCAGATATAGACCTCAAAATTCAGATTATTGCAAAACAAGGGGTCAGCAGCCAATTTTCCAATTTTGCGAAGGGGTCTCCGGCCATGTAAATTAATGTAAATCAATGACCTTTTTTGCTTTCAACACCGCTTTTTACGCGGCACGTTTTTTCCAAGACTTTTGGGGGACAAGGAGGGCCGGCGGTGCCGATAGGCGCCGCCGGGAAAAATTTTGTAATTTTTAATGCGATTTGTTAACAGAATTTGTAAAAAAAATGACCAATTGATTAAGTTTTGGGTTTTTAGGATGCTTAACATGAAAGAAAAAAGTTGGAATATTTTTTAAAATTAAAATTTTAATTAAAATAATGGTAAAGAAAATGTGAGGAATATTCTATCCAAGTGGGGAATTGAACCCAGGCGAAAAATTATGAAAGGTAGAAAGTTTAACCACTACACCACATGTGCATGTGTGTAATCCCATGACTAAATGAAATAAAATTTAATTTTTTCTCAAAAATTTCTCCTTCTTCACCAATTTCCTACTCTTTTCTCGACCAGACCCCCATTCTTACCAGTGCAAATTTTTACCGGCGGTACCGGTACTAGACAAACCGGTAACGGTAATTTCATTTTTGAAAAAACCGGTACCGGTACCGGTACCAAAAAAACCGGTAATTACCGGCCAGTACCGGTACCGGTACCGCTCAACCCTAATTTAATGTTGTATTATTTTAGTTGAAAAAAATAAAAATTTGAATTTTTTAAAAAAATTTTTGAAATTTCCCGGTTGGTCCCGGTCCCGAAAAAAAACCGAGGTCCCGGTCCCGGCTTCTCAGGTCCCGGCAAGTCCCGGTCCCGGTTTTACCCAAAATTCCCGGTCCCGGCGCACTCTAGTTTTGATGCTCTATTACAAACCCAAATTATTAAATAATTGTAAAACATTATGCCAATTTATCAAAATTTAAAAAAATTCTTGAGGATTTTCCCCAAAAGCCTCAAAAATCCTCAAAATTTCTAAAAAAGCCACAAAATGAGGATAAATCCTCAGATCTGGCAACCCTGGTAATTAAGGAATTGAAATTTCGGGTAAATTTTCAATGAGTTTCTTTCCCATGCTCATCCATTTGGCCGTTTTTTCAATTTTATTGTGAATTGTTTCTTTTGTTCAGAAATATTGTTTGCTATTTATTCATTGTAATGGCCGAATATGATTTGATTAAGCGCCTTATTCCCTTTTTCGACTTGCATCTTGTCATTCCGTTGTTGGAATACATCGAACAGCAAAAGGTCTTTTTTTAAAAACCATCGCAAATTGTAAAATCACTTTTCAGATTTATGACGAGGAATCCTTCAAAAAGGTGCATTTGGCCGTTCTTCAGAAGACGAATATGGTCGACAGTCTCATCGAAGGGTGGGGCAAAGACGAGCGCCTTTTGAAGCAGTTTCAGGCGAAGAAGCAGCAGGTGTTGGAGGAGAGAGAACGGCTCAAGGATATGTGCGACTCGGCAGCAGAAATTTTGGACCACAAGGACGTGAAGGAAATGACGGAGAGCACAACGCGGGACAGAGAGGGGAATAACAAAGTGTTGGAGTACATCGGAGAACGCTTCGGGGTGACTTTTCATTACACTTTTTAAATTGGCAAATTCAAATTGACAATTCCTTGAAAAATAAGGAAAATCTTTTTAAAAAGGAAGAATGTGTTCTGGAATACATCACACTGTGACACTTATTTCAGTTCACAATGGAGATGCTTGACAGTCTGTACAAATACGGAAAATTTTTGTACGAATGCGGAAATTATTTGGCCGCCTCCACTTATTTGGACTTTTATCGGAATTTGATCCCCCAACACGACCCCAACTATTTGAATGCCCAATACGGGAAGTTGGCGTCCGAAATACTGCTCCAAAGTTGGGACCACGCCAAGGACGACCTGAACAGACTGCGCGCCTACGTCGACTCGGAGCCGTTTGGCTCCGAATTGGAACTGCTGCAGCACCGGGCCTGGATTCTGCATTGGTCCCTTTACATTCACTTCAATTACCCGAAGGGCCGGGACGAAGTGATCGACCTTTGTCTGAACCAGCAGCCCTATCTGAACACCATTCAGGCAAATTCGCTGCGATAAATCAATCCTTTCTTATTCGAATTTTCACTCTTTAAGATTCTCTGTCCCCATTTGTTGCGCTATTTGGCCGTTTCTGTTATTACCAGCAAAAACAAACAGAAAGCGAGCCTCAAAGACTTGGTCAAAACCATCGAAGTGGTAAGCGGGGGAAAATATTGTCACAACAATTGGAATTGGGATGTCTTTATTTGCCATTTTCGGGTTTTGCAACATAAAATGTTATAAAAAACCAAAGAAACAACTTGTATTGTAACATATGTGAGTGGTTTTACCCTTTCTCATTTTGCAGGAACGCAGCAATTACCAGGACCCGGTCACCGAATTCCTCTCCTGCCTTTACATCGATTTTGACTTCGATGCCGCACAAATTAAACTGAGAGAATGCGAGTCGGTCTGTTTTTCCTCCCCCCTTAATTCCCCCTAATTCCCCCCCCCCCCTTTTAGGTGCTCAGCAATGACTTCTTTTTGGTCGGCTGTCTCGACGACTTTCGGGAAAGTGCGCGACTGCTCATTTTTGAGATGTTTTGTCGAATCCACCAATGCATAAGCCTTGAAATGTTGGCGAACCGACTGAACATGGACAAAGTCGCACACTTCCCGTAAAACGATTATTATTTGAAAAGAAAAACATTTAGTCCGATGCGGAGCGATGGATTGTCAATTTGATTCGCACTTATCGCATTGAGGGTGCAAAAATTGACTCCCAATCGGGCCAAGTTGTGATGGGAGCGAAGCCAATAAGCATCCATGAGCAAGTGATGGAGAACACGAAACGAATGTGAGAGACTGGCGAAATGCCGACAAATTTCAATTGACATCACTTTTTAGGACCTTTCGCTCGCAACAAGTGGCTTTACAATTGGAGAAAATTCGAATTGATAGCCGAAAGGTAAAAAAATCAAGCAAGGACAAACGGAAGGGAAAGTCAAAAAGCATTTTTTAAATTAAGGGGGCCACGTGGAAAAAAGGCGAGCGGGAAATTGTGTGAGAAGTGTAAAAAGAAAGGGAGATGCTCTTATTGTCCATTTTGTGTTTCATTTGTAATTGTTTTGTTGAATGAATAATGGACTTGCTTCTTTCATAAATTCGGTTGGAAATTCAAAAATCATTAATTTAAGTGTTTTTTATGCTTCTCCCCCCTCCGTTGGACGTTTGTCCGGTGGCACCCCCACAAAAAGTGGGTTGCGTATGACCCAATATTCACGAGTCTGATTTTAGCGGAAAATTCCATGCACCCGTCCCATCCCATGAATTGTCCATCGAATAGCGAATGAAACTGCCGCTGCTGTACAAAAAACGTATTCGAAAAAAAGCAAAACGCAAATTTATGTACATAAACAAAAAGGTGATTAGTGAAAGTAAATAACGTGCAACAAAAAGCATATATTAGAATATAAATTTGTTTTTAAATCGATATCGGTGGTCAACAGCGGGCTGAATCTGACGTTGGTTTCTGGTCGACAATAGAAAATGCTGAACAAAGAAAAGGAATATGCCATAGAAATTTGTACTAATTAAAGAAATATTGCAAATGCCTTTCACGGAGAATGATGAATGAGTTATTAATTAATGGGTTATTGCATCTGAGACAAAAAGAAAGTGAAAGATTGTGGGCTTTGGAATGTTTGATGGCCTGGGAAGGTCGGAGAAAATAAACAAATAAAAGGTTTCTTCCCGCACAAAATGAAAATTCCCGCTAAAGTGACGGCATTTAAAAGTTCGCGCATTCGCCGTGGTGATTCCCCCTTCGCCGAAGCCAACTCCGTCTTTTTCCCCCATTCGCTGTCAGTCGCTATTTCCGGCAAAGAGTTCCGTGTAAAGGGGCGGGAAGCTGGCGAGCACATTGGCCTGGAAATGATTGCAAATTCACATTTTCAGATAAAATTCGGGCGGTGCCGCCAACCTCCGCGGCGCCTCTGTCCGTTTGGTGTTCGCTTTGCTGGTCCACCATTTGTAATCGGAAGCGTCCCAAACATTTGCGATGCGTTTTTGCCAATTCCCGCAGGCGCGGAAGGAACTCGAGCAGTTGGCGCAATGCCTCGTCCCCGTCCGGCATCCGCTGGTGCAACTGACCCCCCAAACAGCTCTTCAACTGTCCCACAAACGCTTCCATGCCGGGCGCCTGGGATTGGTCCATCAGCACAAAGGCGGACAAAAGGGCGGTTTCAGTGGAAGTCAATTGGAATGAGCTGAGGTACTGAAGCCGACTGATAAGCTGAAAAGGAGGAAAAAATAAAAATAAATGGGATGACAAAAAGGGAAGGACAAATGCCAAAGAAACAAATGGCATATGGACAACGGTGTGTTTGTAAAAATGCCAATTCGTATAGTTTGATTTTTTACTGTAATAATTTCAATTAAAATCTAGAATTTTTTCAAAAAATTAGGGATGGATTTTTTCTCCAGAAGGTTGAAAAATCATATAAATTTTAGCTTTTTCGAAAAAAATACATTGTTGTTTTTTTAGAATGGTTTTAATTGAAATTTAAAAATTGTGTGTGTTGCCCATTGTTCGAAAACTGCCATTGACCCATGGACAACAACATTTAAACATTTGCGAGTCGCTTTTCCCACCTCTTTGCCAAATTCCTCGTCCTTTCTGTCCGAACAGCGAAATTGGTACACGGGCAGCACCAAATTGTTCACATGCAATGTTTGACTTTGCTGATGATAGTGCTGAATTTCCGTCCCGTTTCATTTAATTTTTTACGCAATTTCCCCCTTTTCCCCACTTGTGCCATTGCAATGATTGCCAAGTCGAACGTTGTCTTTTTCAATGCGTGTATTTTGTGGTCCTGCTCCAACTCCAGAAACTCTTTGACCATTTTGGCGAATTCGATGATACATTTGGTAACATTGGTCAACTCATTGGCGAACTTCAGCCACCCATCGGCACGGTTCTGAAAAATAAAAAAATAGAAAAACGATTCAGCGATCTTTTGGAACTTGAAAAAATTTAGTAATTTATCATAAATTTTGAAAAAGCGCTTTTCTTGAATTTTTTTTTTAATTTTTCGGGGAAAATGGCAAGGGGGGGGGGGAAAGAGTTGCTCCTGCAGAATTTAGTCATTTGGACTAAATATGTTTTGAAAAAGAATCTTTGCTTGCAGTTGCTTTCCCTCTGTAAACGATAAGACCCCCCCCCCTAAGAGAAGGCGCCTTTCCAACCGCACCCTTCGCCCGCCTCCATTCATCACATAAACGCATCCCCACAAGATCGAACTCACCCCCCCCCTACATCCCCCGCTTCGCCTCTCCAGCTCAACTCATCGAAATCTCTCCAAAATTGCCGCCCAAGGTCAGCAACAGTCGGTGGGTGGCGCGTCAATTCCCCCTTCCCAAAACGCATTTATCCCTTCGCGTTGTCTGATCTCCCACTGTCAGAAGTGCTCTGTCACGCACTGGCACTCACTCACTCAGTGCCCATCCAAAGCGCACCTTTGAATGATGGTCAGCACCAACGCCGCCATCAAACAGCGGAAACCGTCGCCAAAATCACCCCACCACCACCACAGCAAAACAACACAAATCAAACAAATCGAATCGCATGCAAATTCAAAAATGACAAAAAATACGAATTGGCAAAAGACAAACAAAAATGAAAATAGAAAAACGGCCAAACGGACCAACTGACCATGTTCATCAGCCGGTCCAACTGTTGCGGGTCGACCATTGTGCCGAAAGGGTCGTCATCAATCGGCAAATGGTGGTTCAAATAGGCGGAATACGCCTGCTCGTAGGCAAAGTCCACGCGTTTGATCAGATCGTCGTCCACAGTTGAGGAGACCAAACTTTGGTTGTTCAACGGAGCGGAAGCAATCGACGAATCAGCAGTCACCGGATACCCCCCACTTAATCAGACGAAAAATATGCAAATGATAGCAAAAGATTAAAAAAATGCCGACGCGCTGACCTGCTCGATGGTACGGCAGCGGAGTGATGGATGGCACCGGACTGGGAAAACACTGCCGCATTTGGCGAATACGAAATGGGCGCCAACGCATGATGGGGCTGCTGTTGGTAGAGCAGTGGCATGGCGGAGGAGCTGGATTGGCCTGGACAGTGGCAAAAATAAGGCCAAAAGGACGCCATTTTCGCACTGACCGTCCATTGTGTGGAAAGAGGGCATTTCCTCCTCGTGGTACGCGTTGGACTGATGGACCAACTGTTGTTGTTGATGTTGTTGCAGTTGGTGGTGGGCGTGGTGGGGATGGGTGCCCGGGGGATGGCCGTAATACAACGGCAGAGGCAAAGAAGCGGAGGAAACATTCTGCGCATTGTTTGAGGGCGGCGAATATTTAAATTCCTGCTAAAATAAAACATGAAAATAAGCAAAGCAAAGGAATGTTGCAATATGAATTTGAAAATGATCACTCACTTTGAAATCCCTGCAACCAGCCGAACTGGCGGAAGATGAACCAACGGGTGTACTCGGTCCGACAGACGGAGGAGCGGACAAATTTGGGTGGGACTGTTGGGGAGGAAAAGCACCGGGCGGGGCAATGACGGAAGAACCGGCCGGCAACGTGGACAGAGCACAGAATTCGCCGTTTCGCTGTTTATGGAGACGGACCTAAACCATTTGGGATGAAAACTTACCAATGTAAAAGCAAATGAATGGAAATCATTGCCACGAATGCGACAAATCTTTAAAGCTATCGTTCGCTTATCACTCACTCACCTCATCTTCGACCTTTTCCCGCTGTTTTTTGGACATTCGGCCGAATTTGACCGCCTCCCGGCTCATTCCCAACTCCAAACATTTTTTAAGCCGACAGAACTGACATCGGTTGCGACTGACTCTGTCCACCGTGCAGCACTTTTGCCGCGCGCATTGGTAATTCACCGGGGCATTTTGAGAACGACGGAAAAAGCCCTGAAAAGTTGACAAATCAGTAATGAAGAGACAATTAATATTGATGAGGTCATTCAAAGTAAGGGAATATTATGCCAATTTAAATAAAGTTCCGCACTTTGCATCCTTCGCAAGTGATGACGCCGTAATGGACGCCGGAGGATTTGTCGCCGCAAACTTTGCATGGGATCACTTCAATTTGCGCTAAATATTTAAAACTATTTACAATATGCACTTATTGTTAGGAAGATGAATTTAAGTGGAAAAAACCAACAGAATTGAAACTAAAAAATGCACAAAAAAAATCGGATTTTAATAATAAAAAACGGGAGAATCCCAAAGGGCAATTTTACTGATAAATAAGCACACCCATTGCTAATCATTTATGGGGTAATTCTGTGCTTTCCCATGAAATACGCACGTTCCTCGCCGGGTCCTCCCGGGTGCACAATGCGTTCGTTGGACTTTTTTCTGTAAGTTGTGGACAACACTCCCCCGGGCAATACCGTCGGGGAACACTTTGGCCTATGTTTGGCCGACTCGGCAATTTGCGCGGCATTGTCAAGTTGTCGCAATTTATTATTCAATTCCGTCGATGACTGAAACGAATGTGCCGACGAGGAAATTGGGTAAATGACAGCAGCAGCCGACTCAACGACACGGACAGTAGCGGACGACGACGGAGGGAAAAGCGCACCGGAAACATCGCTTCCTCCTTCTGAGACAGCGAATGCCGAAACAGTTGATGCTGACGGAGAGTGCGGCTGAGGTTTGGGAGAAGGCAAAGCGATGTTCTGCTTAAGCTCTGACAGCTCGTGAAATGTCGAAGCGATGGACAGCGCGGTTTTGCCTGGCACTTTCGCCTTTTTAATATTTGAAATTGCCCTAAGGCCGTCATCCAAAAGTAACAGATGAGAAGAATGTCTGAGTTGTTGTTGTTGCGCCTGCTGATCGCCATGGATTCGAATTGAAAGCGATGAAAAGGACGGTGCCGCTACAGAAGCTGTATCGGAAGATGTGATCGCCGATGAAATGGGAGGAGAAAGCGCGGTTTTGGACGAGGAATGGGAATGGTTGATAGGAGGGGCGAAGCGATGATGGTCCATCGTGGTCACACAAAGCCGGGGTCAGGTCAGCCAGAGGTCAAGACAAGACGGGAAAAGGAGTGCTCAGCAGAACGAGGATGAACGGATTGAGGAGGGATGAGGCGACACAATTATATTTGGGTCACATAAGTTGGAAGTGGGCCGAGCCGGACTTGGTTTCTTGCCGCTATGATGTGATGTGTGGTGGACGAAGCAAAGGGACGGACGGACGGGTCGAAGGTCAGCGAGGAAAGGACGCCAAAAACAGAAAGAAAGACGAAACAAAACGATGAAAAAGAGTGGGAAGAGGAGAGGAGGGAGAGAGAAATCAGTGTGGTATTCGGAGAGGGACGAACGAAGAGGGAGGGGAGGGGTCAAAGGTGGGCGAGGCGGGGGAACGCGGTGGGACGACGGACGAGCGATGGGAGGGACGGACGGACGGGCGAACGGAGGCACGCCCGCCAACTTAACTCACTCATCTCATCACCCTCAGATTCCCCCCCCCCTTCCACCGAACATTCACTTCCATTTTTCGTTCGTTGGTCCGTCAAGGAATTTAAGAAGCGAGTGACCATCAGAGACAGCAGCAGAGAGTGACCATCACAAAAATAGAGAGAGAGAAAGAGAGAGTGGAGGAATGTTTTGTGAGAAGACAGACAAAGGGGGAGAGAACAGTTGCAAAGGTACATAAGGTATGAGAAGAGGAAAAAAACAATGACAAATCATAGATACTGATCGTGATCAATGATTGATTACAAGATAAAGAAACATTAATTTGACCAAGTTGGACATTTCCCTGAATCCGACACCTACGGCTTTTCTCTGTTACTGTCTGTTCAGTTTTAGCAAAACCTCGCGCCAAAATCATTGGCCAAACCGACTTTATTCGAATCTCTTTAGTGTTCCCATGACCTCTATCACATTGTTCACCAATTGGTTTTGTGTATTTTAATGCTTTTTACCTCTCATTTCTGAGCCCGGTCGCATCGGCTGATGCATTGCCATCGACGGATCGTTTCCCGGCGGCATAATGCCAAGCCGAAGTGCGCTCTCCGAAGACAGTGCTCGTTGGTGTTGCTCTTGTTGGTGTTGTTGATGCTGAAGGTGGTGGTGATGTTGGTGATGATGGTGCAATTGGAGCAAAGGCGGTGGCGATGGCATTTGAAGCTTTGCCGTCGTCCTCGGCACCGTACGTACCGCTCGTAATTTTTACTTTGCCGGAGGGACGAGGCGGAAGAGGAAAATTCTGAAAATGAGAAAATAATTATTAGTTTTTCAACATTTATTTCATTTGTACTTTGGCATTGTTTCCCTTACACAATAAATGTGTCCTAATTTATTTATGAGGAAAAAATTCCAATTTAAAATATATTTTAATTCATTTTAGGGACAGGCGATACTTAAAAAACATTTTTTTTTTTTTGCTCCAGCAATTTTGTAGGATTGGGTTGGTGGAGGATGAATCGGCAAGAGCAAATGGGTCAATGCCTTTGCCCTGCGAATGGATGTGCTGTTGGGGCTGTCAGTCGGCTGCACCGAATGGGGGGGGGGGGGGGGGCGGGACGGCGGGGCGGACAGTCAGTCGCCGGCCGTCGCTGCCCCTAAGTTGCGCGACTCGGAGAGAGAGGCGGTGGTGCCCCAACCGCGCCCCTAATGATCAACACGGAGAAGATCTGCTGGGGAACAGAACATCCTCCTCACTTCGCCGTGTTCTCCACACACACAGTCATTTCCATCTGCTGCTGCTGGTGATGATCACCCCAAGCGTACCCAGCGGCAGCAGAAAGAGGGCGGGGGCGAAAGGGGAGGGGGGGGGGGGGGGTGGTGAACTTACACCTTTTCTTCCCCCCCCCCCCCCCCCCAAAAGGGATGGGATTGGCAGAGACTGTCACCGCCGCCACAAAATAAAATTTGGAAATGGCGGGGACAATTCGGGAAATCACTCGCCGGTGATCAGTCGGCTATCCCTCGGAAGTGATTGGATTTGCAAATCCACTGATAGGGTTGGACAACAACAACAGCACATCACCTTCTTCTTTACATACACACTGATCGATTTGTTTCTGCAGTGCTTCTCGTCAAAAGGCATTGGACGGGAGTGGTGAGGTGACTGTGCCGATGACCTTCACATTGCGCACCCTCCCCCCCCCCGCGGGGACAATTCGGGAAATCACTCGCCGGTGATCAGTCGGCTATCCCTCGGAAGTGATTGGATTTGCAAATCCACTGATAGGGTTGGACAACAACAACAGCACATCACCTTCTTCTTTACATACACACTGATCGATTTGTTTCTGCAGTGCTTCTCGTCAAAAGGCATTGGACGGGAGTGGTGAGGTGACTGTGCCGATGACCTTCACATTGCGCACCCTCCCCCCCCCCCTCCCCATTTCACCACCCTTTTATCCACACGCCAATCGCCGATTGTCTGCCACCGCCAAATAGTACAAACACCGCCAGCCGCCGTTAGTGAAGGAGGAGCAGTTGAGGAGAACAAACGCGCTAAAAACACTAATGGAAAAATTCCACCAATTTTAAAACACAAAAAACAGCTTTAATGAGACAAAAGTTTGTCGGTTGGCCCAAGACAATTAATAAATGAAAAGGAATGCGAGAAGAGATTATGCGACCAATGCCGAAAGTGACAACATTTTTTGTGGAAATTTAGAGATCAATCAGTCCAATGCTCCGATCACTCGTCACTGTTATGAAAGTGAGCAAATGGCAGCCAATATGCCACTCCCAACTCCTTTTGGCGCTCATCTCTTCCCGTAACTCATAAGTTGTCCATCGTCCGCATCAATTACAATTACGGACCGTTATTCCTCGGGCGACTGAAGGCCGCGTTGGGAGCGCATTATGGCCGATGCCGAAGAGCCATCGACGCCGTAGAGACTTCGTCTAAAGCGATGAAGCCGCACATTTCGAGAAAATAAGGCATTCAATTCGCAAAATTACCTCCGGATGACATTTAAAAGGCACTATAATAGGCACCAAAAAATTGAAAAAAAGGCATGAAAAGGCACAAAAATCCCGAAAAAGGCATGGAAAAGGCATTTAAAATGATTATTAAACATTTTATAATGTTTTTCAAATAAGGAAAATTTTTAAACCTAAAGTTTTTGATCAAGAAAAAAAAATGAAATTTGGCGATCAATTTTTGAGAAAATTTTTCAATTCTTAGGGGTGTATTTTCTGAAACTTTTTCGGGTCATTTCTTAGGGGTGTATTTTCCCGATTTTATTCATTTTTAATGGAATTTTTTGGAAAACGCCAAAAAAGGCATCAAAACGGCAAAATGCCAAAAAAGGCATTTAAGGTAGAGCCCAGAAGAAATTTTAGGGGCTGGCGGGATGCATTAAAAGGGCGACTAAGATTTTTCGAATGGGTCAGACGGTAAAAAGAGATCGGAAATCAAATCTGTTAATGGTCATATTTTTTGCTTTTCAAAAATGCTTTTTTTCGGCGCAATTTTTTCAAAAACTAGGAACAAAGGGGTCCGTCCGTCTATGCAGATAGGCGCCGTCTGACTTTTTTTTTTTATTTATTCAAAAATAAAAATAACCAAAAGAAGGATGTCACACCTTTTGACTCAATTCTACAGGATTAATGTCGATCCAGTGGTGTCGATAGGCGCCGCCGGGAAATTTTTTTTTGCAAATTCTAGGTGAAATTTGAGATGAAAATTGAAGGGAACCGCCCAACTCGCCGCGGCCAACTCGCCGCGGCCATCTCGCCGCGGCCATCTCGCCGCGAGAAACTCGCCGCGCCTTGTTTTTTGGCAATCTCGCCACCAGAATTTTTTCGTTTAATAATAACGAAGAGACGAATGTCGATGACGAATAATACACACCAGGGGTGTGACTTGTCTCAGAAAAGACGAGAGCGAGAGTTTGGCGAGAGGCGAGAGTCCCCAAAAACACGAGAGTTGGCGAGAGGCGAGAGGACGAGAGGCGAGAGTTTTTCAATTTTTTCTGTAGCCTTATTTTTAATTTAAAAAACTTCAAAATCGTATATTAAATTAGGGGTACGGGCCTGGGTATTTGGGCAAATACCGGGTCAGGGTATTGCCGGGTACAGAAAGCCGGGTCAGAGTCCTAGTTTTTAAACCGAGTCCAAGTCATGAAAAATCCAAACAAAAATCTTTAAAATTTTTTCATGAAAATTAAAAAATATTTTCATGAAATATATTTATTTTAGAAACAAACTTTATTATTTGTCCATTTTTTCCACCTTTTTTTTGCGGTGCGTTTTTTAAAACTTCGGGGACAGTTGGGGTCGGGCGGTGCCGGTAGGCGCCGCCGAAAAAATTTTGAAAATTGTCTTCGGATTTGTTAACAGATTTTATTCAAAAAATGACCAAAACTTGTTTTTTAAATTTTTTGTTTTTAAGTCGCTTTTTTTGTGGCGCTGTTTTTCCAAAAAAAAATTTTTTTGGAACATTGGGTGCGGGGTCCGGCGGTGCCGAATCTGCACCGCCGATAGGCGCCGCCGGAAAAATTCTAAAATTTTGAGTGTAATATATTAACAGAACTTGTCAAAAAATGATCAAAGTTTTGGTTAAATTTGCAGTTTTAGGCTGTTTAAAAAAAGAAAAAATAATAATTTTTAAATTGAAATATTTTTTATTAATTAAAATTTCAATTGAAAATAATTTAAAGAAATTATTAAAAAAATTCTGTACCGTTGGGGAATTGAACCCAAGAGAAAAATAATGAAAGGCAGAAGGTTTAGCCAGCAGACCATATTTGAATTGGAGCTATCCAAAAATAGAGAAAACATTAAGGAAGGAAAGAAAGAGATTTAAGATTTTTTTTTCGCGTAAATTTGAAAATTTTTCTGGCTGCTCAAAAGTTCAATCTTTAGGGGTGTATTTTCAACTCTCGCCTCTCGTCCCAAAAAACGAGAGACGAGAGGCGAGAGTACCAAAAATGGCGAGAGTTGGCGAGAGGCGAGAGACGAGAGGCGAGAGTTGTCCCACCCCTGATACACACGTATTTGAACAACAATTTTGTCAAAATGGTCACAGAAGAAGCGAACAGTGCCAATGTGAAAGTAAAAAAATCGTAACGGGATAAAAAAAAGGCGTGCGTGGGGCGCATGGGACTGTCTTCCCAGCTCATTGTCAGTGCCAATCCATTGGTCAACTTTTTAACACCGGTTCTGGGGATCAATTGCACCGGTAAATTGGTAAAAGGACGATTCGTTTTTGGCCAATTCGTTTTTATTACGCCGATTCTTTTTTGGGGTAAAAATTCGAAAATCGACGTCGAATTGGTGAAATTTCAATGATTTTTTGACATACATATTTCAATTCAGGGATACATTTCATTTCAATGATTTTTAATAGTTTAAAAGCCAAATTTAGGAAATTTAAATTTCTAACTTTCTTCTGAACTTAGTTTTTTTGACAAAAATTTTTGATTTCGAATCGGTGAAATTTCAGATTTTCTTAGGAATGTATTTGAAGTTGGTTTACACTAGAGACCGTCGGGAGCGGGAATCCCGCGGGAGTTTTTTTCGGAAGGCTGTCAAACGCATTTTGAACATGATGCCCAAAACATTGTTGATTTTCTCCGCGGAATTTCAAATAATTGTGTTATGGACTCATGATTTATTATTTTAATGTTTCTTTTGAAATAAACATCTGCGTTTTTTAATTAGATAAATCAAAATAATCAGGTAACAACGAATGATTTTCAGCGAAAAAATTCTGGCGGCGAGATTGCCAAAAAACAAGGCGCGGCGAGTTGGCCGCGGCGAAGTGACCCCGACCCAAATTGAATTTATTTTGATTGATTTTATTGGGTCGGGGTCGTTTTCGTACGAGCACAAGTTTTTGGCTATAACTTTTTTCTTTGCCAACCAAATCCAACATTGTTGGTGTCATTCGATAGCCCTATGTACCCTCTATTAACCTGCAAAATTTCGAAAAATTTCGTTAAGGTTCAAAAAAGTTATGGCCAGGAGAATTCAAAAAACCAAAATTTCCAACTTTTTTGGCTCGAACTTTTTTTGAACTTGACGAAATTTTTTGGAATTTTGCAGGCTAATAGAGCATCTAAGGAGCTTTCGAATGATACCAACAATGTTGGATTTGGTTGGCAAAGAAAAAAGTTATAGTCCAAAAACATGTGTTCGTACGAAAACGGCCCGTACGAAAACGGCCTGGCCCCGATTTTATTATAAATTTATTCAAAAATTTTGGCATTCCATCTTTTAAAATTTTCAAAGAATGTATGCGGATCCTACCGGATCCCGCACAAAAATCAAATTTGCGGATCCTGTTGCAGGATTGGAATTCAAAATTTTTTGCCGGACCGGATTCGGCCGGATTAATCCTGCAAATCCTGCAAGTAGTTATCCCACGGTACGTCCGGTGTGAAGTTTCACACCTTTGGTGTGAAACCGGCACCGTCCGTAGGGTTTAGGACCTGGTTTTCGCGCACTTTGCGGACGGTAATTCTCCCATTTAAAACTAAAAGGTTTGGGACCAAATTTTCGCGCACTTGGGGGAGGGGGCTACCGTAATAAAAATTAAAAAAAAACCAAAAGGTGTGGAGCCGAAATTTCAGAGGGTTACCGTAATCAATTCTAATTAAAACGAATATTTTAGGGACCAAATTCTCGCGCATTTTTTTTTTGCGGTGGGGGTACAGTAATATAATTTTTTCAAATGAAAACCCAAAGTTTCGGAATACTTTTTCACGCTCTTTTTAGGTATAATTATGCTACAGAAATGTAAAAATTATTAATAAAAAATAACTAATAAATTATAATAATTTAAATTTATTGCCCTCAGCAATTTTTTGGCAAATGAAATATCCCCCCGTTCCCCATTCACAGCGTCTCTTTTTTGAATGTGTTGGAGGATCAATGATGAGCAGAATGGGATAAGGGTCAACGAAGGTGGGGGGGGAGTGAGGGAGAGTGCAGAAGGGGAAAAGGATTACAAAATCAATTATAAAATGAAGTAAAAGTAAATATTTATTCTCTTCATAATTATGAAAGTATTTTGATGAATTATTTTTAATTTTCATTTAAATTTAAATTAAAAATTATTTTCCTTTTTGATTAAAAGACAATTCACTTCTAAACAAATCGTCGCTTCCAAATTGCCAACAGGATCATGCAACCAAAAAAGGTAAAGTTTCGAAATAATTTTTAAAAATTAAGGTTAAAAAAAGTTTTAAAATGATAATTTTAGATTTTTTTTTCAGAAATTGTCCGAAGTCCTGCCAAAGCCGGTGATGGTCACACGGAGTGCGGCCAAGCGTGCGACGGAGGTGCCAAAAAAGCAGATGGCCATTCGCTCCGGTGGTCCGCCAAAGCACCGTAGGGTTAAAAACGCACAGAATTTAAATTAATTTCATTTTTAAATTATTTTCATAAAGTTAAAAATAAAATTTATATTTAAGCCTTATTTCCACCACCAGTAGCAGCAGCTGTGCAATTGGATGTTGGATTGGAGACACCACCTCCACCACCACCACCAGCAGCAGCAGCAGCAGCATCAACTTTTACACCGCCGACACCACCACCATTTCCTACTCCATTTCACAGGCACTTCTCATTTTTAACACCGTCACCACCACCACCTGCAACAGTTGATTTGGATCAGATTCCACTTCCACCAACACCACCAGCAACATTTTCATTGGATTTTTGGCTACCACCCGCACCACCACCACCACCAGCAGCAACAGTTCATTTGGATATGAATCCCACATCATCATCAAAGGCGGCAGCAGCAGACGAAATTGAACGTGAAAAAAGAGGAAAAAGCGGCGAGGCAATCGGTGGAGCAGCACAGGTCAGATTTGGAATTTATTTTTAAATTTCAATTCGATTAAATTTACTTTTTTTATTTTTAACTTTGTATTACGAATTATAAATTTGTTTTTTTAAAATTGTAATGAAATTATAGAAGCGCCAGACTGTGCGCGTAAAGAAGGGTAGTGTGCCGGCAAAGGTAGTGCCGCGCCACCCTGAGCCGGACCTCTCGGACGACGAGTACGTCGTCAAGGCTATTTTGGCCTCCTGCGAGGTCAAAAGCCGAGAGGTCACTAGTAAATGCTACTACATAGACTGGGCCGGTGAGTCTTCCCCCCCCCACTGCCCTCCAACTGTTTTGATTAAAAAATTTTAAAGACCAGCGTGGTCAGGAGAGCTGGATTCTGTCCACATGCAACGACGCATTAGAAATTACCGGCGAACATCTCGAGGATTCGGCTGTGGATGCCGCATACGACGCGGTGTACGGCGAGCCGGTCGCTGACCATCTAGCGAGAAAAATCGTAATGAGACCCAAATACCACGATCGTGAGTTTTTTTTTGTCGACAAATTTTTAAAATAATTTAAATTGTGAAATTCAGTCCGGCGTCGAATGGTCGGAGTCAATGCTGCACCGATTTGCCGTCAGCACTTTGCTTTCCACACTTGTGTCACAAAGGACCAATTTGATAAGGTGGGTTGGGGGTCTGCTGCTGTTTGCCTTTGTCTCTCTCGCTCTTTCTTATATTTTTCTGGCATTGGTTAGCAGGCATCGCTTGGTATTTGCCCCCTTACCAATGCTCTTTTCTGTAAAGTGGAGAGCATAAGGCAGGCATCTCCTGGTATTTGCCCCCTTTTGTTTTTCATCTTTTATTTATTTTTTTTTGTAACGAAAGTCTGTTGTTTTCAAAGAAAATCATTCTAAAACTTTTATAAAATTAAGGCGGAGCGCCTTTACAAAGAATTACTTGTCAGGGAGGGGCTCATCGAGGATCCCCCCTCCCACGGGGCTCAATAAATTGGAGGAAAGGCGCCTTGGAAGCAACGTGCCCACAGTGGCCATAATTGTTAATCCAATGCGTCGCAGGCGAGACGGGACGTTCAGCAAGATTGCCCAAAAAATGAAAACCTGAAATTAAACCAGTATTAAACATTTGAAATTTGAAATTTCATTTGAAAATTTTTTATGATTTTATTTTAAAATATTTAAAAATCACCTGAGTCATGAAGATGAAGAGAAAAAAGACAAAATTCATCGAGTTGACGCAGCCCGTCCCTTTGATGGTCATTCCAGCCACCAACTCGGTGACATTGAAGTTGCTGGTATTGTCGCACGGTTTGCTGAGGAGATGGTCGGTAAACGACCCCAAATGGGCCACATTAATGCACTCTACCGGTTTCGTATAATCAACCGGCCGGTTGCATACGCAACCCTCAATGACCATCCAGGTCAAATTGGTGGGACGAACAGAAATGGGAATGATGCTCATTAGGGTAAGGGAATTTGATCAGTTGTGCTAAAAAAAAGGAAAAGGGCCAAATTTTGTACAAATGATGGTGAAGATGTGGCCTGTGGGTATTCGGGTATGACTATCCCGCCCATCCCAAACTTACATTCAATGGGACCAAAAGTCGTGGCCATTGTCTGCTGTGATCCTTTGTCCAAAATGTTGACCATTG